>CM042380.1:10727146-10802146 GCA_023634145.1 Thymallus thymallus | reverse complement strand
TCCCTTTTCCACCTCCATCTCTCAAATCCCCCTCTACTTTTCTCCACCCATGTTAGGGGTCTGAAGTGAATTAGAGAATGCAAGAGATCCTTATTGGGAGATATATCTCTCTCTATCTCTTTTGCTCTCTCTCTCTTTCTCTCTCTCTCACACATACACACACACTCTCTCTCTCCTCTCCCCACACTGTCTTGTGTTATTTTACAATCCATTGAATTTGTTGTTTACAGTCAGGGTAGAAGTTCCTAAGGTGGTATGGGCTAGGAGCTAAGGAATAAGTGTCTAGGGGTTAGGATGGGGCCCTCCAGTCTGGCCACCCATGTGAGTGTTATTATATTATGGGACCTGAGAGGTTGTGGGACCTCTGGGTTGGTAGAAATAGGATCATGTCTAATGGAAAGAGGGGGAGAGAAAGAGAAGGGGAGAGGAGGAGAGAGGAGGAGAGGAGAGGAGAGAGAAGGAAAGAGGAGGAGTGGAAGAGAGAGGAGAGGATAGTAAGGGAGAGGAGGAGAGAGAAGGAAAGAGGAGGAGAGGAGGAGAGAGGAGGAAAGAGGAGGTGAGAGGATGTGAGGAGAGGAGGAGAGAGGAGGGGAGAGGAGGAAAGAGGAGGTGAGAGGATGACAGGAGGAGAGAGGAGGGGAGAGGAAGAGAGAGGAGGAGAGAGGAGTGGAGAGGAGGTGAGAGGGGTGGACTACTCGTGATTTGTCGTCCTTCTCTGTAAAACTAAGAACTAGCTCTCACACTCACGTCAGAATTAGATGTTCATCCATGTTTCTCAAATGTCAAATTTTGAAGATATTGCAAACGTCAAATTTCAAAGTGTTTAATGTTAAGTTAACCACTAACTCCACATTTTTTAGGTTAGGGTTAAGTTCAGGCATTAACTCCGAAATCTTAAGGTTAGGCATTAACTCCGAATGGTTAAGGTAAGGGTTAAGGTTTGGGACAGGCTTAAAACAAAAATCTCCAAAATCACTTTCTATCGCTGGATTCGAGCTTGCGTCTGCCTCTTGGAATCAGAGGCAGATGGAATCAGAGGCAGATGGAATCAGAGGCAGATGGAATCAGAGGCAGATGCTTACGCCCATTCTCCATCCCCGTCCACAATGCTCTAGCAAAACCAAAACCTACTTGAAGGTAACAGCGCTGTGGCCGGTTTCCATGTAATCTCCCGACGTCCTCAGACATGGATGGATGTCGAATACTGACTTGTATCACAGGTGACCTGGCTGAAAATTAAATGACACCACACATACAGTACAATAGACACACTAAAATGCACACAAGCACATACTTTTGAACTAGGTCAAGTCACAGGGAATTGTCTAACAAGACAATTTTGGCAGTGTACCTGAATGCATCCCTAATCTCTTTTGGGGATGCCCTAAAACAGTCGTGTGTGAAAGGGTTCTCAGTAATCGTTTTTGGGAGATTACCTCACTCTCAGTAATGGGCTTATGCTGTCCCAAGTGCACCCCTTGTCTGTCCACCTTTCTGTCTGTCTGCCTGCATACCTGTCTGTCCGTCCATCTGTCCATACGTCTGTCTGTCTGTCTGTCTGTCTGTTTTACAATAAACCACTTGTGTGTGTACAGTATGGTTGTTACTAATAGTTTTGGGGATGACCTGAGACAGACAGACGTGTGTGAGAGGTTTGTTAGTAATAGTTTTGGGGAGGTACGGTATGACATCACTCCATAATGTGTCCATCCACCTCTAATCTCTTTAAGGTGATGTTCTTTTTCCCATCAGCCCTGTCTCTAATGGCAGCACTATGATAAATCTAATAGTCGTAACATAACATATATCTCAACTTTTACACCGTCTCATCCCAATCCACACCAAAACTATGTGTTTTATGTCCTGCCGAACTCAGTTTCGTAAAACAGAGTAGCACAAAGTAATGATTCCTCTGGAAAATGTATATATTGCCTTTGATTTTTGCCTGCTTTCTCGCAATACAGCCCGGCTTTAGTGGGATAAAAATTGATTTTTAAGCTTTTTGTGCATTAGCTTTTAAATTAGAAATGTTATTTGCAGAAGGTCCTTTCGTGATCAATGAGAGAAATCTAGATTTATTACTGTGATGTAATAAGAGAGTTTGGCTACAGAAGAGCCAGAGAGGTAGGGTACTGCAAAGAGTGTGTGTGTGTGTGTGTGTGTGTGTGTGTGTGTGTGTGTGTGTGTGTGTGTGTGTGTGTGTGTGTGTGTGTGTGTGTGTGTGTGTGTGCGTGCGTGCGTGCGCGTGTGTGTGCGTGCATAGACAGCCTGTAGACAATATTCCGTCCCTGAAAACACACAACTGTCTATGTGCTTCAGCTTCACTCAGATAGTCTTTCCTAAAGCTTTACCTGATTTTACGGTTTCTAGTAATTAGAACACTTACACAAACTCTCTTCAGGTCCTTGGGAGCTTAAAGACATATAAGCACCACATCCATTTCTTTCTCTTCCTCCTCCTCCTCCTCTTCCTCCTCTACATCTCATCATCTTCATCCTCCTCTTATCTTGTTTTTTATTTATTTGAAAGCCTCTTCACACACACATTCTGTACATCCTGTCCTTTTACCTCTTTCAAGAGCTCCTTTGAAGATGTGCATACTCTGAAAATGTGTGTGTGTGTTTGGTGTGTGCATGAATGCGTGTGTACTCACACTCAAAATCCAACTTTTTTTTTCCAGCAGCAGCAAGCTCTCAAAGTCTCACTGCAGAATCTGAGGTTTGTCCATAAACGTCAAATTCTGAAGGTTAAGTTTAGGCATTCCAGTCCCTCCAGGATTCCGCAATTCTGTGATCACATAATTCAATGTAAAATCAACCAATCAGCGCATATTATGCAAGAGCTAGCAATTTTGACCAATCCCTACACTTTTAGCTCATAAAAGGGTCCAATCAAAAGCAGTTCGTAATTTTGACCAATTACTGCACTGTTACCGTGGAAAATGGCCCAATCCAGCCACACGTCAACAACGTTTTTCCCCCTGGCATGTCAGCGTATTCACATGCGAAGATGATGGCTGATTGTTGATGGCTGACAGGCAGTACAATGAACAGAAATCAATCTCATTTGCCAACAAAAATAACAGATAAAGACCATGCAAAACTATTTCCAAATTTTTTACATGAAAGTGGGGGGAAATTGTTTTGCACTCAGTGCAACGTTGTGCTGGAACACAAGAGAAAATCGACAATTAACAGTCACTTCGAATCAGCAAAGCATATGAGAATGTCAGAACAGTTCCCACAGCAGCGGCAGATCACCATTACTGAAGTGGTAGCAGGGAAGATCGTGGCAAGTGCTGAAAGAATCAAGGTAGATTTTACTCCGCTAACCTCGGCTTAAGTAGGTGTCACGAGTTGGTATTGACAGAGACCAAGGAGCAGCGCAGCGATAGTTCGACATAGTTTTATTTTATAAGTATACTCAATGACGAACTTCTCAAAGAACAAAGTTATACAAAACAGAAATACACTTACTTCGTTCGTGACACTGAAGATACTCAAATATATATTGACCCACACCTAGGTGTGGGACATACAAACATATGTAGGATCCCTAATTAGAGACAATGCACTGCAGCTGCCTCTAATTAGGGATCCAACACAAAACCCCCACATAGAAACATAAATTATAGATCTGTCAAACTCTGACCATGGCTATATAGAGAAGCAATAGGCTTCTCTATGGCCAGAGCCTGACAGTAGGGTGGTTGGCACTCTGCTCTCCCCAGTCTGTCTATGGAGAGCGCTGCTCAAAGCACTGAGTGTAATTTATCAACTTTGCCGTTTTAAACTCTCTGTAAAACTTAATATGGATCACGAACGCACAATCTTTCTGGATTTTTTTTAAAATGGTGATACTGTTTTAAAAGTACATATCAACCACAATATTCTATTTTTATGTTTTCTGTTCTTTATCTCCCTTGTCAAGAGGGAGATTCTCTCCCCATAAATACCTAAGGTCTTTCTCTCAAACCGTTCTACCAAAATAGACAGGCTTGTTACCACAGAGAGAGACTGTGCAAGCATGGTAAGCATCAAAAGGTTGGGAATGGAACAATATTTCACTTTTTCCACCAGTTGAAAGTGTCCGTAGGTATTTAAAGAATATGATGTCAGATCATTTGTTGTCTGGAACATTATATCGGATGACAGGACGACATAAACTGTATCTTGGGAAGCCTACACATTCTAGTGTAGGCTAGAATGTGTAGGCTTGAATATGAAACTATTTGTGAAAAGATTAAATGTAATTTCTAACCTTTGTGAATGAGACAATTGATTTCATAAGTAAACTTCATCAGTCAGTAGCCACGCCCAAGTGAACAGCCATTGGTTGAGAACTATGAAACACGCCCTTCTCTTCCCCATTACAAAAGCTGTTGACGAAAGTCAAGACTTTAGGTCCCAATGACACTAGGACTGTGGTCCATGCGTTTAAAAAGGGCTAAATTGAACTACAACTCTATCATGCGAATTATAATTTAGAGATGACGATCGCCAAGTTAAAATTATGAATTTCGACTAGACCAGCCAGCTGAGTATGGTAAAATGGTATGACCTTTGAACTGTGATTCACTAAATAAGTGATTAAATCCTAGTCATCGCGGTTATCGGACTGCAGTGATGAACGCAGCCTAGGACGAACACAGTACCTGCATAGAACTGGGTACTCCAACGTATCCACTCTACAGACACTGCAACCAGAAAGACTCTCCAAAGGACCAGTGTCTTCCATCTTCGACCCATCTATCAAAGCCAAGTTCAAATTGTAAATATCTATAATTGCATTACCTTTTCCGAGTGGGCAGTTATTAGGGTGTATACGATTTTGTGTTTACGTTAGCATAGCTTCATCCAGGTCGATGAGCCTTTGTCTCTCTTCCCCCTCATTTCACTCCAACCTTTCCCCTTTCCAGTGTGTAACCAGCCGTCATATCGGGTTAAGTCCATTAGGGACTTTTCATGACATGAGTAGCAACCACTGTATGATCTATACTGTTGTATACATTATATATGTAACTCTGTGTGTTTATTTAGCTAGTTAGTAAATAAATGATTAAGGCCATTTGTGTATGCTGCTTTTCCATCAGTCTTGAAGGAGTTCCCACATATGCTAAGCAATTGTTGGCTGCTTTTCCTTCATTGGAAACAAAAATCTCAAATCTGGACTCCAGACCAAAGGACAAATTTCCACCGGTCTAATGTCCATTGCTCGTGTTTCTTGGCCCAAGCAAGTCTCTTCTTATTATTGGCGTCCTTTAGTAGTGGTTTCTTTGCAGCAATCCGACCATGAAGGCCTGATTCACACAGTCTCCTCTGAACAGTTGATGTTTAGATGTGTCTGTTACTTGAACTTAGTGAAGCATTTATTTGGGCTGCAATCTGAGGCTGGTAACTCTAATGAACTTGTCGTCTGCAGCAGAGGTATTTCTGGGTCTTCCATTCCTGTGGTGGTCCTCATGAAGCTGGTTGAGAGAATGCCATGAGTGTGCAAAGCTGTCATCAAGGCAAAGGGTGGCTACTTTGAAGAATCTCAAATATAAAATTTGTTTAACACTTTTTTGGTTACCACTATTGGATGACGGGGACACGTTTTGGCTCGTGAGGGATTGAACAAGCGACCCTCGGAGCCAGAGCATGCAGTTTACGCCCATCCGCCATCCCTGTCCACAACACCAGATTAAACCCCAAACCTACTTAGTGGTAATATCGCTCACCGCTCACCCTAGTGGCTGGTTTTGAAGTAATCGCCCAATGTCCTGCTTAACTGGACGGATGTCGAATTAACAATTCATTGCAGGGTGATTTTCAGAATGCAATGTTATAACCACCCCGTATGAGCTATACAGTGTACACACACAGTTCTCTTCTTCTACTAACAATAAGAGGTAATCAGACCTCTGGTCCTTCAGGGGGAAAGACAGAACAACATTTATCTTGTTTCATTATTCTTCTCCCTCTCTCTCTCTCTCTATCTCCATCTATCTCTCCCTCCTTCTCTGTCCTCTGTGTGTTCTGTTTAGTGTTTTCTCCTCCTGTCTCTATGGTAGCTGCCAGCCAGACACTGTGCTGTGGTGGTCGGAGGGACTCATTGATTTTTCTCCCCCTTTTTCTTCCTTCTCTCTCTCCTCCCCTCTATTTTCTCCCCTCTCTCTCTCTCCTCCCCTCTCTCTCCTCCACCTCTCTCTCCTCCCCTCTATTTTCTCCAGGGTTTTGACAGAATCATGGAAACAAAGGAGAGCCCTCTTTGACAGAAAGAAAACCTTTATTCAGACTGAGGGAACGGCTGCTTCATGCTGGCAACAGTATGCTTAATCACACACACATCGATACACACACAGACACTGATACACACACACACACACACACACAACTAACATAGGTGAAACAGCCTGTCATTCAACCACAGAAACACAACAGAGACACGGAGAGAGACACTCAGAG
The DNA here is from genome assembly GCA_023634145.1 of Thymallus thymallus. Lineage (NCBI taxonomy): Eukaryota > Metazoa > Chordata > Actinopteri > Salmoniformes > Salmonidae > Thymallus > Thymallus thymallus. The sequence goes on along the minus strand of CM042380.1, from coordinate 10,795,700 downwards.
AGACGCACACAAAAAGACCTACACAGAGACAGAAAGAGACACAGACAGAGACACAGACAGAGAGAGAAGGTCCTAGCGCATAAGTCTATTCATTAAATGAAAGATTTTAACCCCAAAAGATAAAATGAACTGTGATTCAATTTAACATCTTTTCATCATTATTGAGATGATGTGTCATTTTAGCTTCAGGCCTACCAGATTGCCAGCCATGTGTGTGTAACTCATATCTACAGCAATATGCTGAGGCACATGTGTGCGTGTGTGTGTGGTGCGTGTGTGTGTGGTGTGTGTGTGTGTGTGTGTGTGTGGTGCGTGTGTGTGGTGTTTGCGTGTGTGTGGTGCGTGTGTGGTGTGTGCGTGTGGTGCGTGTGTGCGTGTGTGTGTGTGTGTGTGTGGTCGCGTGCATTTGTATCTCATATACACAGCAATATGCTGAGTTAATCTTTATTGAATTGTTGCTGTAATGTGAATATCTGCAGTTCAGTAGAGAAGTGGTGCAAGAGTATACTGACATATACTGACATATACTGTATACTATCCCTGTGGACAAAACATATAAACAAAACAGTAGAAATAAGTCATAGAGGAGGACAGAGGAGGATAGTCAGAAAAATGAGAGTCAGTGTTGAGAGACTGTGTTGAGAGACAGTGTTGAGAGACAGTGTTGAGAGACAGTGTTGAGAGACAGTGTTGAGAGACAGTGTTGAGAGACAGTGTTGAGAGACAGTGTTGAGAGACAGTGTTGAGAGTCAGTGTTGAGAGTCAGTGTTGAGAGACAGTGTTGAGAGTCAGTAATAAAAAGCCGTACTGACAGAGCAGAGGAAAGAGGAGGGGAAAGAGGAGAAAAGGATAGGACATACTGTAGAAAGGTAGAAAAGGGGATGGACAGATAAAGGAGTGGCAGAGAGAGAGAGCGGAGGGTAAGAGAGAGGGGGACAGAGAGACGGCATAGAAAAGTAGGAGAGGGGGACAGAACGAGAGGGGGCGACAGAACGAGAGGGGGAAGAGAGGGGGGGACATAGAAAGGTAGGACAGAGGGGGACAGAGAGAGGGGGGGACAGAGAGGGGGGGGCATAGAAAGGTAGGAGAGAGGGGGACAGAGAGAGGGGGGGACAGAGAGGGGGGGGGGGCATAGAAAGGTAGGAGAGAGGAGGACCAAAAGAGAGGGGGGGACAGAGAGAGGGCATAGAAAGGTAGGCGAGAGGGGGACAGAGAGGAGGTTAGGAGAGAGGGAGGAGAGTGGAGACAGGGTCAGTGAGTGTTGAGGGCCTGTAGTTAGCGTCTGTAGTGATTCTTACTCATTCTGAAGCGAAACGTTTTCCTCTCGGAGCCTCTCTCAGCTAAATGCCCCATCTGGTGCCATCTCACCCTCTACAGGACAGAAATCAATAACAATCATTTCCCTAAGACTCCCTCTCTGACACACACACACACACACACACACACATACACACAGAGAGACACACACACACACACACACACAAACAGAGAGAGAGACACACACACACACACACACACACATACACACATACACACAGAGAGAGACACACACACACACACAAACAGAGAGAGAGACACACACACACACACAAACAGAGAGAGAGACACACACACACACACACACACACACACACATACACACATACACACAGAGAGAGACACACACACAAACAGAGAGAGAGACACACACACACACACACACATACACACATACACACAGAGAGAGACACACACACACACACAAACAGAGAGAGAGACACACACACACACACAGAGAGACACACACAGAGAGAGAGAGACACACACACACACACACACACACAGAGAGAGAGACACACACACACAGAGAGAGAGACACACACACACACAGAGAGACACACACACACACACACACACACACAGAGAGAGACACACACACACACACAGAGAGAGAGAGAGAGAGAGAGAGAGAGACACACACACAGTTGTACGAACACACACACACACACACACACACACAAATGGATGCACGCACAAGCATACACACCCATACATACACACGTGTTACATAGTAATTGATTGAAGTATGAATTAATTTATAAATTATTTACTTAGTTCATTTATAGTTAGTTAATGTGTGTGTGTGTGTGTGTGTGTGTGTGTGTGTGTGTGTGTGTGTGTGTGTGTGTGTGTGTGTGTGTGTGTGTGTGTGTGTGTGTGTGTGTGTGTGTGTGTGTGTGTGTGTGTGTGTGTTGGTCAGCGGTTGGGGACCTGGCTGTTGACCTTGAGCTCAAAGGTCAGGCAGCAGACGGCTGGCCAGCTGGACATTTCCATCTCAAAGATCACCCCTCAGACACAAACATACCATACGCACACATTTCACAAAAACTCCACACACACAGGCACACACGCCAGTATCTTCAAGTTTCAGTGTACCCCTGTAATTTGATGTGTGATTTCATTGGTTTGATCTTGGCCTTTCTATTAAACTAGAGCAGGTGGAGTCTATGTTTGATCAAATCCGTGACTCAATACCCATTACCGCGTTAGCCCACTGAGCTAAAGCATAGACATTAACAAGGCTTCAGGTCACTAAGTGCTGGACTACAGAGAAACTATGCTAGAAAAATTGGATGTTTAGGTATTCTTCTCCTCACCGAGAGGGAGGGATGGAGGGACCGAGAGAGCGCTAGAGCGAAGGAGAGATGGTTAGAGGGAGGGAGAGAGAGATGAAGAGAGCGAAGGAGAGATGGTTAGAGGGAGGGAGAGAGAGATGAAGAGAGCGAAGGAGAGATGGTTAGAGGGAGGGAGAGATGGTGGCACTGTATAAAAGCCAATTTAACCAATTGCTTAATCTGCGTAATTGACTAGCATTGAAGGGGATTCAATTTAAAATGTCAAGGCAATCAGCTGCAATAGGATTTCTAGTTCAACAAGGAAAATACTTGACCAACATTCTCAAGTTGAATGTCCACTCAACCTAAAATTCAAAGTTGAGGGAACATAAAAATCAACTTGAGAATGTTTGTTGGTTCAGCAAATATGCCTCAATGTTGAGCAAACTAGAAATTACAGTATATTTCAACTGGTTGCCATGATATTTTAAGTTTGCTGGTATATTTTTTGCCTGCAGATCCAACTTTTCTGGACCCCTCTTCCCAAAAGCTAAAGGACCCAAAGCTTCTGCGCATGTGCGAGATTCTTTACTTTACTTACGGTCTCTGCTCTACTCATAAAAAACATCACCTTCATTATTTTTTTAGGATGATTGTGAGAATGGTGACATGTGGCCAAAACTCTTATGTGGCCAAAACTCAACCGCACCCACCACTGGCAAAATATGCAGCAAGCTCTCACAGTCTCACTGCAGAATTAGACATTTATACACATTTCTCCAAATGTCAAATTTCAAAGTTGCTCCAAACGTCAAATTTAGAAGGTTAAGGGTTAAGGTTTGGGATATGGTTAAGGTTAAGGTTTGGGATACCCCAAAAAAATAAACAAGTATCCACCACTTGGATTGTCATGAGATTACGCCAATACACCACCCTCGTCCACAACGCCCTAGCAAAACCCAAGCCTACTTTATGGTAATAGCGCTCACTGTTGCCCCTAGTGGCCGGTATTTCCAGCATTTCCATATGTCCTTAGGACATGGATACCCTAGCCAAACCCGGACGATTCTGGGACAACTGTACGCCACCCTATGGGACTCCCAATCACAGCCGGATTGTGACAGCCTGGAATTGAACCAGGGTCTGTGGTGACGCCTCTAGCACTGAGATATAGTGCCTTAGACCGCTGCGCCACTCTGGATCACATTTCAAAGTCACTCTTGAGCGATCTGCCTGAAATATGTGCTTTGATTGAAATTAATCAAAGGTAGGTTATGCTACAGTTTGTTATTACCACGGCATATAGTCATTACTACAGTCGTGGCCAAACGTTTTGAGAATGACACAATTATTGGTCTCCACAAAGTTTTCTGCCTCAGTGTTGATGGTGGCAATTTGCATATACTCCAGAATATCATGAAGAATGATCAGATGAATTGCAGCAAACTTTGTGGAGACCAACACTTCTCAAAACTTTGGGCCATGACTGTAACAATATTACGTTTTATCATAAACATCACAATTATCCAACCCCAAGCTAGAACTAGCACATTGTAATTTCACTGGTACAATAGGGAAGTGTTGACTCCCTGTGTATTCGTCTGCTCAAAGGGAACCACAAAGTCTGGCATTTATAGCGAATCCTGATACCACCCGCTAGATAGAGGGGGCGTGCCCACAAACCTAAATAATGACTTGTTTACTTCAAATTATCAACACGCAATAATCTCTTAACTTTTTTTGAAATCGTTAGTTTTTCAGTAATGTTTGTCATCATTCCCATATGGTGTTCTGTGCTAATTACAAACAAGCGCGGAAATGTGTTATCTTTCACCGTTCTACCTACCAGAGATTCACCTTGATTCTGCCAGTGGCTTCAAGCTTTCAGGCTGAACTGTTAGGTAATCCATTTCGACGACAGCGGAGAAGTGATGCTATACCATATACAGTATATTTTTTTTCTTCACAACAAAACTGAAGATTATCATTCAGTAACCTAACGTTAGCTAGCTTGCTAGCCTTGCTGGGTAAGTTAGCTAGCTAACATTACAGGCATGTATTGAACTCTGAAAGCCATCAGCTAAATCATACAGCTATAGTTTGGTATACACACTATCAATCAATTTTGCCTATGCCATGCTAGTCACTGCTAGCCTTCAGCAGAGTAGACATGTTTGTTCTATCTTTGACTGACGTTTGCTTACGTAAACTAGCTAATGTTACCAAATAAGATTCTCAGTTTGGTAGCCATCTATTCAACCCTTGTCTGGAAAACCCTCTGGTACTAAAAATAGAGTTGTCGATATAGCTAAATCACTCTCTGTTTATGTGTTGGTAGCAATGATGAATGTGTATATATTGTCTATGGTTGGTTGGTTAGTTGGTTCTCAGCCAGTCTCAGCTGGCTAGCAATCTTGCTTCCAATTTAGTGACTCTAGTTAGGTAACAGAAAGCTGACAAAATTGCAATTTCCATGCTAGGTATGCTTAGATAGCCAGTCTAATAGAGATCAACACAATTAGTGGGGTGGTTAAATTGTGTATTGTTGTGTATTTTGTTAGGTGGTACAGAATCTGATTCCAACATGGACTTCCAACCCCTAGCTCTGCCGAAGGTGAAGATAGGTTGGCCAAAATATTTACAAGCTAACAATAAGTATGGTATACAAATTAATTGGGTAGTGTTTGTATGGTTTATGTTATGGGGTTACAGGTGATTAGAGGTAGCCTGAGGATCACAGAGTACCTTCCAGACCATGTCATCAATTTAGTCTACCCCTCTTCTCTTTTTACCTTTTCTTTCTGTCAAACTCAGGTTATCTGGAGTGATTCCACGATGCCCCGCTGAAAAATACCTCAAGGCGGGGGCATTTTGGGTACACAAGCAGGAGGGAGCAGACGCCTTGTGGTTATGGAGCACAACAAGATTGTGGGACAGAAACCAGCAAGGGACACTGAAAGATATAAAATCAAGACTACAACAGTAATGGCACAACCACCTCTGCAGGTTCTCAAAACACAATACAAAGACACGTCTACAAAATTCCCTTGCAAAGGGCTACCATTGACAAGAATGATCTGTCAAAGTCAATGAGCTGGGGGAGGTTTACAGACTTTACTTTGATATGAGGAAGGGTTTTTGGTCGTGTAGGTTTTTGCTTAGAAAGTAAATGTATTGTTGTGTATGAGAGCGATTGAGGTGCCAGTTCTCCTCAATCTCCCATACACAACAATTCATACTGTGTAAGAACTGCCTTCCTAAGGCTTTTCACACCTTTTTTAGCCCCCCAGCCCATTCACTTTGTTGACTGATCTTTCCTCTCAAAAGCAGCTCCCAATGTCCCTTCATTGTCCCTAAACAATAAGCTAGCTGGTTCCATTCGGTTGATACCTTTACCAACAAAGGTGTGTTGCCCTACATCCCTTCCACCAAAAGTGTAAAATGCTAAGACCACAACCATGTCTTTCCAGGAGATGTGCAGTACCAGCAAATCTTCTGCAGGAGGACCAAACAGTTTTGTCAGAGTCTTATCCAGCTAGCAGATCACCGCAGACAGGACAAGAACATCGCAATAAGCACACCATTGACTATAAGACTATGTAGAACAGGGGTCTCCAACCCTGTTCCTGAGACCTACCCTCCTGTAGGTTTTCGCTCCAACCCTAGCTTATCTACCAGCTAATTATTAGAATCAGGTGTGCTAGATTAGGGTTGGAGTAAAAACCTACAGGACGGTAGCTCTCCAGGAACAGAGTTGGAGATAAAACCTACACGACAGTAGCTCTCCAGGAACAGATTTGGAGTAAAAAACCTACAGGACAGTAGCTCTCCAGGAACAGTTGGAGAGCTCTGATGTAGAACCACCATAAAATAAACATGTATATTTTCTATCAATCTTCAACATTTGTCAGCCCTTATGGATTCACGGAAGATATTTATATAAGCAGTACATGGCTATGTAGCATCAAACAGATGCTAGACATTATTTGGGAATCTAAAATACAGGAGTGTACACTATTTAATGCTAACTCAAGAGAACTGGGTATTCAACAACAATGTTATATGGTAAAAGTAACATGTAAAAAATCTTTGAATGAACAGTGTACTACAGTTCATTGTGTCCGTGTGTGTCTGAGGTGTAGAGACACACAAGTGTAGAGAACTGTAGCTACAGATTGTTACACCAGATAATGTGAATTACCCAAAGAGTTTTGCAGACATTTGATCTATTTCATGTCTTCTTTCATTGATCGAGACAGGTGGGTGTCCACCCCATGGTGCTGCATGTCATGATGGCAGAGACCTGTCTCGATCAATGAGTGAGAACTTGAATTAGACACAATGGCGGTGCATATATTGTTGTATTATTTTATGACGCAAAATAAATATTTTCATAATGGAGCATTTTCTATATTCAAACTAATCGCCTGCAACTGTACACAGACATTTTTGAGGCTACTGTTTCTCCAAATCGAGGATGAAAAAGTCATCGCTAATGTTGGTCGAAGATTCTCTGTGCTACACGAAACTGTACATATCCTGTAACTCCCAGTAATAAATACCAAAACTCTTTGGTTAAATCACATTATCTGGTGTAACAAGCTGTAACTAAGAGAACTGGTGATCAGCAGATGATGGAAGAGGTCATATCTATCATTTTGTGATTGAAATGCATCCAAGGGCATAATTATAACCAATGACAACCTTCATCAATTATGTTACATAGCTAGCTAGTAAATTATTTACAGTTGCTGATGCAACACATGTTTGCTAACAAGTTACAAATGTGAGACTTGAGGCATAACAAGTTAGAAGGCACCAGGCTAACTAGCTAGCCAACTCCAGTCATATGCTAACATTTGCTGGTAAACCTAGCTTTAGGTGGGTGGTTGTAACTTTGTAGCTTGCTGTTTAGTAGCTAGCCATATCTACAACTAAGAGGTTTTACAATTGACATACAAAATATCTATTTTTAGTCATAGATATGGCTACCGCTAATTGTTTAGCTAGCTAGTTTTGCCTACTACCTAGCTAGCTACATAGCTAGCTATGTTAGCAAACAGAAAAATAATTTGATTTATATACACAATATTGGTTTCACTAGATAAACTAAAGTAAGCTAGGTGGCTTGCAGGAAAAATAACTTACTTAGCTAGGCACCGCATTTGTCATCAGCCCTCTTGGTGCTGGCATCAGCTGTAACTGAGCTTCTAACATTAGGTGAATCCAACTCTTATTCCAGTTGAAACATGTATGGTTGAATGTCACCATGTAGCTAATATATGTTTCATCATCAAATTCGTGTTGATGAGAGGAATCACTTGGAGCCATTGCATCTGGATGGTGTCTGCCTCCTTTTAAATAAAGCCCGCCTTGGGGGAGGAACGGGGGCCAGAGCACGAAGCACCGCCTAACACGAGTTGTAGTCTTTCAGAGACTGGAAAAAATGTGTCTGCTTGTATATTTAGCAATGAATCAGCCAATAGGAACATCGCTGAAAGAAGTCTAATGGCTCTATCGAACAAGGACAACCATATCTAAACCCACAAAAATGTATAGTGCGATCAGTATAACATAGAGCATTCGCAAAATACCAGAAAGCAGGACTAGATGTATTTTTAGAATCTTGCCCCCCACCCATCAATACACAGGAAGCCATCATAGGGTGTATCATGCAGCGCGTCAAACCCTGACCTGCCTTCCTCCTCTGCAATTATGTGTGAAACACATATCATTGTCCTAGAACTGCCTCAGACCTGATGAAAACCAGTGCAGATTCCCCTTTAACACCATCTGATATTGCTCACTGTACACTATTCAAAACAACACTGTACACTATTCAAAACAACACTGTACATTATTCAAAGCAACCCTGTGCACTATTCAAAACAACACTGTACGATATTCAAAACAAAACGGTAAGCTATTCAAAACAACACTGTACACTATTCCAATCAACACTGTACACCATTCAAAACAAGTGTATACTATTAAAAACAACACTACACTATTTGAAACAACACTGTATAACTCTAGAAGATCTAAATGCATATCCCCATGAAACTGATTGAGATCAAATGGTTGGAATGCAAAGGCTGCATTGACTCTTCACCAGTAAAACTTGAAGAATTATCATTCACAATTGACAGTGAGAAATGTGAAGGGAGGTTCTCTATGAGTAGAGCAGAGACCGTGCGTAAGGTAGAGAATCCCGCACATGCGCATAAGCTTCGGATCTTTAGCTGTCCAGAAAAGTCAGATCAGCAGCCTCTGTGTGGAGGGAGGGATAAAGGAAGGAGGGACTGAGAAAGAGAGAGGGAGGGAGGGAGAGAGGGTGAGCTGGTTAGAGGCGGAGGGATAGATGGGATGGAGGGAGGGTTAGGGAGAAAGAGGGTCAGTTTTCTGGGAGTGAGACAGACACTTATCCTCTCTTCTCTGTGATGTGATTACTGTAGCCTCTATTATTCATCCTGACCAATAATAACTCAGTCTCTCTCTCCCTCCCTCCTTCACCACTTCCTTACCTCTCTCTCTCGCCCTGTCCTTCTCTTTCTCTATCCATCCTTCTTCCTCCCTGTCTCTCTCTCTAACCTTCCCTCCCAATGTCTCTCTGTCCATCCCTCCAGTGGAACATCCCTACACATAACCTGAATTAGATTTACCACTACTTACTCAAGTGTGGGTGTGTGTGTGTGTGTGTGTGTGTGTGTGTGTGTGTGTGTGTGTGTGTGTGTGTGTGTGTGTGTGTGTGTGTGTGTGTGTGGTGTGTGTGTGCGCTATGTAAACATGGTTGCAGCTCTTCAGAATGCACATACAGATCTCCTTCCTACACCACACCCTCTACACACACATAGCTGTAATTTATGACAGCCATGGCCAAAGCGTGGCAGCACATTAAGAGGGTGTTATCTGTTGCAATTACTAATCACTGGCTTTATGGAACCATTCCGCGTATTTTATTATATTAAATCGACACATACACACACACACACATACACACCTGCCACTCCAGGTATTGACATTAAAATGTGTGTGTGATATTGTGTGTGTGTCAGGTAATCCTGTAAAAGCAGATAGGTGTCATGGTACCATTGTAATCCCCTGTTAACAGACACTAGTGGTGTCCTCGCTAAAACCTCTCCCTACTAATCCCTGTTCCCCCTACCTGCACACACTGACTCCCTGTATCTGCACACACACTCATACACTTGTATCAGCACACACAGCCACACACACACACCTTTATTGACACACACATCTAAACACACACAAATACACACCCACACCTGTACATGCACACCACACTCTCTCACATCGAATCGGACGGCCCCATGTTGCAAAATGTGTTCACCTGCTGATATCATTACGGGGCCAAGAAAACTACCTGGCTGTTTTGATTGAATATGACTGTTAATATCATCAGATCTCCGCCAATTGTGTGTCCAGAGGTCCCTGACCCCTAACCCCTGACCTCTAACCCTGACTCACCCTCTCAGCTGGCCAAACCCTAACCCAGACAGATGGGCTATGTCCCATGTGTCCCATACACCAGCCATACCAGTCAACACACACACTCAACTCTTATTCTCTCTCTCTCCTCCTCTCTTCCCCTCATTTCCTTTCTCTTCTCTCCTCCTTTTCTCTCCTCTCTTCTCTCTTCTCTCCTCCTCTTCTCTCCTCTTCTCTCCTCCTCTACTCTCCTCTTTTCTCTCCTCTCCTCCTCTTCTCTCCTCTCTCCTCTCTTCTCTATTCTCTCCTCTCTTCTCTCCTCTCTTCTCTCCTCTCCTCCTCTTCTCCTATTCTCTCCTCTCCTCTCTTCTCTCCTCTCTTCTCCACTTCTCTCCTCTCTTCTCTCCTCCTCTTCTCTCCTCTTCTCTCCGCTCCTCCTCCTCTTCTCTCCTCTTCTCTCCTCCCCTTCTCTCCTCCTCTTCTCTCCTCTCCTCTTGTCTCTTCTCTCCTATCTTCTCTCTTCTCTCCTCTCCTCTTTTCCTCTCCTGTCAGTCAACCACAACTATGTTGTTGTCATATTATCTGACTGATATTCAGATGTTTTGAAACATGATCTAATAAAAACTATATCTGTTTCTCAGTTTTAAAACAGATTGATATCAACAGCGTTACATATATCATGTTCTTCTAGACAGCAAGAATAAAACAAAACCTGTAGCATATAAATATATTATAGCCTAAAGTATCTATATTCTATTTATCTGTGTTGTTTTTGTACAATATTTATGTTTCTTAATTAAAAATATATATATGTGAATGATGTTGTATTCTCTGTTATGGCACTATAGATTATAGGCCTTCTGCTTTTATAAATCTGTTAGAGTTGTCTGAGCCCATTTCAGCAAAGGTCAATTGCTTTCTATGACTGGTTTTATTTATAAGAAAACCCCTATAGGCCTGGGCCTAAACGACCATTCATTGTTTGAATGTTAATTATATAAGGAAGATTTGTTGATAGGCTATAATGTACCATAACTTAGTCCTGCACAATAACATGGACATTGATCATGATAAGGATCCAGATAAACATACAGTAGATCTCTCTTTAAATACCCTTGTGTTTCAAATGTTTGGCAAATGTTTGGTTCTCAATCTATTTCTAATAACAAACCATGTTTTGGTTAAAACTGCTTTTCATTCAAATAAAATATTTCAGGGTCCAGCTGAGATGAGGCTCACGTGCTGAGGGCTGACCGACCCCCACTTCCACGTGCCCTCCACCACGGATCGAACCTTTCGATTGAAACTGAAGTAATTTGCATACTGCATACTGATTCCCTCTCTGCCCGGGCCGATCCATAACGTGGCTGCTAGTCAAATGCGCGAGGAGCATTAAAAGCACGGGCAGAGACCGGCGGGAACTGCACGAGGAGCACACGGGACGGACTGGCAGACAGAGGGAAACGGCATGCTTTATTCCGCCGACCAGGAACCGGTGGGTTTGAGGTTGAAATGGAGGCACGTCCTGGGCTGTTTTCTACAGGACACAGGAGGGCAGCTTGACCTGCCTGCATCGGAGCCTGACGTAACTCGGGAGAGAGCAAGACACTCCAACTCTTGTTGACTGACTGGCCATTAAACCGGTGTGGGGCTACAGTGTTCATCATACCTGTGTGTCATGTTCAGTTGGGCTCAACGTGGAACGTTCAGCTATAGAAATATACTGTCTAGAATAGACATGCCTTTCTGACATGTAGGAATTATGTCAGTTATTCATGGCATTCAGTCTGCATTTGTTAGTATGTTGCATTGGACCATGAATTGGACCATGATTGAGAAAGCTGTGTGTCTATGTGTGTGTTCTACTGTGGTGTGTTCTGCTGCAACACTGTGGTGTATTCAGATGTGGTTTGTTCTTATGGGGTGTGTTCAGATGTGGTGTGTATCTGTGGTGTGTTCTGATGGGGTGTGTTTCTAGGGTCTGTTCAGATGCGGTGTGTATCTGTGGTGTGTTCTGATGGAGTGTGTTTCTGGGGTCTGTTCAGATGTGGTGTGTATCTGTGGTGTGTTCAGATGTGGTGTGTATCTGGGGGGTTTGACAGGAAAATGTGTGTAAACTGGGAGGCTCGTAAAAGATGCATGAGGGTATCAGATTCATGTTGTGGTAGGTGTGTGTGTGTGTGTGTGTGTGTGTGTGTGTGTGTGTGTGTGTGTGTGTGTGTGTGTGTGTGTGTGTGTCAGACATTGTTTAGTCATAGTCTGATTGGACCTATTTCATTATCATATTACCCATTTATTGTTTGAATTGGCACTCTTCCACCAGTTTACAACTAATGTTGATATGTCATATTCAGGGTTAAAAGAGCTCGGGGCATTCGCCTTCAATGACAACACATTTTAACTCGACGTTAAAAGGATTGTGTTAAAAATGTAAACTAGATTTATATAATGTTATATTTTAACTCTAATAACTGTAGTGAATGTAGTTGTCATTGCAACAGGCGAGCACACTTTGCACATATTCTGCTCAGTGCCTTTGCCCCTACCCTTACACACACGCGCCTACTATCCTCTTCATTTTTTGTAATTTAAATGTAATCTATTGACATATGTTTTAGGAGATCATTTCAAAAGCCAGCTTTTACACGAAAGAATATTAAAAAATACATATACGTTTATTGACAAATAGGCTGGTGCTGCAACAAGCGCTCACAGTCTCACTGCAGAATTAGACGTTCATCCACATTCTCCAAATGTCAAATGTCAAAAAGTTGCTCATCTCCTAACGTCAAATTGTGTGTTTTTGTTGCTCATGCTGCTTTGTATCGTTCCATTTCTCCTGAGTATATTCAGTCCTCACTAAAAATTACAAAATATCTCACCCAAAACCCTTTTTCCTAAACTATTTTTTTTGCCAGACATCAATTCAATAACATAGTTGGCTATTTCACCGGAATGATTCGAAACCATTTCAGATGGAGAAATAGCATCTTGTGAAATGTCCGTTCGCTCTCGATAACATACCCTTTAGGTAAACCACCCAGCTCATTTATTGTATTCTATTTGATATATTTTTTATATTTAAATATAATATATATTACAATGTTATAATTTGGTGTTATAATTGACAGTGAGACAACCGAATCAGTGTTTTCACGTGGATAAGACGATGATGATGATGATGATGCCCACCACACCATGATGTTGTTTAGACAGTCTGCTATTCTTAACAAAGTTGTTTTGGTTGAAGAATATTCAGACATTGAGACAATTGGATATAAGCCTGACCTGCATGTCTCTCTTTATCAATAAACATGTGTTCTCTCCATCAGGCGTGTATCCTAGGTCTAGCCTGCTTTATCACAATATGCTATGAATATTATAGGACAATTAATTCAGAGGCGAAGACACGAGAATCTCCCATGATGTCGAAAACCAAATGACCCGGAATAATCTAATGCCTTTTCAACAGGGATGGAGATGCACGCAATCAAATCCAAACATTTCAGATAGTGACCCTAGTGGCGTCACTAATCTTCTCTCAATATTTGCAGCTCTTGCTCCTCAAATAAATATGTTTAATGTTCCCGTACGAACATTACGGCCACCATCAGTTGACGTATGGTCATTATAACCACTTAGAGACAACGTTTAACAACTTGTGTAAGGCTCTAATGCTTTAAAGGCATATTCATTTGATATAATAATCTAGGACATGGGGGAAATTATGACTATTACCTTATGATAGGCTACAGGGGAATATGGTTTAGTGTAGGCCTAATTAACAATAGACTATTGAAAAATAATTTGGACAGTTTATTTTCATTCCAAGTCAATCACAGTGGAGTCGACTGCAGCATGGCATTACAATACACATTTATGATTCATAAATGTAACATTCATAAATCCCACGAATTATAATAAGTGAAGGTTGTGTTAGTTACCGTACTGCTCAGAATAATGTCATGTTGTATGTAGCCTACTGCTCAGAATAATGTCATGTTGTATGTAGCCTACTGCTCAGAATAATGTCATGTTGTATGTAGCCTACTGCTCAGAATAATGTCATGTTGTATGTAGCCTACTGCTCAGAAAGAGCATCCTTTTCAATGCTTTCGTTTTTTATAAAACAAATTAGATGTAAAAGTATAAAGGTATAGGCATATAGGTCATTTTTCTATAGCCCACAAGCAGTAAAGGGGTTGTAATAGGATACACGTTTTCCTTTTAAAGTGTCAGTAAAGGGAAATCGTTCTTGGGAGTTCTAGAAGTTTACTGAAGAATGCCATAGTCCTACTCCACTTAGATGCTGATTCGATACCTTTTTTTCAGATTGACCATTGAACTATTTAAACTTTAAATTAAACGAATAGTAAACTGTTTTTTTCTTCGGGTAAATAGGACTACCCTACATAAAAATATAGAAATAAATAGCGCCTAAGATTCTCATTTTATTTTTAGTTGCTATTTAGCCTTTAGCCATCAAGACGTTTGATATTAGGCTATCCTATACAAATGTAAAACCTCGGTCTGCAAATGAAAGGTTATCGAATTGGTTATTATAGTCTATAAACAATACTTAGCAATACGAATATGATAGATAATAATGTGCCGGCCTACATATAATCATGTGTACACGCATATAGACCACGTTTAATTCAATTCAGGCTACTGTAAATATGGATTTCGATTATATTAGTCTTGTCTAGAAATTTAGCGTCTAGGTGGTCGTTTTTGCCTAAATCTGGTTTGGGAATTCTAATAGTGTCGTTATGAGCGTTAATAACCCATTTCTGTAGGGGTATGTCACTGTCTGTAGAGCTGAGATTATCGATCTATGTGCCTCTGTCTCCGCCATAAACCACAGCATATGAAATAAACTATAATAATGTTGTGCTGCACTTTAGTAACGGCCACCGTAAAACCATGGAATGTTGGAAGCCATGCCCTGTAAGCTACTACAAAAGTCACTATTCAGCTTATGAAATTTGTAGTAGGCCTAACCTTTGCTTTATAAACATATTCTTCTACACATACGCATCAACATTCACGTATAGAGCAGGAGAGGCATTTATTAATAATTGTATATGCAACAATGGTTATTGGATTCAACACTATAACCTACCGCCGACTGTAGGCTATATATGACTGTGAATATGACCCAGAGTCAACAGAATACAACAGCAGTCTGTGGATAATTAATAATTAATACTGACAGTCTGTACCGTGCGGCCTGACCAAGGGGTGAGGGTGTTTCTGCTTTGCCCTAATAATGCTGCTGCTAAGGGTTAACTTACCTGACTGACTTTTACCTTCTGACCAGAGCCATGTTTTATTTTATTTTATCTGACTATTCAACTACCTAGGCCTGACTGGCAGCCAAGTAGAGAGCATCGTGATGTTCAATTGAATATTACGATACATGGTATTGTGGAGGTGGCTGCTGCAGATCTGTGGTATAGGCGTTTAAAATATGATAATAACAACGACGTTGTTGTGGGATATCAATTTGGAAGCTACATGGCAATCATTTAAACGGCCAGACATAGCCTATCTACTTCTATGTTGCTGCAGTTACGGTGAGGTATGGAGTTCTTTTGAGCTTGGCTTGGTTGTTACATTTTAAAGGTTTTGTTATGTCAGTTGACTTCTTAGTCCGTTGACTCACGTTTTATGAATCGCAGTGTTTATGTAAATACGTTATATTTTATCTATCTCTCTCTCTCTCTCTTTCTACATTAATCAAATACTTGCTATAAAAACCACAGACCATTCTCTACAGGCACACGACACACACACTGCGGATTTGACGCGTGAATAGGCCTCAACACAAAAACACTCGAACACGTACACGCGCACACCGCCCTTTTGCACGTTCCTGGAAGGAAAAAATATCGATCAGTATGAGAATGTGCAGATGTGACTGCTGAAACGTGAACCTTTCTCTTCTTATTTGGCCTGAAATAGGCTATAATATTTGTTTGTTTGTCTGATAGGAGCTATGTGTTATTGGTGATGATTCATTATTACTTGCCTCAATAATGTTATGTAAATTAACATAGTTATTTAAAAAATGTATTGTTTTATAAATATTAACACATTTTACTTGTTGGGGTTACCTATTTTGTTATTAGGCCTAGGATAGGCTTATGTTTGTAAATGATCAATAGGCTTATGTATCATCTCTCAGCCCAGTCCTCTGTTATGTCCATACCGTTGGACAGCATCTCGTTGTTCATTAATTGTCTTTGTTTCTGGGCACACGTCAAGTCCTCACACGCCACTGACGTTGACTTCCTATTAGAAACCATTTAACTTTTCCGTTCCTCTTCTTTAACTTGTTCAACTGACTGGTGTCCTGTTGTTCTTGACCCTGGCAGATGCCGCAGTGTGTGTGTGTGTGTAAAGTTAATCTGTACGAGCAGCTGTTAACATTAAGAGTCTTGAAGCGTCACCTTTGACATGCGGCCCGGGCTGGCCATTGGCCGCAGCAAGCTGTCGCCTGACCGCGTGGAAAGGACGCCTCGACCCCCCCCCCCCCCCCTCCCCCTCCACACACACACACACACACAAGTCATTTGAAGTTCATCCATTGTGTAGCCAATTTAGGAATCTTACAATGTTTGAAATTGTATTGAAATTGTAATTTAATGATGTAGGCCTACAATGTGTGAGGAAATAAAATGACACGATAAAACATTAAAACGATGTGTCATTCAATATTTGTCATCCAGTTGTTTCTCAATGAATTACTAACATTACTACTATGTCTTATTACCTCATCATGAGAGATGTAATGTTAATGTAATCATAGGCCTATTCGTGAATTAATAATTTTCTTCAGTGATCAAGTTCATACACACATACACATATACACACACTCCCCGTATCGACGGGGGCACGCGTGGACACACTTAGCCTACACACACCCACACACTCCCATGCATGGCCTGCCGGTTCGTTAATCTTAATGGTTTAACAATAGACACATCTGTTCATCTTTTTCTTTCTAAAGAGAGAGAAGTACAACTTCATATGTTACTTCAAACCGACATAAGGAATAGTTTTCATACGGGATTGGAATTGAAAGATTGCTACAATAATCCCCTATTAGTGGACTTTGTAGGGGATACAATTTTGTTTATTTTATATAAAAATAGAGAAACAGCATGATGACATTTGGTTCAGGGTAGGTGGTGATTATAAAGGACACGTGTGTGAATATAATGTTTTGAATTCTGCATGCACACTGTCATGCTCTAATCACACACGCACGCGCGCGCACCTTATTGACAAGCCGAGAATGAACCCGGAAGTTCACTTAATTTGTTCTGCATTACATGCTAAGGAGGCTCCAGAACAATAATGGATCAAGAGGTTTTTATTTGTGTTGAAATACAATAGGCTCAATAGGCTCCATTGAACACGTAAAGTATAACCTAGTAAATAATATTAATTAATTAGTGATTTCATTATTTCATTCCAGTGGGAGTGTTGGGGGGGGGGGTAGCTTAATAACTATTTTGTAACTTCCTTAATAACTGACGTCAGAGCAGCGTGTGTGTGTGTGTATGTGTATGTGTGTAGTGGGAGGGGATGGAAGGTCGCCCGTGCGCATGTGTGTATGTTCGGGATCCGCAGCGGTGAAACGGAGGTGTGGAGAAACGGAGCAGCACGAGAAGAGCCACGGAGAGAGAGATGGCGCAGGACGCGACCGGAGCGCAAGGACAGGCGGGGGGGCTCGAGACAAAACCGAGAGGAAGCAGAATATAAAATGAAATACCAATAAAACGAGTCTAAAAGGGAAAAAAAATAAAGGGCAGAAAATAATCAATAAAGACAAGAGGAAGAAAAAACAGCGAAAAAAAGGATACTAAAAACATCCATCAACCAGGATTCAGGAGACAGAACAAACCACCACAACAAACCAACAGACTGGGAGGGAACTTTCCCGCCGTGAGGACTCTGGACTGTTCTGTGGACATCCATCCCTCTCCCAGGTCACATAGATGGTCGCCAAGCATCATGAACGCGCAACTGTCCATGGAGAGCCTCGGCGACCTAAGCCATGAGTCTGTGGCCGGTCCAGGAGAGCTGCTAGTCGGCCACAGCCCTCACCCCCGCCCGGGTGGGGGCCGAGGGCTGTCGCACCGCTCCATGGGCATGACGAGCCTGCTAGACGGGGGAGAATATCACTCCCATCACGGACACAACACTGGACACCCCGGTCATCACCTGCACCCCGCCATGAGTATGTGCGAGACCCCCCCTGGAATGAGCGCGAGCACCTACACCACCCTCACACCTCTCCAGCCCCCCCTACCCCCCATCTCCACTGTGGCAGACAAGTTCTCTCATCATCACCATCATCATCATCCTCACCACCATCCTCATCATCCTCACAATCATCATCAGCGACTCCCCGGTAATGTCACCGGCAGCTTTACGTTCATGAGGGATGAGAGGGGGCTGGCGCCAATCAACAACCTCTACTCCCACTACCACCACAAAGACGCCCCTGGGATGGGACAGAGCCTCTCCCCACTGTCTGGCTCTGGCCTGGCCGGCCTACACAGCTCCCAGGCCGGCCTGCCTCCTTACGCCCACCCAGGGGTCTCAGCCTCAGTGCCGGGGGAGAAGATGCAGCTGACTCCCGGTGGGTTCGAGGCTCATCACCCCACCATGCTGGCCAGACACGCCGACCAGCACCTCACCTCCTCGGGAAACATGCTCCATATCAACGGCCTCCATCACCACCACCCCCATGCCCACCTCGGAGCCTCGGGGCACGTCCTGGGCCACGGGAACCCCAGGGGCAACAACACCCAGAACCAGGCCTCAGGGCCCGGGGTTCAAGTCCAGGGGGTTGGTGGTGGTGGCGGTACCGGGGGCAGCTCGACGGGTCAAATGGAAGAAGTAAATACCAAAGAAGTAGCGCAGAGGATCACCACAGAGCTGAAGCGTTACTCCATTCCACAGGCTATCTTCGCCCAGAGGGTGTTGTGTCGGTCCCAGGGAACCCTGTCAGACCTGCTCCGGAACCCCAAGCCCTGGTCCAAGCTCAAGTCCGGCCGGGAGACCTTCCGCCGGATGTGGAAGTGGCTGCAGGAGCCTGAGTTCACACGCATGAGCGCGCTCAGGCTCGCAGGTGAGCGAACCCTCGGTAATACCCACTTCCTTTTTTTCTCTCTCTCTCACCCATTACTCTTTATCTATAGGGGTTATTTAAGATTGTTTGGTGCTCGTTATTGGAACAGTAGGCATATTATCTGCAGCTGTCTTGAATCTGACAGTGGAGTAGCCAGTGGTGTGACAGAACTGAAACCTCCCTCTGGAATTCCCTGCAGTTGAATTCACCATTGTCTTTGTTGAAATCTCTCTCTCTTGGCTTTTTCCATTATATAAGATAAGGGCATAGTCATAGTTACCAACATAGTCAACGCAAGTCCATGTAAACAGAGTCCACACGCAGAAGAATAAGAATCAAGTTCTAAAAAGCTTTTTATGTCATGAAAATATTAATTTGCTGCCAGCGCATATAGTAACATCCTCAAGCTATGTGTTTAGGGGCTGAGAGATTGAACATCTGCGGAAAATAATATAATAACATAGAATATAATAGAAGAGAATATAATATTTTGCAGGATCAATATGACCATTGTTTTAAATCTTGAGGAAAGCTTATAGAAGCTGTGTCTTTGGCTGCGTTGACGCACTTATTGTGTTTAAGTGAATGTGTGTTTTTGTCTTGGAGCTAAACTCGTTAGGAGGCGTGACGCAGGGCTGACTCTGGGTTTGTGGTAATTAACTGATAGATAGCTCTCTATTAATTTGTCCCCGAGGACCCGAGTCAATCCACCTGATCCGTTCTAGCGGACACACACGGAGCCACGCAGTCGCCAGCATACAAAGGAATTGCTTTATTTCTAATCAATGACGCGCTGAGGCGGATGGGTTTTTGGCTTGTGAAAAGTGTGAGGCGGTACGCTGCTGAAAGTGTGTGTGTGTGTGTTTCATCAAGTCTTGCATAGCAAACCATATAGATATCATATCACATATACCATATCATTTTACGTGTTATTGTTTTTGTGACTTAAATAGACGAATAAATGTGTTGCAGTGCAAATGGAACTCTTGGTCTTTCGATGCAGGTGATATTCAGTATCAGGGTATTCCTTTTAATAAGTCTGTTGCCGCACGCCAAACACATTTGTATTGATCCATTAGAATTAGAACCAATAAACCCATCCATCTCGTGAGCTAAGGGGTAAACACTATCACTCAGGACAGAAAAAAATCATAAATTTTCCCGGAATTGTTTTCAGTTTTCAT
Organism: Thymallus thymallus; assembly: GCA_023634145.1. NCBI lineage: Eukaryota > Metazoa > Chordata > Actinopteri > Salmoniformes > Salmonidae > Thymallus > Thymallus thymallus. Next base: position 10,775,325 of record CM042380.1, on the reverse strand, counting down.
GAATGTTAGGCAGTATGCTTGTGCTGTTCTATTTAGGCCTGCCATACATTTATGAAAGTAAAAAAAGGCGTATTGTGTTATTTATTATGGCAGTCTCCCTCTTAATTTGATTTAATCCTAATTTCACTTCCGTAAAACCTTAACCATAATATAGCTATTGCATCCACACGCATATATCATCTATTTATCACTAATTAAAGTATATATATATTACAACTTAGAACTGAATCATAAAGGTTTCATTGTGAAATATTTCTCATAATTATAATAGCGCTTCAGATTCTGGAAATGTAGAATGTCTGTAAACAGGAGAAGGAAGCCCGTGCAGAACAATATATCGGTCGGTTCTCGGGTGAAATGTGTGTGTGATCGGCCTACTAAGAACGAAAATAGAAGATTGATATTGATTATTGAAATTTGTCTTATTCCATTTACCCATGTTACATCATGTATTCCTGGCGGGTTTATCATGTAGCCAAGGCCTGTGCCTGCGGGTAGACTAGGTCTACTCATATCATTAGCCTATTTCATCTTGAATTTATAGATTTTTTTCATAAATTGGAAATGCAACGCATTACATGTGAAGTGGGTTTAAAATCATTGAGGATAATGCAGCAAAAACGTATTTCCATTGTGGTCCTCTGTTTTTGGCAAGGATGTTGTTGAGAAGTTGCGGGTATAGTTCCCTAAATAGCATATTAAGATACTAATACATTCTAGACCTATACACACCCTCTCACGCTCCACAATTAACCAGGGCAATATTAATTTAGCAGCAAATACAGAAACATTGTTTTGTTAAAGCAATTGTAGACGTGAAGGCCTAATATTGCACCTGTCCAATAATTTATCTCAAGCATTGATTCTGACATTATCATTTTGTTAGTTAGACATTCGTTCAACTTTAGGGCTATTCTTTTCCAGTTTGCGAAGTTTGTGTGTTATTATTTTAATAACATGTTATTGAACATCTTTGGAATAGGACTAATTCAACAACTTGGCAAGCTGAGTGAATCGGCTGTTGGATTCGGAAAAGCGGCTATTTTAATATTTTATTTATTTGAAACACACACCGCTGCTGCAGGTACACGATTGTGCGCAGTCACGCCATTGCTAGGCTACCTCAGTGTGTAGTTATCTGCTTAATGATTGTCAGACGGGCAGAGCTGTGTGTGTGGGACCAGGGTGATAACGAGCCTGGGAAAGCTCCCAACCTGTCCGACTACCTGTCTGTCTGCTCCGCGGCTGCCACTGTGGCCTTCAGCGCGTTGATTTATAGCGCAGCAGATAGGATAGAGCTCCACACACACCAGATAGGATGCCATCTCAACTCCACACGGAGCCGCAGCTCTCTGTTAATGGTTATCTAAGGGTGTCTCTACCTTACTAGGCTTCTACTGCTGCTATCATAGAACACATACAGGTCTTTCTGTGATTAGTTAATTCCATAGACTCGAATATCACACATAATGTATATTTAAGTAATTTAGCAGACGCTCTTATCCAGAGTGCATACATGTTCATACTTCTTTCGTACTGATCCCCGTGGGAATCGAATCCACATCCCTGGCGTTGCAAGGGACATGCTCTACCATCTGAGCTACACGGGACATCAACAACAAACAGCTGGCATTCAGATCCATCTAGCTTGTTTTGCATACATTTGTCAGATAGTAGTGAAATACACTTGTTCTAAGAAAAGATGGTCTAATAACTATATTATATCAATTTCCTCCAGCTAAGTACAATGAATGGCTTTTGGTCGAATTCAGCGCTGCTACAGCTGTTTGGAAGCTCACTACTGCCCTCTATCGGTAAACGATCGATACGCAGGGAGAGGCCTACTTACCGTGTGCTTCAGCACCACAGTCAGCGGCGATTGTTTTCAGCCGTGCGCTTCCTCTGTGTGGGTTATTATGAGGCTACCCGTGTGTGTGTGTGTTATATTCCACTGTATATATTATTGTGTGTTGTAGCCTATTGTTCTTATACAGTGTTGTATACTGTGTCAGTGTTGTTATAATATAGTTTGTTATAACTTCTCTCTTTCTCTTCCCACCCCTCTACCCCTGCCTTAGCGTGTAAGCGCAAAGAGCAGGACCAGGGCCATGGCCACTGTAAAGTTGTTGGTGACCGTGGCGGCAGCGGTGACAGCAGCGGCGGCAACCACAGTGGCAATGGTGGCCACTCCAAGAAGCCTCGGCTGGTGTTTACCGACGTCCAGAGAAGGACCCTCCACGCCATCTTCAAAGAGAACAAGCGTCCGTCCAAGGAGCTTCAGATCACCATCAGCCAGCAGCTGGGCCTGGAGCTGACCACCGTCTCAAATTTCTTCATGAACGCACGCCGACGCAGCCTCGACAAGTGGCTCGACGACAACGGAGGCTCCTCCCACTCCGCTAATTCCTCCTCATCCACCTGCAGCAAAGCCTGAGGAGGAGGGACTGGAGTGGGAGAGCATGGCACAGTTTTGAGTTGCTTTAACTTGGAAAAAATAAGTTGCCACGCTGACTTACAATTTTGAATTATGTCAACTCAGGTAATCAAGTGTTGAGTTGACAACATTTTATATTAGATATGGTGTTAGACGTTTTTAGTTAGCGTGGTGACTTATTTTTTTTCTAGTTTGAAGCAGTCAAGATTTTTTACTGTGTGTGGGGAGACAGACTGAAAGGCTCAACCTCGGTGGAAAAGCTTTAAAATGTAGAAACCAAGAGAAACAAAGGACAATACCTATAAATAGCGTTTTGACCTTAAAGCCTGTACTATAACACTGCTATTTATAGTATCCAAAGAAAAAACAAACCAAAGACTTGTTTTGACCTGCTTTAAAAACTCTGTTCTGGCATTCTACCCAATCACTGGTCTCACAGCTTTATTACCTCCCTCCCACTGTCCTTATCTTTGATCTGACTGGTCAGTTTGAGGGAGGGCCTCTGGATGGACGCTTAATCAGCCTATCAGCTGTGTGGGTTCTGACCAGTGGATGGAGATCCTGTGGGACGGGCCAATCAGCTTTGAGGAGGAATCTTACAGGATCCACTGGAATGTTCAGCAGCCGTTTGGATTGGTCAGAGTTTCTGTCCGTCATGACGAAAATATATTTGATTGGTTAGAGTTTTCTGTCCGTCAGTAAACCCCAGACACTCCAGGTAGAAGCTGCCATAAACTGATACCTTGCCCCCAAGCCTATCACTGACCATTAGACGGATGAAAGACATATTGTTTCTGACCCAGGATCAGTGATTAGGGGCTACTTCTACCTCCTTCACTGGAAGAGCAGATAGGGGGGGGGGGGGTAAATCACACCAGTACAGGCTGCTAACCATGACCCATAATCCCTTACCCATTCAGTAGTGCTTTCTTCCTGTACGTGTTGAAACAGTAAAAATTAAAATCAAAGCATTCTCCACTCCAGGGCTGGTAGTCTAGACTGTATGCAGTTATAATACCAAAATCACAGCAAGAAGTACAACCAAAGAATAATGTCTTATATTTTGTAGCTGATGTTGTAAAGAGTATTTTTAAAGACCTGAGTGTGACTGTTAACACTCTCCTCTCCTCCTATCCCTCCATCTCTCTTGTCCTCCTATCCCTCCATCTCTTTTGTCCTCCTATCCTTCCATCTCTCCTGTCCTCCTATCCATCTCTCCTCTCCTCCTATCCCTCCATCTCTCTTGTCCTCCTATCCCTCCATCTCTCCTCTCCTCCTATCCCTCCATCTCTCCTCTCCTCCTATCCCTCCATCTCTCCTCTCCTCCTATCCCTCCATCTCTCCTCTCCTCCTATCCCTCCATCTCTCCTCTCCTCCTATCTCTCCACCTCTCCTCTCCTCCTATCCCTCCATCTCTCCTCTCCTCCTATCTCTCCATCTCTCCCATCCTCCTATCTCTCCATCTCTCCTCTCTTTCTCTCTCTCCATCTCTCGGTGGTGGAAAAGGTAATAATAATAATAATAAATTCAACTTGTATAGCGCTTTTCACGAACTCAAAGTCGCTTTACAGGGGAGGTAAATAAACAAGACAAGACAAACAAGACAAGACAGAGAAAAAAAATACAATTAATAATATATATATATATATATATATACAGTGGGGAGAACAAGTATTTGATACACTGCCGATTTTGCAGGTTTTCCCACTTACAAAGCATGTCATATATCATAGGTACTCTTCAACTGTGAGTGACGGAATCTAAAACAAAAATCCAGAAAATCACATTGTATGATTTTTAAGTAATTAATTTGCATTTTATTGCATGACATAAGTATTTGATACATCAGAAAAGCAGAACTTAATATTTGGTACAGAAACCTTTGTTTGCAATTACAGAGATCATACGTTTCCTGTAGTTCTTGACCAGGTTTGCACACACTGCAGCAGGGATTTTGGCCCACTCCTCCATACAGACCTTCTCCAGATCCTTCAGGTTTCGGGGCTGTCGCTTGGCAATACAGACTTTCAGCTCCCTCCAAAGATTTTCTATTGGGTTCAGGTCTGGAGACTGGCTAGGCCACTCCAGGACCTTGAGATGCTTCTTACGGAGCCACTCCTTAGTTGCCCTGGCTGTGTGTTTCGGGTCGTTGTCATGCTGGAAGACCCAGCCACGACCCATCTTCAATGCTCTTACTGAGGGAAGGAGGTTGTTGGCCAAGAGGGTTGGTAGGGGGAGAGGAGGTCAGTGAGGTATGAGGGGGCCAGGTGATGGATGGCTTTGTAGGTAAGGACCAGGATTTTGTACGTGATCCGGTGGGAAATGGGGAGCCAGTGTAGTTGTTTTAGGACTGGAGTGATGTGGTGCCAGGATTTGGAGCGGGTGATGAGTCGGGCGGCTGCGTTCTGGACCAGTTGGAGTCTTTTTATGTAGGTCGAGCTGATACCAAGGAGTAGTGAGTTGCAGTAGTCCAGTCGTGAGGAGATGAAGGCGTGAATGAGTCTTTCAGCAGCAGGGGGTGTGAGTAAGGGTCTGATTTTGGCGACGTTGCGGAGGTGAAAGAAGGAGGTTTTAATGACATGACGGATGTGGGGCTCAAGGGAGAGGGTTGAATCAAAAATCACGCTGAGGTTGCGGGCCTGGGGAGATGGAGAGACAATGGTGCCGTCGATGGTGAGAATGGGGTTATTGGTTTTGCTGAGTGTGGATTTGGAGCCTATGAGGATGAATTCTGTTTTATTGCTGTTGAGTTTGAGGAAGTTGTGTTGCATCCAGGTTTTAATAGCTGACAGACAGGAGTTGATGTGGGAGAGGGGAGGATTGTGGGGGGATTTGGTGCTGAGGTAGATCTGGGTGTCATCAGCGTAACAATGGAAGTTCAGGTTGAAGTGGCGGAGTATCTGACCAAGGGGGAGGATGTAGATGATGAAGAGGAGGGGGCCGAGTACGGAGCCTTGGGGAACGCCTTGGGTGACTGTGGCTGTGGCAGAGGTGTGGTTATGAAGAGAGATTAAGTGGGATCTGTTGGAAAGGTAGGAACGGAGCCAACTGAGTGCAGTACCTTCGATACCAAGGTCTTTGAGTCTGGTGAGCAGGATGTTATGGCTCACGGTATCGAAGGCTGCACTCAGGTCGAGAAGAATAAGGATGTTAAGGGAACCAGTGTCAACGGAGGTGAGGAGGTCGTTAAGGACTTTGAGGAGAGCGGTTTCTGTGCTGTGGAGGGGGTGAAAACCAGATTGGAGAGATTCAAATTGGTTATTGGCATGAAGATGGGTTTGTAATTGTGAGGCGACTAAACGTTCCAGGGTTTTAGACAGAAAGGGAAGGTTGGAAATTGGGCGGTAGTTGTTGAGGGAAGAGGGATCCAGACCAGGTTTTTTAAGGATTGGTGTGACAGTGGCAGTTTTGAAAGCAGAGGGGACAGTTCCAAGGGACAGAGAGGAGTTGAAGAGGTTAGTGAGGTAGGGGCAAAGGACGGGGAGGCAGGACTTCAGGAGTGGAGTAGGGAGGGAGTCAAGTGAGCAGGTAGTGGGTTTGGAAGAGCTGATGAGTTTAGAGATTTCAGGAGTGATGACTGAGTCAAACTGGGAGAGGAGTAAGTGTGGAGGTGGGGGAGGGAGGTCAGGAGGGATGGGGGGAAGAGGGGCCGTGATAGGTGCTGGAATAGATACTGGGAGGTCAGATGCAGGTACCCAATTGTACCTTAATAGAAAATAACTCTAGTAAAAATGAAAGTCACCCAGTAAATCCTATACTTAAGTATCAAAAGTAAATGTAATTGCTAAAATATAATTAAGTATCCAAAGTAAAATTAAAAGTATAAATCATTTAAAATTCCTTGTACTGTATTAAGCAAACCGGACGGCATCATTTTCTGTTTTTTTTTAATTTACGGATAGCCAGGGGCACACTCCAACATTCAGACATAATTTATAGACAAAGCATGTGTGTTTAGTGAGTCCTCTAGATCAGAGGTAGTAGGGATGACCGGGGATGTTCTCTTGATAAGTGCATGAATTGAACCCTTTTCCTGTCCTTCTAAGCATTCAAAAATAACGAGTACTTTTGGGTGTCAGGGAAAATGTATGGAGTAAAAAGTACATTATTTTCTTTAAGAATGTAGTGAAGTAAAGGTAAAAGTTGTCAAAAATATAAATAGGAAGGTTAAGTACATATCCCCCAAAAAGTAGTACTTTAAAGTATTTTTACTTAAGTACTTTACACCACTGCCATTTCTCCTCCTCTCATCCTCACCCTCCATCTCTCCTCTCCTCCTCTCCCTCCATCTCACCTTAGTGGGTTTGGATGGATGCTATGCATGTCAGCACCAGGAAGAAAGAACTACAGTGGCCTGCTTTCCCAAATTGTGTGGGGTTTACTGTCTATGGACTTGGTTAGCTCCTTTGCTCGTCTCCATGTCTGTGGTACCAGTACTGTCTCTGGGCTGTGATTGGGGGTATCTCTGCCTCTGTCTGTGGGTTACTGTAGCTCCTCTCCACGTTAATGAGTATTACATCAAATGAAGCAAAGCCAAGCAAGAGCTGCTTCCTCACGTCGAAGAGAAAACAACAAAGAAGAGGATAAAGAAAACTCTAAATGTGTTAAGACCTACTGATATTTTATAGTGTGAACCAAAGATGCTACCTCACTCAATTTCCATTTGTGATTTCTATCACTTTGATGATACCAAAGATAACCAAAGATTTTGTCATTGCACGGCCGACATGAGTGATGTGGATAGAAGGTTTACTGTATGTCCTTAACCTTTCACCCCCCCCACCCCTTCCTCTCGTCCTCCTCTCTTCCCCTGCTCTGCTTGGTCTCTCTTCATCTCTGCTCTCTAATTATAAAGCTATAGGTAGACATGATACTGAAGCTGTAGAATATGTTACCAAAACAACAAAGATGTTGACAACACTCTAGACATACATGTTAACAACGTTCTAGAATGAAATGTTGACAACGTTTAAAAATGATATGTTGACAAAATTCTAGAATGATGTTGACAACGTTTTAGACAGACGTTGACAACGTTCGAGAATGTTGAAAACATTATAGACAGACATGTTGACAATGTTCTAGAATTATATGTTGATAACATTCTAGAATGATATGTTGACAACGTTCTATACAGTCATGTTGACAACCTCTCTTAAACTCCCAGGACGAGTGCCTTGCTTAAACCAAAGTGTTAAACCACTGTTGACCTCTCTGACCTTTGACCTTTTACTCTTTGAATACCTCAGCCTGTAGAGATGGGCCACTACTGAAGACTAAAGGAATATCTCTCACTCTCTCCCTCCTTTTCTCACTCTCTCTCTCTCTCTCTCTCTCTCTTTCTCACAAGTGGTGCTTTCGCCAGCTCAACCATGCAATGAAAACATACCAAAGTAATTTCTGATCTCCACACTCCTGCTGATATACCAAAGCTCTTCTTCTTCTTCTTCTTCTTCTTCTTCTTCTTCTTCTTCTTCTTCTTCTTCTTCTTCTTCTTCTTCTTCTTCTTCTTCTTCTTCGTCTCCCCTGCCCACCTCCCCTCCCCTCTCTCCTCCCATCCTCTCTCCTCCCCTTTGAAGAAAGGCCCAGCACTCTGGCCGTGTTTGTCTCTGAATACCTCATAGTGAGAACTCTGTGATTCTGTGGAGAGAGTCAAAGTGGATCAGGCAGAACTCAACTAGTTTGGTAACTAATGTTGTTATTGTTACTTTTTTCAAAAAGCTTTATGGTTCTTATTTATTTTGGGGCATAAGTGTTCTGTTTAAGGTCGAGGAGGACAAGTTTCAGGGTCTTGAGGTTTGAAACTTGGAGAGATGAAGTGTACTATTTTGTTATCAGACGTTGGGTACTTATTCCGATATTATAATGATGGTAGACTATTGTTTTTTACAAGGTAAAACCAACAACTGCTGTGATAATGTGTTTATATGTTTTCCTTTTCTCTTCTGTGTTGTGACAATTTGATTTTAATTTAATTGCGTTTTTTGTATTATTGTTTAACCACTGCTTTAATTTATGCCTTTGTAGAAAATCTAGATTTGTATATAGTACGTTTTTTGAGAGAAAACAAACAAAAAAACAAACAAATGAACATTCAGTTTTGTGTTACAGCCTTATAACAGTCTCCTGCTTAGATCAGATGAAGGAGTGGGTTTGTATTCTTCTTCTTGTGTATCTCAGCTCCGTCACTTCAACATGTGTTCTGAACACTGCCAGAGACCACACCATTGCCCTGACAATGGGCCGACACACATCTGACACTACATACTATTTCCTATATAGTGCATTATTTAGGACCAGAACCCTATGGCAAACCCAAGGATGTGATCAGGACAATATTTTGACTAGGGAATATGTTTGTTTCATATGAATGGAAGATAATGTCATAAAACAAAGAGTTTCTGATTATTCAGGATAAATCACATCTCTACTAAGCCAAACCCTATGGCTCTGTTCAAAAGTAGTCATTTTAAATGCAGACAAAAGTACTACAGTTGGTATGTACTTTGCTCAACAGCTGTCAGACAAGTAGCAGTGTGTAATGTGTTTTCTATTCATTTGACTTTTAAATGTTTTTATTTAATGGGTATTAATAATAATAATGAACATCCAAAGATTTCTAAAACAAACCAAAAAGTGGAGAAAAAAAGGAAAAATAAAAGATGTAAAAAGTTTTGAAAAAGCACTGGGCCCTGTGTGAGTTTAGGAGATGTTGAGTTTTGATTTGTCATACGCATCACGGGTTTAGATATTAGTAGAAGGCTGTAGGCCGGGGGGCTTCTGTAGTCAAGGTTACTCAGCCGTGTAGGGAATCTCCTGTTTAAATGTACAATCTGAAGTGTTGTTTTAAACTAAACCAGGGCTGTAAGTCCTCTCAGTGTTGCTCAACCCAGTCCTCTGGAGCCTGATTCATACTATAGGGCCAAACAGAGCTGTGCTGTGGTGGCCTGGTTACAAATGTGTGAATCAGGTATCGGACCACCAACCATTTCATATATTAGGTCTATTCCAACACTTGCACTCCTCTTTCAACTAAGTCAACTAATCATAAAGCCCGTGACTAGTTGAATCAGGTGTATTAGTGTTGGAATACATCAGATATATGAAACAGTTGGTCCCTGAGGACTGATCTGAGTCACTTTGCTGTCTGATACAGTTGGTACATGAGGTGGGTGGAGTTAGGGGCTGGGTGGGTGGAGTTAGTGGTGGGATGATTGCGGTCTGAACAGGGCAGCAGGCCTGCCAGGAGTGGGGTCACAGAGTTTGTTCTGAACTGCATCTCAAATTAAATCCATATCTGTGATGTAGTGCAGTAGGTAGGGAATATGGTGCGATGAAGTCCACTATATAGGGATTAGTGTATGATTTGAAACACAGGCCTCTTATTCATAATATTGTGTCCCTGCTGCCTAGCTCCACCCAGTGTCTGTTGTTTGGTGCAAACTCGTGTAATGACAATGAGCAAAGTCTAATAAACCTACTAAGAAATGTGTGTGTGTATATGGGTGGGACAGTACTTCTCTGGAATGTGTGTGTGTGTGTGTGTGTGTGTGTGTGTGTGTGTGTGTGTGTGTGTGTGTGTGTGTGTGTGTGTGTGTGTGTGTCTGTGTGTGTGTGTGTGTGTGTGTGTGTGTGTGTGTGTGTGTGTGTGTGTGTGTGTGTGTGTGTGTGTGTGTGTGTGTGTGTGTGTGTGTCTGTGTGTGTGTGTGTGTGTGTGTAGTGGCCTTCCTTCTTAGAACAGGCCCTGCTACAATGGATCCTGACACAGTTAAGATGAGTCCAGATGTTTTAGGTTTCAGCCCTCTGTTACTTTCTCTTGCAGTCAATATCTACAGGACATACAGTTCAATGGGAATAACCCTGCAGACGAGAGTAGTTACATTGTAGAACTAGACTGGCTGTGTGTGTGTGTGTGTGTGTGTGTGTGTGTGTGTGTGTGTGTGTGTGTGTGTGTGTGTGTGTGTGTGTGTGTGTGTGTGTGTGTGTGTGTGTGTGTGTGTGTGTGTGTGTTTGCGTGCCTACATTTGTCTGTCCGTGTGTATATGTGTCTCTATGTGCTTCCGTACATGTGTGTTAACGTGTGTATCCCTAATCATGCTGGTGCTTTGAACACACCACAACATTGCGCAAAATAGTACGCAGCGTCATCTAGATATGTGTGCAACAAAAGTTCAACATTCACCTTCTGCTACCATTTCTGTCAACCCGTTACGCATACAGTTTGACGTATATGTTCGATAAATCCAACGTATGCACCACACAGAACTCACTGCAACTGCCTCTACAACGCAATGTTGCAAGGCAAACGCAGCGTTCCATTGGAAATTAATGTACTTCCGGTGTACCGAAGCGCAATAACGCAGTCGGTGTGTTCAAAGTGTGAGTCTCATCACAGTACTGCAGCGCCTGAGACAACCAGGCGTTTGGGCAAATCTAAAACTGTAGTGTACTAAAGGGAATAGGGTGTCATTTTGAATGCAACAAAAATGAATACAATAAAGGGGGGTGAGCCCCTCACTGAGGGGTAGGGTTGCAAAACATTACCTTGTTTGCCTGAAATCACAGTTGGAGGATACTTGGAATCAGGAGGAAATAAAGCTGGAAATCCGGCATCCTCCAACCAGGACTTCTGGAAAACCAGGGAATTTATTGAACGTTCCTGGAATTTTGCCACCTTACTTGGGGCCTCTTCCAGAGATGCCTCATATATTATAAAGAGTTCTGGAAGGTTTTGTTGAACAAAATAAATACCTAAACCTAAACCAAACTGACATTTACTTCCAAAGAGTACCCAGTAGTTGTTTCTGCATTTTCCAGTTCACACTGAGTTGTTCTGGTGCAGACACTGAGTTGTTCTGGTGTAAACCAGCCAGTGACAGGCGTCCATTGCTATTTTTTCAGTCTATCCTTCCTCTGAAGCCGTCTGTTCTACATATCAATCATCATAGTCTCTAGTTGTGTTTCTGTGTGTGATGGGCTAGAGGGAAGGTGTCACTCTCTCAAGCTCATATAGAGGTGCACAATTCTTGGCCCATATTCACAAAGCAGAGTAGAGTAGGAGTGCTGATCTAGGATCACTTTTTCCCTTTGAATCCTAATAAATAAGTGGGGTGACCTTCTCCTAGATCAGCACTCCTGCTCTAAGACACGTTGTCCTCATGGGCCACAGTATCTCATAGCTTGGTTGGTTTTATCATTTAGGTTCTAATACTCTTGGCTTTCCTACTGTTCTGTCAGTGCCGTGCAACATCATCTGCTGTGTTTGCTAAACAAAACAAACATTTGAATACAAATAATAAAGAGAAGAAAGTGATGATGTCATCCAGCTTTTCTTTATCAGTGTTAAAATGTAACGTTTTCTGTAGTCACTAAAAACAAGAATATAAACAGTTGGAATTCCAGCACCTGAATCCAGACTTACAGTATGTAATTTCCTTCACTATTGATGTTAGACTCAAAAGTGTATTTCATATGTATGTAGTAGATACAATTTGTTTTGAACTGCAACTGGCACCTACCCCCCTAGGCTCTTCACCATGAGACTTGCCCACAGGGCCTCTTTTCCTGAAATAATCCTGATTTTAATCCCTCTGTAGATTGACTATTGACATGTAGGGCGGCAGGTAGCCTAGTGGTTAGAGTGTTGGGCCAGTAACTTAAAGGTCGCTGGTTTGAATACCTGGCCGATGTGTCCTTGAGCAAGGCACTTATCCCTAATTTGCTCCAGTGTCTGACCCTGTAGGTAGGCTGTCATTGAAAATAAGAATTAGTTCTTAACTGCCTGGTTAAATAAATAAAATAAAAAGTCTCCACATGTTATTTTAAATGCCCACTGATACACTGCACTTCTACACTTCCACCACTAGACTGCAACATAACACAGTGTAACTCAGTCACCTGCAGAGGGATTCCTCCAGCTGATACAGTATGTTGATCTATTGAGTTCTCTTTGTGTTGTCATCACAGATCATACAGGGGTTCCTTTGTTCCAAGCATGTAAAATGAGGCAAATCTGACCCTTTAAAACCTGTTTTCTGTTTATTTCCTTGAATGTCCCACCCATCCAGACACTGTAGGACAGGTTACATAGAGAATGGATCAGGGACCAGAGTGGAGAAAGACATGCCATGGTTGCATAACAGGTTTTCTGTCCCTTGTTGTGGAATCACACATGCGTGCACACACACACACACGCACAACCATGAAGATAGTTTCAATGATGAGCATCAAGAGCAAGCAGCCTATAGGTCAACAAGTTTGAGTGCACTAGATGTTGGAACATTGCTGCGGGGACTTGCTTCCATTCAGCCTCAAGAGTATTAGTGAGGTCGAGCCCTGATGTTGGGCGACTAGGCCTGACTCGCAGTCGGCGTTCCAATTCATCCCAAAGGTGTTTGATGGGGTTGAGGTCAGGGCTCTGTGCAGGCCAGTCAAATTCTTCCACACTGACCTCGACAAACCATTTCTGTATGGACCTCGCTTTGCACACGGGGGCATTGTCATGCTGAAACAGAAAATGGCCTTCCCCAAACTGTTGCATGTCATTGTACGCTGTATTGTTTCCCTTCACTGGAACTAAGGGGCCTAGCCCAAACCATGAAAAACAGCCCCAGACCATTATTCCTCCTCCACCAAACTTTACATTTGGCACTATGTATTGGGGCAGGTAGCGTTCTCCTGGCATCCACCAAACCCAGATTTGTCCATCGGACTGCCAGATGGTGAAGCGTGATTCATCACTCCAGAGAACGCTTTTCCACTGCTCCAGAGTCCAATGGGGGCGAGCGTTACACCACTCCAGCTGACGCTTGGCATTGTGCATTGTAATCTTAGGCTTGTGTGTGGCTGCTCAGCCATGGAAACCCATTTCAGGAAGCTACCGACAAACAGTTATTGTGCTGACGTTGCTTCAAGAGGTAGTTTGGAACTCGGTAGTGAGTGTTGCTTCAGCACTCGGCGGTCCTGTTCGGAGAGCTGTGAACAAACTGAGCTGTTGTTGCTCCTAGACGCTTCCACTTTACAATAACAGCACTTACAGTTGACCGGGGCAGCTCTAGCAGGGCATACATTTTACAAACTGACTTGTTGGAACGGTGGCATCCTATGACGGTGCCACATTGAAAGTCTTCAGTTTTTTCTCTATGGAGATTGCATGGCTGTGTGTTTGATTTTATACACCTGTCAGCAACAGGTGTGGCTGAAATAGCCCAATCCACTAATTTGAAGGGGTGTCCACATACTTTTGTATATAAAGTGTAGCAAGGAAACCACCCATTGTCATTTTGAACTGACAGCGACCTCTATTTCTCAGGCTGGGTCCTGGACTCCACCTAGTCGTTGTGTTATGTTATGACAACACTGCAGTGGTAGGATTTTTTGTTGCTCTAAGTGGACCTATGACAATTTTTCCTCTGTGAGAAATACATGGTTAAGAATATTACTCAAAATGATCAATAGTAAGCACTAAAAGTAACGAATAAAACATCCCTAATCTTATTATAGGCCTAAAGAGAGCTGGTGGCTTGGATTCGTGTTGTCATTATTGACTGATTCACTGTATTCACTTTCAAAGACAATCAAAGCACTGATTACTATTCACAGTTCAAACAAATAAATTATCAAAGTTCCTTGATATTATCACACTTTTAATCTGGCCTATGCTGGTTTCACGTGCTATTAGAGTTATCAGAAGTTCCTTGTCACTTCCCAGTCGACCCTCCAAATTGTAATTACAAGTGGGAAACTCAGAGAAATTAGTCTCCCTTTCACCTTGTCAAACAAAAGATGACAACTACAATATGGGTGAAATGTGGCTTATTTTACCATATTTTCAATGTTCAACAACTTAAACAAGCCAGCTAACTTTATTATAAACAACGTTAGCTAGGTAGGGTGGCAGGTAGCCTAGTGGTTAGAGCATTGGGCCAGCAACAGAAAGGTTTAATACCTGACCTGACAAGGTGAAAAACCTGTCAATGTGTCCTTGAGCAAAGCACTTAACCCTCATTTGCTCCAGGGGCTGACCCTGTAGGCAGGCCGTCATTGTAAATAAGAATTTGTTCTAAACTGACTTGCCTAGTTAAATAAAGGTTAAAAATCAAGATAGCTAAAATATGCTAGTCATATTGGTTTAAGAATTGTTCAGACCAAAAAGCACATTAATAAATAAAGTTGTATTTCCGACATCACAACTATGAAATATAAAACTCAAAGGAGCAGGGGCGGCTCGAGACGTCAAAAATATGGGGTGGCATTTTGACAATTGGAGCTACTACACCGCCGGCGGGTGGAGGCGGGAACTGCAACAACGCTACGAGCTGGCAGCTGGAGTGCCGCCGGCAGTGTAGTAGCCGATCAGGGGCGCCGGAGGGCGGCAGCCAATTGTCAAAATTACACCCCAAATTCAAATGTTGCCCTAGGCTATCAACGAATCTTGCCTGATGGGCAGACCGGCCCTGCAGAGGAGGACGTTAACGCAGCACTAATCTGTATTTAAGCATGTCAAACACTGAGAACAAAATGTTCACATAAAAAAAATACACGTGCAGACGCGAACGCGCATTCAATTCACCATCCAATCAAAGCAGAGAAGTGGCCATCCTGCTACAACGTATCAATCCTGGCCAGGACTGAGGTACCCTTACACAGAGTTATATTGTTAAGTTGAACCATGTTTTAGTGTATGGTATTTATTGTCATCTTGAGACATTGTCAAACTGTAACCAAAAAGTTTCTAGATCATGGTTGCTATCGCAGAAGGTTCACTCGAGGGCTGATACAGAAAAGTGGTCTAGCTGTTGTTAGGACACGTGACTCAGAAAATACTGCGCTGATCTGTTTTGACAAGGGGACATTGCTAGAGAAAGGGGAAGGGGAGAGAGCACACAAACGAGTTTATGAATAAGAAAGAGAACAAAATATAATTTCGTTGCGAACGATATGCGCCTGTATTGTGTATTCGATTTGGACGAAGTTATCTAGCCATCGAACCGTTGTTGTTTTGGAGGAAGAAAACAAGCTCGCTAGCCAGAGACGAGTTGGGAAATAGATGGTCGGCTTGTTTTCTGACAAACTTTTGATATGAGAGAAAGTTTGTCAACAATAACTAGGTAACTGACAAGGGACGTTGCAACTTTACCTCACTATGTTTCAAGAGGACAGATGGAGCCGATGCTTCTGGACAACACAACGTTTAGTTACCTAGCTAATGTTGGCTGTTTTTCAGAAAGATCCGTTGAACGGGGTCTGTCCTCTAACTCGAGCCCATTGTTAGCTGAGGTGGATCACTCGCTACCTGCGCGTGGGGGTTGGGGTGTTTGTTTGAGATGGTCATCATCAGATCAGATGCCTGTGTGTTGTTTGTTTGGTCAGCTAGCTAAAGCCACGTTAGCTAAGCCAAGTAGGTGAGGTTACAGTAGCACAACAAGCTGAAAGAGAGAGATGCTTAGTGACGGGACTACTGCTGTGGTTTTGGTGGAGGAATTTGAGACGTTTATTTTGGGGGGTAGACAGTCAGGTTGTCAGCTTAATGCCTTGTTGGCTAGCTAGTAGGTGGTTGTCAAACTAATAGCTCGGAGCTAATCTAACGTTTGACGGTCATATTTAGCTAGGTATCTCAACTGTTCGTTGGCCACTTAACAGTGCAACTCGATGGACCTGTACAGTAGCAGTTTGGTAACAGCGTTGCTTTGTCAGTTAGGGGGCGATTGACAGCATACAGTCTACCCAGCTGATATTGTTACTTAATGCAATAAATCAGCAATCCTTTGGAAGATCTGGATCCACACAGTCAGACACACATCAGTATATTGCTGTCAGGGCAGTGTGGACGGGAGTCTTCA
Organism: Thymallus thymallus; assembly: GCA_023634145.1. Taxonomy (NCBI): domain Eukaryota; kingdom Metazoa; phylum Chordata; class Actinopteri; order Salmoniformes; family Salmonidae; genus Thymallus; species Thymallus thymallus. Next base: position 10,759,050 of record CM042380.1, on the reverse strand, counting down.
GACAGACAGAAGAGGCTGCCAGATTCTCAGAGGGATCCAGATGACACTGGCTAACATGAAACCAGAGCGAGGTAAGCTGATCTACGCGGATTTATTCCATGCCAACTAACAGTAGCTATACTGTTCGTGGCGTCTTTGTGAGCCTACACTACGTTGCCCATCATTGCAGTACAAATAGGGTCATGATGATCAGTTTGACATGATCCATCTTTAGCCTGTGTGTGTTGTTGGACCAGCAGAATGTAGCCAGCCAGGCAGTTCCCCAGGAGAGGAATCAGGGGCAGAGAGGGAAAATTATGTAACAGCTGGTTAACTTGCTTGCTGCCTGCCTGTGTTGATAACAAAGTCAACCTGATCCAGCCAGGCAGGCCAATGAGGCCACGGAAATTAGGACATTCTGACTGCCAAATTACACAGTGGATAGGTAAACAACATAGCTACAGATATCTGAGGAATGGTTAAATTATAACAACTCAATGTCATCTTGTCATTTATGTCAAAAAGCAGTTTTTGGTGAACAAAACTATCCACCGCACACCAACATGATAAAACAGCTCTAGCTTCCTTTGTGTGCCTGAGAGCTCTGCGTTATTCTGTCAGTATCTGCTATGGGAATGCTGCAATGCTCAAAGCCCTTTGTTCAAACTGAACATCTTCACTGTGACCCGGAATCATCCCCATGATCAGATACTTCGATCTGCTCTCTGAATACTGTACTGTCTGTGTGTTTACATGATGTATGATAAACAGAAAGCCTGCTGGGCAGCCAGCTTTGTTTGTTTTCATATCAGGGTTATGCAGCAGCAGTGGTCTGTAATGCCAGCTCTATTAGTAATATGGACTGTATTGTATGCTGCCTGCCTGCTTGGACATAGTCTAGTTGCTTCAATACGCTTGTCATTAATCCAAGGTTGGTTATGATTCTTGTAGGGATAGATAGATAGATAGATAGATAGATAGATAGATAGATAGATAGATAGATAGATAGATAGATAACAACATAACAGCAGCTTGTTGGAGCTCAGAGCAGCTAGCTGATACCCTTTGGCCTTATCACATTACATTCAATCAGAAGACATTCAGCCTCTTTGTGTTTTGGTTACCACTAAACATGGAGTGAAACAATAGGTCTGTCTCTATCTACTGTTCTGAGGCCTGTTAAGACAATATTCCTGTCGTTATCGTCTGTTCTGAGATCTGTAGTAAGACAAAAGGCTTGTCTCTTCTGTACTAGCTCTATCTACTGTACTGGGACCTGTTGTCACTAGTCAGACAATTGTTGTTTTTCCTACTACACAACAAACCCACACCATTAGTGTCCTACACCACATACTACTGACACTGTACTGTAACATGACTCCCTACCCAATGTCAGGGTGTAAACATGTCCTCCAACACCACAAGGCTAAGATTTAACCCCTGCCTTGCCTCCCTGGCCTGAACACACTGGCTCTGGCTTTACCTTTAAAAATAACCCAGAGTTCATGGCTCTGACATATGGATGTGGTAAACACACGTACTGTACATATAGTAATTAAATCACACACACACTGTACTACACACTGCAGATTATTTATTTTTTGCGTGGCCAATTGTAAACAACTAAACACACTTTTACTGCGCTAGAGAGACAGATACAGCCTTTCCTGCTTTATCAGTTAGACTACATTTACATTTTTGTAATTTAGCAGGTGGTCTTATCCAGAGTGATGTACAGTAGTGAGTGCATACATTTTTATATTTGTTTGTACTGGCTCGCCGCGGGAATCGAACCCACAACACTGGCCAAGCTCTACCAACTGAGCCAGTCGGGACGCAACTCATATAGATGCTGTTGGCTCCCAATCGGTCTGTCATGGTGGTTCTATTAATAATGTCTAATTGCAATAGAAGCTGCTCTGGAGCAGTTCCCATATGACAGGCCAGCCAATGCTCCCGCTCTTCTATTGTTATTATGGGACATACTGTTCCCCTGGTGGAAGAAGCAGACAGACAGACTTCCCTCCCTGTACTCCTCTGACACTATCTCCCTCTCCTCCGTTTGTCCTTTTTTATTTTATTTATTTTTATTTAACCTTTATTTAACCAGGTAGGTCAGTTGAGAACAAGTTCTCATTTGCAACTGCGACCTGGCCAAGACAAAGCAAAGCAGTGCGACAAAAAACACAGAGTTACACATGGGAAATAAACAAACGTACAGTCAATAACACAATAGAAAATCTATATACAGAGTGCAAATGTAGTGCAAAATGCAGTAAGGTTAGGAAGGTAGGACAATAAATAGGCCATAGTGGCGAAATAAATTACAGATTAGCATAATCACTGGAATGATGGAATGTGCAAATGATGATGTGCAAATAGAGATACTGGAGTGCAAAATTGAGCGGAAGTTAAAAAAAAAAATATGGGGATGAGGTAGTAGGATGGGCTATTTACAGAAGGGCTATATACAGGTGCAGTGATCGATAAGCAGCTCTGACAGCTGATGCTTAAAGTTAGTGAGGGAGATAGGAACCTCTAGCTTCAAGGATTTTTGCAATTCCTTCCAGTCATTGGCAGCAGAGAACTGGAAGGAATGGCGGCCAAAGGAGGTGTTGGCTTTGGGGGTGGCCAGTGAGATATACCTGCTGGAGAGCATGCTACGGGTAGGTGTTGCTATGGTGACCAGCGAGCTGAGATAAGGCGGGGATTTACCTAATAAAGACTTATAGATGACCTGGAGCCAGTGGGTTTGGTGACGAATATGTAGTGAGGGCCAGCCGACGAGAGAATACAGGTCGCAGTGGTGGGTAGTATATGGGGCTTTGGTAACAAAACGGATGGCACTGTGATAGACTACATCCAATTTGCTGAGTAGAGTGTTGGAGGCTATTTTGTAAATGACATCGCCGAAGTCAAGGATCGGTAGGATGGTAAGTTTTACAAGGGCATGTTTGGCAGCATGAGTGAAGGAGGCTTTGTTGCGAAATAGAAAGCAGATTCTAGATTTAATTTTGGATTGGAGATGGTTAATGTGAGTCTGGAAGTTGAGTTTACAGTCTAACCAGACGCCTAGGTATTTGTAGTTGTCCACATATTCTAAGTCAGACCCGTCGAGGGTAGTGATGATAGTCCGGTGGGCGGGTGCGGGCAACGTTCTATTGAAGAGCATGCATTTAGTCTTACTAGTATTTAAGAGCAGTTGGAGTGTTGTATGGCATTGAAGCTTGTTTGAAGGTTAGTTAACACAGTGTCCAAAGAGGGGCCAGATGTATACACAATGGTGTCGTCTGCGTAGAGATGGATCAGAGAGTCACCAGCAGCGAGAGTGACATCATTGATGTATATAGAGAATAGGGTTGGCCGAAGAATTGAACCCTGTGGCACCCCCATAGAGACTGCCAGGGGACCGGACAGCAGGCACTCCCGATTTTACGCACTGAACTCTGTCTGAGAAGTAGTTTGAGAACCAGGCGAGGCAGTCACTTGAGAAACCAAGGCTGTTGAGTCTGCCAATAAGAATGCGGTGATTGACAGAGTCGAAAGCCTTGGCCAGGTCGATGAAGACGGCTGCACAGTACTGTCTTCTATCGATGGCGGTTATGATATCGTGAAGTACCTTGAGCGTAGCTGAGGTGCACCCATGACCAGCTCGGAAACCAGATTGCAAAGCAGAGAAGGTCCGGTGGGATTCAAAGAAGTCAGTTATCTGTTTATTAACTTGGCTTTCGAATACGTTAGTCCTGATCCTGTTCTCCTCTCCTTTCCTGTCTTATCCTCCTCCTGCCAGACCCCCTCTCTCCTCTGTCATCTCCCTGGTGAGGAAGGTGTTTACTGAGCCTTCTAGCCTCCACTGGGCTAGTGAGAGAGAGGAGTTAGTTTCTATAAGCTTTAGCCCAGTGGGTTTACCCTGTCTTGATTCACAAACCCACAATGTAAACGGAGAGAACGTTTAGAGAACGTTTTCTTGTTTTTTTTAAATGCTTTACTTGTTATACAAATTCTGATTCACAAGTGCTTTTTCTTCAACTTTAGATTGCAACTGTGTGTGTGTGTGTGTGTGTGTGTGTGTGTGTGTGTGTGTGTGTGTGTGTGTGTGTGTGTGTGTGAGAGAGTGAGAAAAGGGAAAGGGAGCCATCACAGTGCAGTGTTTAGCTCTGTGCTAAGTGAAGTCATCTGACTGACTTGTTGTTCAACATGTAGGCTAGTGCTGTGGCTCCTGTGCTGTCTGTGAGAGAGACGAACACAATCGGATGATTATTTGAATCAGCTGTGTAGTGCTAGGGCAAAAAACAAAACTTGCACCCCTTGGGGTCCCGAGGACAGAGTTTGGGAAACCCTGCCTTAAATCTAATTGTAGCCCTAAATCTAACCCCTAAGCTTAAAATAGCCTTTGTCCTCCCACAAGGGAGAATTTTCCTGGTTTTACTATCCTTGTGTGGACAATGATAGAAGAACCAACCCACATATTTACACACCTACACACACACACACACACACACGTGTAACAGATCTCATAAAGAGCCATGGCAGGGGTGGGGGGGGGGGGGGGTATACATGGGAAGAGAGCCATATCTTTACATAAAGGTCTACTGGAACATGCCTTTGAATCAGTGTTTTGAGGTGTTTCCTGTTGGAGGTCTAACAAGGCGTCTCAGGGGACGTCCACACCCCTCACAGACAGATTACCCCCCTTAGCCCATCCCCCAAGGCCCAGAACAGCCAGTAGAGCACCGACAGCCAAGCCCGACAGAACAATCACAGATAGTCAATCTGACTGTTATGCCAACCTCCCCTTCTTGTAGTAATTAACCTACAACAGGTGTTTTGTTGTTCACCATACACACAGGCGGGTACAACAGGACAGGTGTTATGTTATTCACCTACCAGACAGAATGACAGGCAGGTATAACGACAGGTGTTTTGTTCTCACAGAAAGGGTCATTCACATCTGATGACTGGGGTGTAGGCCTATCTTGTGTTTTGAAGTGCTGGATGTGTCATACGCGTCTTTGTAGACCTCTGGGCAACCAAAACATACTTATTCTTTTGTCAATAATAAGAAACCTGTTATAGGTGCAGTATGTAGTTTTTGAACACTTAAGGGCTCTGACAGGTTCCTGTAGTTCAGTTCCAGTTCAGCATGTGATTCAGGTCCAACCAGTTCTCCCAGTAATGCTCTTATGTAACTGTGGGGGTCTTATCTGGCTCACGCTTGCCTGACACACACACACATGTACACACACACAGGCTTACGCTCACACACACAAGCTCAGTGGTCGCTCGGGCTCAAGCCTGACACACACGCACACACTCTAACTCGGGCTCAGTGGTTGTTCTGGGACCACTGACGTAAGTGTGCTGACCCAACCGGTTCTGTGTTAGTGACATCAGCTCCTGTGTGCCTGTCACCTCCTGTGCCCCTGTGGCTCCTCCCACATGGTTTCACTCAGCCAACCGGCAGCCAGCTCAGCAGGAACAGTAGGAACCATCTGGCCTGCTCAGTTTGCTCCTGGCAGGGGGAAGGATTAGCAGAGCGGACCACTCTCTATGCCTGCCCTGGCCCATATATAATGCTCTGTGATATGGGCTGCATGTCAATAGTCTACATTGGCTTCCTCTTCTCTCTCCTTCCTCACTGATGTAAAAGACCTGGCCAAATCAATCTAAAATATTGCTGTCCAAGCCTGTCTGTGTTCAGAATCAGATCAGTGCAGGGGACAAGATGAGGAAACCACTTTAGAGGAGACGAGGAGAGAAAAGTAAGACTATTGACAATTTCACACACATCCCATAGTTGGAGCTGAGTAGAGTCCCCTTGCTGGGTCCTCTTTGCCAACAACAACACAACTCCCTCCAACAGTCAGCTAACAGCTTTACTGTTCTAAACATGGCTGCCCACCACCATGCATGGTTGCCTTCTCTCACTCACATGCTCGTGCTATATCTGAGATGACCTCCCACATGGTTAGTCAGCTGGCTGCTTGTTCTGTTGCTTTATATTAGTAACAAGGCCAACATAGTCCTACCCAAATGATTGATCTGCCTGTGCTGTGCCCCTGTTTAAAGGCATCTGGAAAGAGAGCTGTCTATTGAAACACTATGTAGGTTTGATACATTGAATACATTGTGAGCATAGACGACTATCAGTAGCCTCTGGCCTGTATCTAACGCTGGCCTGTACATGATTACCAGCAACAGAGGAATTGGTTAAAGCACAACTGGTTTGACAAGTGGCCACCAGTCTAGATAGACATATATCAATCAAATTCAATCAAATGTATTTATAGAGCCCTTTTTTACAACTGCAGTTGTCACAAAGTGCTTATACAGAAACCGAGCCGAAAACCCCAGAGAGCAAGCAATACAGATGTAGAGGCATGGTGGCTAGGACAAACTATCTAGAAAGGCAGGAACCTAGGAAGAAACCTAGAGAGGAACCAGGCTCTGAGGGGTGACCAGTCCTCTTCTGGCTGTGCTGGGTGGAGATTATAAGAGTGCATGGCAATTAAGGCCAGATTGTTCTCCAAGATGTTCAAACGTTCATAGAAAACCAGCAGGGTCAAATAATAATCACAGTGGTTGTAGAGGGCGCAAGAGGTCAACACCTCGGGAGTTAATGTCAGTTGACTTTTCATAGCCAGATAGAAAGATCGACTTGTCAGAGTTGTCAGTTGTCTGACCTCTTTCTATAGCGGAGAAGAATCACCCATGATCTGGTCAGTCATACAGAGATATATTAGACCTAGGCCCTGCCTGGCCAGCTCCAGTTCAGTTCAGCACTTTAAAAAGTCTGACTGCCACACTTTCCATGGCCTTTGGAGCATTATTGACGTTGCTCAATTTGTTCTCTGTGTCAGAAATGTAATCTCCTGAGAGCTGTAGGTCAGAGGTTTGTGTTTGTTGGTGCGCACGTGCATGCCCACGTTCAACCGAGGCCAGATAGACCCGGCTCTGCCAGCAGGAGAGACCTGCTGAGCGTGCAAAACACACACACACACACACACACAATCTGAATTCTCTAACATGTGGCTGATAGGGGCTGTAAACCCCTCGGAGGCTAAAGGGCAGAGCACAGACAATCAGTCTATAGAGTAGAGTGTAGTGGTGCTCAGAGTCCGCTGTGGAGGCCATAGTGGATACACAGTGGGGTACCCGGGTATCCTACCCTGTGCTGTGCCTGGCTCTCTGCTAGTTACGTAATCAGTATTAGTGGGACAAAGAGTGGGCTTCTGCAGACAGAGAGAGCACTGGCTCTGAAGCTTTAGCTAGGCTAAATTCTCTCGTTAGACTTGTCACTAGAGGTAGTGTTTTAAGTTAACGGTTGGTCAATAAGGGCTCAAGTAAAAGCTTAATCTGCTGTGTGTCTGTGAAAGCCCTTCTGTTGCAGCAGCTAGTAATGAGGGTTAGAGATGCGTGTGTCCCTTGGGCCTGGTGTGTTTGAGATCCGGACAATAGCAGCCAGAGCAGCGGAGTTCACAGGAGCAGAAGGAGAAAACTGTACCCAACCCTCTAAGCCAATCAGAAGGCAGCTATGTGTGTTGCTATGTGTGCTGTGAATCTGCTCCTTTGTGTAAAGAGAGTGAGAGGAGGAGGATGAGGGGGGGGGGGTTAGATGGAGGGAACAAAGAGAGCGCTCTCAGGAAACTGTAAAGTTGAACATGGCTTAACTTCAAACTCTGTTCTCTCTTTATTGTTCCTGCATGTGATTAAAGGGCAGGCCTACATCGCATGGGACAGGAAACTGTATCTTTGTATTGACAACACTTTTCTGTTTGCTTGCCACTACAATGTAGGCTACTTAGTGTTTCTGTAACTTAAATCAGAGCTCCTGTAGAGTGGGCTGAGAAGAAAAGAGCCTCAGGTCTGTGTGTGTTAGCTAGTGTTGTGTGTGCTTTCAATGTTTCCCCTATATTAATTTAGCAGTGGCTAGCATTGCGTTGCCGCCACTCCGAAAAAATTTGATTACGTATTATTTTATAAATGTTTCACATTTACGACTAAAGACATAGAAGTATGTAGAAAATATAATGAAGCTATATATTTTTTTAGGAGATCATCTTTGAGATCTAACAATCTAAAATCAAATATAAAATCATGGCATGGGGCCCCCTAATGTTTGAGTCACTCAGATGGCATAAGCCATGACAAAATGTTTAGAATTGCAGGAAATTACCTTTTTAAAACAGAAGAATTTGGTCTCTGCGGCCAAGAGGAGGGCCTTTAAAGATGCTGGTAGGAGGCTGCGCAATTGGCAACGTCCACTACGATGCCCCCATCCCCCCGCTAACTTTGCCACTGCTTCTGAAAGAAATCCTAGGGGAAACCTGTAGGTAGTGATATGTGTGTTAGTGTGTGTGTTAAGGAGTCCGCATGCTTCCCAGCCGGAACAGTTCAGAAGAGTTTGTGCATATAATATGACGATATTTTGTGATGCTTTTGTTCGTTTTGGACTTCAATTAGGTTTTTTTGGTTGTTTGGGCATACATCATTTTTTCTAGAGGCAAGCCGAAGTTTGTAGCTGAAATCTAAGGCCCTTCTTCGGTGATTGGTCAACAGTAGGGATTCTTCAAAAAAGTCTTTGTTCGTCATTCAACGAGAGACGACTCGTTTTCAGGCAATTTTTTTCATTGAGAAATACTGCACCAAACATCTTAGTTAGATGTAAAATTCAGTGGCTAAGATCTCCTCGGTAAAAACCTCAAAATTTAAGGGAGTATGCGAGCACACTCATTCGGTTCGGCTAGCCGAGTTCGGAAGCAGGCTAACTTTTTGGGGGTATGGTTAATGCTGGTTGGTGTTAGTGGGGTTATGGTTAGTGTTGGTTGGTTGGTGTTAGTGGGGGTTATGGTTAGTGTTGGGTAGTTGTCGTAGGGTAGTTATATTTATCCCAGAGGGGCCTACCCCGCTCTAACAGTAATCAGATGTACCATGGAGAAGCTGTCTGTAATATTCCACTACAGCCTACCTTCACTAATATATTGACTCACTGTGTGTGTTTCATAATTGTAATCTGAAAGTGTGTGTGTGTGAGAAAGGGAGAGACTCTGAGAGAAAGAGGCAGGGCTGGAGGGAGTGTATGAACTGTATACCCCCATCAGACCACAGATTACTAGGTAGTAGTCTCTCACCACCTCTCCTCCAGGTTAGATACTGTCCCTACTAGACTAACCAGAGGTCAACTAGGTATTGATGACCAGTGGAGGGTTCATGATGATCTGGCCTTGGGTTGGAGCAGAGGAAAATGATAATAAAACTGAACTGATAGTAGCCTATTGATGATAATCGAAAAGTGCATGCACACACACACACACAATCTCCCCTCTCAGTGCTTCAGTCTCATCAGTTCAATTTCTTTTTCTTATAACATTTACATCTGTTTCTCTGGACTAGTGTGGGAACCTGGAGATTTAGCAGAGAGTGAGAGGAAGTGTGTGTAGTGAGAGTGAGTGAGAGTGAGAGAGTGAGAGAGCCCATGATTTAATCAGCTTATCTTCTAGCAGAGGCCTAAAAAACAACCGCAGTATTCTTGTACTATAGCACTATATAGCAGACCTAAACATGACTACATTATCTATTCACTACACACACACACACCCTCTCCCCTCCCCTGTACTAGTCCAGCACCCTGGGGGGTGTTTTCCACACCCCATGACACTGGTGGATGTGTGTGTACTAGCCCAGCTGATCAGTGGGCTCCGTTCCAGCTCCTCTCAGGGACAGCAGCAGTAGTTCTAATAATAAGACCTGCGTGCTGCTCTGCAGTCAGTCTGCTCTTTATAAACCCCACCTCTTACATAATACACATACTCACACTATACACACACTAAAATAGCAAGCTGACACCAGCACAGCCATGTCCCATTTTTCTCTGGCCTATCCCACTGGACCAGAGGATCTCTCTCTTTCCCTCCTTATTCTCCCTCCTTTGTTCCCCTCTCTTTTCCCCTCCTGCCAGAGCTTTACCTTTAGCCTACTTCACTGGGAGGGAGCAGAGGGTTAGCAGAGCACTGTATAGGAAGTCCTGTAGGCTGCTCCTCTCCCTTCCCTCCCCCTCTCCTGTCCTATAGCCATTAGCTAGTCAGAGCTGGGTTTCTCTCCACGACCCCCTCTCCCACTCTCTCAGCCTACAGCTGGCTGCAGCCCCCTCCCCTGGTCCATGTTCTCTGTGCTGTTTCTGTCTCGCTCCCTCTCTGTCTGTGTGTTGACTGTTCTCTCCATGTGCAGAGAGCAGCTCTGAGCACGTGGGAGGAGTTCCCTGGAAGAATGTGGTGACTGCCTGACACACACACACACACACACACACACACACACACACACACACACACACACACACAGAGACAAGCTAGACACAGCGCCTCCCAGAGCCAGCTGAGAGGCTCTTTGTTAAAGCTGGGCTATAGGAGGACAGGACTCTGTTTGAACAGAACTTCTCTGACTGTCAGGCTTGTGTTTCTGTTGCTCCACCCTAACCCAGCCCTGACCGGACAGACACTACAGTAGAACACACTGTTCTTTGTGAGTGTGAGTGTTATTCTGTGACATAGCGCCTGTGCTCAACTGACGTGGAGATACTAAAATGATCCCCAGAACAGGAATAGTGGTGTCATTCCTCCTTCCTGTCTGTGTTTAGTGGTTAGTCTGGGCCAGAGTGTTGTAGCATGTTGTCTCCTACTCTACAAGAGAACAGGAGCCTGCTGCCATTTGCTTTGTCTGACTTACATGCCTTGACCCATTCTACACTGTCTATGTCCTCTGAATGCCATGCCTTGACCCATTCTACACTGTCTATGTCCTCTGAATGCCATGCCTTGACCCATTCTATACGGTCTATGATCTCTGAATGCGTGTTCTTGCTTGAATTTTAGAGTTCGGAAATTGAAATGTATCCCCATAAGAATGTAATTCTATATATATATATATATATGACCAGTTTTTTTTTTTCTTTCTGTCTTCCAGATGTGGTGGCGGAGGAGTTCTTTGAGTACGATGCTGAGGACTTCCTGGTGTTCCTGACCTTGTTGATCACTGAGGGACGGACACCAGAATGTTCTGTGAAGGGTCGCACCGAGGGGCTACACTGCCCCCCTGCAAAGTCTGCCCTGCCGCCTCTGCACAGGCACGAGTGCAGCGACAAACTGCCACAGGTAACACACAGAGAGAACTGCCACACCCAAGTAACACACTGCCTCAGCTAACACGCATACACAGACACTTACCCTACCCTGTCTGTGTGTTCAAGTGTGTGCAGGCGCGGCGTGTGCGCTCGGAAGTGTGTGTGTTGTGGAGGAACAGTATTCCCATCATGGTGGAGGTGATGCTGCTGCCAGACTGTTGCTATGGGGACGATAGTCCCCCTAGTGACCCCATCAGTGACCCGGCGATCAAACAAGACGCTCTGCTACTGGAGCGATGGACTCTGCAGCCTGTACCACGACAGTATGTACACACATACATACACACCCTGCAGCCTGTACCACGACAGTATGTACACACACATACACCCTGTAGCCTGTACCAAGACAGTATGTACACACACATGCATACATACATACACACACATACACCCTGCAGCCTGTACCAAGACAGTATGTACACGCATGCATACATACACACACACACACACACACATACACCCTGCAGTCTGTACCATGACAGTATGTACATACACCCTGCAGCCTGTACCAAGACAGTATGTACACACACATGCATACATACACACACACACGCACACCCTGCAGCCTGTACCACAACAGCATGTACTGGGTTGAGCCAGTGGCACATGCAAAAACTGGAATGTTACACTTTGCTGCTGTATCAAACATAAAACATGTATATACATATTTCAAATACTGACCATGACCAAAAAAATGTGGGATTGGCGTTGTTGCTAATTTCCTTAGCCGTTGCTAGCTAGGCTAAGGCCTGACTCTCTCTCCTCCCCCCTGTCTCTCTAGGAGCGGTGATAGATTTATAGAGGAGAAGACTCTGCTGTTGGCTGTTCGTTCCTATGTGTTCTTCTCCCAGCTCAGTGCCTGGCTAAGTGCTTCTCACGGCATTGTACCCCGAAACATCCTCTATAGGTAATACACACAAGAACACACTAACAACTTCTTAACAACTTCCCCATTATTTTCCTATATCGTTACTGAATGTTGATCACAAAATACTTTCCAAAATTAACAAAATCATCTGATGTGATGAGCCTATGTGTTTGTGTGTTTCTGTCCCACAGGATCAGTGCAGCAGATGAGGAGTGTGTGTGTCAGTTCTCCCAGCCCCCAGCGGAGCACCTGTTCCCTGTCCCTAACGTATCCCAGAGTGTTGCCCTGAGGCTCAGGGTCCAGTCACTACCCCGTCAGCCCACCTACCCCACCCTGGCATGTAGCATACACACCGGCCTGCCCCTGGCCCCACTCTACAGCAGGACCCCCAGCCTTAAGCCTAACCTCTACAGCAAGACACCTAGCCTTAACCCAGGCCTGAACCCTAACCCGCCTTTGTATGAGAGGAGCCATAACTCTAAAGAGAGCCACAACAGAGCGACTCTGTTTTTCTCTGGCCAGGATGCCCCAGACAGCCTTGGTCATTCTAGCCAGAATGGTTCAGATCTCCCCCAGGTCAATAAGGGGCAGACATCATCCCCCTACCACCTCCCCCTCTCCCCCCGGCCCTCCCCCAGCCCCCACAGGAAGCTGTCCTCTCCTGGGGGAAAGGCTGTCAGGTGGCTCTATGCCCTCACCACCGATCCTGCCGATGACATCACACACACCACTGAGGATTATGGGACGGCCATTAACGGGGCCGAGAGCACCAAGGGGCGTGGCGCTGAAGCCCTCTGGGCCTTTAAGACTTACTCATTGGCAGAGCCCCCACGGTGCCCCTCCCCCAGACCCTCCTCCTCTGTGACCAACCCTCTGATTGGCTCGCTGCTCCAGGAAAGACAGGAAGTTATCGCCCGCATCGCTCAGCGCCTCAACTTCTGCGACCCGACCGCCCCCCACCTCCCCCCTGCCCTATTCACCCCCGACACCCCCACCAAGACCCCTGTCCGGGGCAGTTACCTTGACAACACTACGCTCGGCAAGACCAAAGAGCCAGAGGGAGCTCCGCCTACTGAGCACCCCCGGCCCTCCCCTTTCGACACACCCATTGGCGATGTAGCATCTATTATCAGGGAGACGCTGTCCCCGAAACCTGTTGCCTGCCGCAGACTGAGACTCACAGAGGACAGAGACGGAGAGACACTGAGAGACAGAGTCAGGGAGACATTGAGAGACCTGGAGAAACAGAGAGACAGAGAAAGAGAGACACAGAGAGACCGAGAGACATCGAGAGACCGACAGCGAGAGAGAGACAGTAGTCTCTTGTCCCATGCTGTTCAGGACATTACCAGACTGATTCAGGACAGACTGTCTGTCCCCTCTCTGTCACTAACACAAAGCCGCAGCAGCAGCCCGCTACACACACCACATACGCACAACACACATACACTCCGCACGGACACACACACCACACACAGAGCCGGCTACAGTCATAGCAGTGGCCACAGCAACGGCTACACACCCAGTCATGACACACACACAGCTACTGGTTCTCCTCCAGAGACAGATGGTCCAATCAGAGCACAGAATGGCTGTTCAACACTTGAAGACCCCCAGGTCAGCCCCCGACCCCAAATCCTGCCTCAGCCCCAGTCCTCTCCTCTAGTCATCCCACGGCCTCTACCCCAGCCCCAGCCTCAGGCCTCTCCTCTAGTCATCCCACAACCTCTACGCCAGTCCCAGCCTCAGGCCTCTCCTCTAGTCATCCCACGGCCTCTACCCCAGTCCCAGCCTCAGGCCTCTCCTCTAGTCATCACACAGCCTCTACCCCAGCCTCAGGCCTCTCCTCTAGTCATCCCACGGCCTCTACCCCAGCCCCAGTCTCAGGCCTCTCCACTACTCAGCCCCAAGAGTCCCAGGGCCAAGACCTCAAAGAGTTTACACCCCACCCACCCCAAAGAGGAGCCCAGACCCTCTTCACCTAAAGACAACATCCTGAGGACCATCCAGACCCTGTCAGTGACCCAGACCACCACCCTGACCCAGACCACTGCACATACCTTGACCACCAAGCTCACCCACACCCAGACCACTGCTCTCATCCAGAACCACATCAAACCTCTGACTCAGTCTCACACCCAGACCCAGACAGAGTCTCGAACTCGAACCCAGCCCTCTGGTCTCCAGGATGAGAACCAGGCCCCCCCAGGCTCCAAGTCCTCCAGACCCCCTGGCACAGAGCCCAACACTGTCCTGGTGAGTGGAGTGTCCCTATAGACCAGCAAATCACCACACACTGCAGTATATGTTGAATATCCAACACAAAGAAACTTCAATAAAATACCCGGCCCATGTGAAAGAGGATATTACCACTTTTGGAAAATGTCTATTAACAGTACAAAGAGATATAATTTTGACAAAGGATCTTTGACGTAGTATATTTGGCATTTGTCTAAAATGGTTGTTGAGAATTGCTGAATTAAAGCCAGTGTGTATTTTTATTTTTTTCCCATAGCGTTCTCCCTCGCCCCTGAGACCATGTAACAGTTGGAGGAAACACAACCGTCACTCTCTGGACTCCACCCTCACCAAGGCCTTCCACCCCTGTACTGGCCTGCCCATGCTTTCCAGCCCTGTAAGACACACACACACACACACAGTCAATCAGGGTGCGGAGCCACATTACTCATCTTCTCCTCAATAGTCTGATGAAAGTTGTGTGTTTTCATGTGGTTGTTTTTATTATTATAAATATTATTATAAACTTAGTTATAGTTGTGTGTGTTATGTTGTATTATTATATGTGTGTGTTGTCTCTCTCAGATTCCTCAGAGGAGAACTCAGACTGGTTACTTTGACCTGGACTCTTCTCTGACCAGCTGTAAAGGACTGCCCTGGACCGCAGGGAAGAGGTACTGATCACACACATACACACATTTAGACTCATCATGAACACACATAGTCCCATGGTCAGACTGTCAGAGTTAGGTCTTTAATAACCTCAATCTCAATTGCTACCACTTAGAGGTTCGATAGAGAGTGAGCTGACTGGTAGTCAGTCAGTCCAGGCCTGTACTGTAGCCCTGTCCTGTCCTCTCACACTGCCACCTGCTGTTCTGGGGCTGTATTGCTAGTACTGTTGCTACTGGACTGACAATGAGGCTCAGCTCAAAATGGCAGCTGTACACAGCTCTACAGTCAGAGGCCCTGCTCTGCTCTGATCTGGCCGCTGGGTTACTGTGTGGATTAAGGATTAGAGGTCAGTCAGTTTGAGCCGAGGATGATGCTTCTACATACATGGCTGATTAAGGTTTGATTGTGTTTGAATATACAGTATTAGTCATGTTGAATCATAAATTCAGATTTCGACCGCATGACCGCAATCTATGCTTTGGTTTAGCTTCCCTGGCACTGTTTCCAAATACTAATATTTTAGCATTTGTGGCACAAATCCCATTCAAGTCATGGGACCGATATTAGCATATTTTGTGCATCATGTCCAAATCATCCAAGGGTTGCAGGGTCTGCAGGCTATCTCTAACTCGCATGATTTAACAAATGAATCAATCGACCAATCAATCAGTGCGTGCGTGCGTGTGTGCGTGTCTGTTTTTAACCCTGTACTATGTGTTCTGTTGTGCAGAGTGTGTGTGAAGAGAGAGGAGGAGTCAGAGGAATCTCAGCCGCTGTTCAGTGCCAGCGCTCCTCCTGCCAGCCTCAGTCTACTGGGCAACTTTGAGGTATGACACACACACCACACTCATGCATACACGTGTACACACACACACACACACACACACACACACACACACTTCACATAAGTGTGCATGCATTGTATGACCTAAAGTGTGTGTGTGTTACAGGAGTGTGTGTTGAACTACCGCCTGGAGCCATTGGGGTCGGTGGAGGGTTTCACAGCCGAGGTGGGCGCCTCCGGAACCTTCTGCCCCAGTCACATGACCTTTCCCGTTGACGTCTCCTTCTACAGCGTCTCTGAAGACAACGCACCCTCGCCATACATGGTGAGACACATCTACAGTACATACAGACACATTATTTATACATACAAACAAACTTTATATGTTTGTTTAACCCAGCCTAAAACCCCAAACAGCAAGCAATGCAGATGTAGAAGCACGGTGGCTAGGAAAAACTCCCTAGAAAGGCAAAACCTAGGAAGAAACCTAGAGAGGAACCAGGCTCTGAGGGGTGGCCAGTCCTCTTCTGGCTGTGCCGGGTGGAGACTATAACAATTCATGGCCGTTAAGGCCAGTTCTTTCTCCGAGATGTTCAAATGTTCATAGATGACCAGCAGGGTCAAATAATATGTGTGTCCCACTCCTCTTCAATGGCTGTGCAATGTTGCTGGATATTGGCGGGAACTGGAACACGCTGTCGTACACCCTCCCAAACATGCTGAATGTATGCAGGCCATGGAAGAACTGGGACATTTTCAACTTCCAGGAATTGTGTACATATCCTTGCGACATGGGTCTGTGCATTACCATGCTGAAACATGAGGTGATGGTGGTGGATGAATAGCACAACAATGGGTCTCAGGATCTCGTCACGGTATCTCTGTGCATCGATAAAATGCAATTGTGTTCGTTATCTGTAGTTTATGCCTTCCCATACCGTAACCCCACCGCCACTTTGTTCCCAACGTTGAAATTAGCAAACCGCTCGCCCACACAGCGCCATACATTTAGTCTGTGGTTGTGAGGCCGGTTGGATGTACTACCAAATTCTCTAAAATGACGTTGGAGGAGGCTTATGGTAGAGAAATGAATGTTCGATTATCTGGCAAAAGCTCTGGTGGACATTCCTACAGTCAGCATGCCAATTGCATGCTCCTTCAACTTGAGACATCTGTGGCATTGTGTTGTGACAAAACTGCACATTTTAGTGGCCTTTAATTGTCCCCAACACAATAATCATGCTGTTTAATCAGATTCTTGATATGCCACACCTGTCGGGTGGATGGATTATCTTGGCAAAGGAGAAATGCTCACTAACAGGGATGTAAACAGATTTGTGCACAGAATTTGAGAGAAATACATTTTTTGTGCATCTGGAACATTTCTGGGATATTTTATTTCAGCTCATGAAACATGGGACACACTACATCTTGCGTTTTATATTTTTGTTCACACACACACTTGTTCACACACACACACAGTGCAGATCAATATTAATAGTGTGTGTGTTGTTTTTGTTACAGGGAGTCCTCAACCTGGAGACTCTGGGTAAACGGGGCTACCGCGTCCCTCCATCAGGAACCATTCAAGTGGTGAGGACAGATTCACACTCTGTGCATTATACACATTGAATAGTTTTGTTTTAAATGTGTGTGTGTATGCATGTGTGTCACTGTGGCTGACATAATAACTCCAGACAGAGAGAACAGAGGAAAGATGGGGCAGCTCCATTCCAGCAGAGAGTTAGGAGAGGGAGACCCCTAGTTGGGACATAGAGAAATACATGACTGTAGTGTGTTAACCCCTTCTCTCTCGCTCTCTCTCTCTCTCTCACACTTACTCTTTCTCTCTTGCACTCACTCTTTCCTGCTCTCACCCAGACCTTATTTAACCCCAATAAGACGGTGGTGAAGATGTTTGTGGTGGTGTATGATCTGAGAGCCATGCCTGCCGGCCATCAGACCTTCCTCCGTCAGAGGACCTTTTCTGTCCCTGTTCGACGGGACAGCACGCACTCACACAAACACGGCAGCCCAGACAACACACACACACACGGCAGCAGCAGGAAAGCCCTCCTCCTTGGCCAGGGACGCATCCTGCGCTACCTCATTCACCTGAGGTAAGAAAAGCGCTTGGCCTGGCTCAGCTGACCTGTCAATCACATATTACCTATAGTCAAGACTGGACAGAAGACCAAATTGAGCAGGAAAACATTGTACTTGCACTAATTTAGCTCCTTCTCCATCCCCCCCAGGTTCCAGACCTCTAGGTCAGGTAAGGTGTACCTCCACAGGGATATCAGACTGCTGTTCAGTAGGAAGTCTATGGAGGTAGACAGTGGAGCGGCCTACGAACTCAAGTCCTACACAGAGTCCCCCGCTGACCCAGCCTTCTCCCCGCGCTGCTGACATACACACACCCCTCTATCCACATTGACTCACACATGCACACCCACAGAGCTGTCAGAGAACTGGGCTCAGAGCGTTCTCATGTGAAACAGTCCAGAAAGGCTCTGTCCTAGATACCTAGGGCCTGGAGATTTCCCTGACCATCTGAGCTTACCAGGAACAACTCCTGGCCCTACATAACCCTGCTGTTGTCTGTGAAGCTCAAACACGTCTTTATACATGTTGAAAACGTGTTAAAGACATGCTAAAACACACATCAAATACATGTTAGCAACCATGGACCACTGACTGACCAGAACAAGCAATCAAGAGACTGAGAAAATTACAATACGACATTGAAAAAGCGCACTGTGTATTTCCACGATGACTGGAGATCAAAATGAGTACTAATACTTTTTTTTTTTTTGTACTGTTACAAAAACAAATCTTTAAAGCGTTGCAATAGAAAGAGTAACCTTTAGCGTTAGTGTTTACATTATTTTACTTTGTTTATCAGTTATTTAATATTTAAATTAATATTTCAGTTACTGCTCATGTGACATCTATCATCCTCAGCATTATGATGTAGTGGAAAACTCTGTAAATCATATGTATTTTTGACATTAACTCAGATCTGAAAATATATCTATCTTAAAGCAATCTTGAAACCTGCATTGTGTCTGTCTTTATTTTGAGTGTCTTGGACAAAACTGAGGTCCACGTCATGTTGACTGATGTAAAACATGTTATAATACATTTGAAGATTATATAAAAATGAAAGAGTGAGTATTTCTACAGCGGAATAAAACAACTGTTTAAGTCTTCATTGGTCATAGCAGGTTGGTCCTGTGGTCAATTGTACATAATCAAGTGGCCTGTGGCGAAGAGAATGGATACACTGGAGAGCTACATTCAATTCACTGTCAATTAAAAAAACACTTTCTTCTGTCTTTAAACCACTAATATACTGTATGTACCCTGACCCTCCTTTTTTAGTGTAGGTCTACTGCTGCAGCTGCCAAGAGGTCATGGCACAGGTGGTGGCCAAACTCCACAACCAGAGTAACTGATTCATCTCTGGCAGTTACCCCACAATCGCTGATCTTCAATATAACAGGGATCATGGTCCATTAAATAAAAGGAAGAATGTGTATAATTTAGCTTATTTTATGACATTGGATTTGTTGGCCAAAGCCTTCTGATGCAGTCCATTATCATTATACTAAAAACATACACTGCTCAAAAAAATAGAGGGAACACTTAAACAACACAATGTAACTCCAAGTCAATCACACTTCTGTGAAATCAAACTGTCCACTTAGGAAGCAACACTGATTGACAATACATTTCACATGCTGTTGTGCAAATGGAATAGACAACAGGTGGAAATTATAGGCAATTAGCAAGACACCCCCAATAAGCAGGGCGTTTGGCATTTGCCAGAGAACACCAAGATTGGCAAATTCGCCACTGGCGCCGGCAGCAGAACGTTGCAGGCAGCAGAACGTTCTCCACAGCGTCTCCAGACTCTGTCACGTCTGTCACATGTGCTCAGTGTGAACCTGCTTTCATCTGTGAAGAGCACAGGGCGCCAGTGGCGAATTTGCCAATCTTTGTGTTCTCTGGCAAATGCAAAACGTCCTGCACGGTGTTGGGCTGTAAGCACAACCCCCACCTGTGGACGTCGGGCCCTCATGGAGTCTGTTTCTGACCGTTTGAGCAGACACATGCACATTTGTGGCCTGCTGGAGGTCATTTTGCAGGGCTCTGGCAGTGCTCCTCCTGCTCCTCCTTGCACAAAGGCGGAGGTAGCGGTCCTGCTGCTGGGTTGTTGCCCTCCTCCGGCCTCCTCCACGTCTCCTGATGTACTGGCCTGTCACCTGGTAGCGCCTCCATGCTCTGGACACTACGCTGACAGACACAGCAAACCTTCTTGCCACAGCTCGCATTGATGTGCCATCCTGGATGAGCTGCACTACCTGAGCCACTTGTGTGGGTTGTAGACTCCTTCTCATGCTACCACTAGAGTGAAAGCACCGCCAGCATTCAAAAGTGACCTAAACATCAGCCAGGAAGCATAGGAACTGAGAAATGGTCTGTGGTCACCACCTGCAGAACCACTCCTTTATTGGGGGTGTCTTGCTAATTGCCTATAATTTCCACCTGTTGTCTATTCCATTTGCACAACAGCATGTGAAATGTATTGTCAATCAGTGTTGCTTCCTAAGTGGACAGTTTGATTTCACAGAAGTGTGATTGACTTGGAGTTACATTGTGTTGTTTAAGTGTTCCCTTTATTTTTTTGAGTAGTGTATATACATTTACCATCATGTAATATACTGGGAAACACCACTTAACATATGTCAAACATTTGTAGTTAATATTGGTTGCATGCATTAAGGCGAGTTTATGCACAATACAAGTATACAACGGCTCTACTTTTGTTTAGTTAAAATATCTAGCGACCGTTTGAGGAAGAAGGATGAGCGCGCCTCTGCTAAAGAATGACGTCAGATGGGGCAGACATATTCATGCGCGCTAGTAGCTAACGGTCGGACTCTTATGGGGAGAGGAAGCGAGGGCAAGGATTTAGTCCAGATTGTGTTTATTTCTCGATTTTGCCAGGGATTGAGGTTACGCAGAAATGTCGGAGGAAATTGAGGGAACAAAGACGACCGAGGAGACTGTGGTGAATGACGTACGTTTATTTGTTTTAAACAACCACACTTGCTAACTAACGACAGTCAAGCTGCACTGCAATGCACACTATCAATATAATATGCAGCAGGTTTTTAGCTAGGCGAGCTACTGCTGTAGCGTTAATCCTTTCAAACTAGCTAACTGTCGTGATTTGATTATCAACTACAATAACAGTTTGCTATACTTAATACATGCCCGTTTGGTATCTAATCAATCTGTTTTCCATAACTAATTGCAGTTGTAGATAGTGGGCTTTTCGATTGTAAGCTAACGTTAACTAAGGAATGCGTCTAACTAACGTTAGCTAGCTAGCTACGGCAGTTAACGTTAGCTGGCCACAATGCTAGTTAGCTAGCGTTAGGTAACTAATCAAGTCAAATCCCCTAATTATTGTTTTCCCTGAACTAATTTGAAGAAATATCCAACGTTAGGTTGTTATCCATCAAGCAAGTCAATTAACTATCAATTTAACGTTATGTTGGTTTGTCTATTTTAGACATTTTGGTAGTTAACGAACTATAATTGCCACATTAGCCAGCTGACTTTAACCACATGAATCAACAAGTGATCTAACTACCTACCACAATCAAAGCCATCTAACGTTAGCGAAATTATGTTGCTTCCAGTGGCTTAACGACTGTTGTCTGTTCTAAGGCAATATGTCTGTCAACAAGTGACTCGCCCCTCGCTGTACTGAAGGCCGGTGTTGGTGTTCTGTCCCTAGTTAGTTAGCTCATATCATTCCTCTCAACTATTGCAGTACTGTGTGCCCGCAGTTTAGGAGGCATGATGAAGACATGTCTTAATTTCTTAATTCTCCAGATTCATCTTATTACTGCTGTGGTGGTTTTATAGCTAAATCCCGACCTCATCTTCTAGTACAACACGTCAACCGGCTTTAGATTATGTAACGTCTTCATACACGCACATATCACATGCCAAGCAGGCTGTCACTTTAACATAAATCCTCTCAATGTTTATCAATACATATGACATTTACCAGGACAAAGGACCTATTTTAAGTCTGTACAGGCCTTGTCTGTTCAGCAGGCCAGACTGCGGTGTCTGCTGCTGTTGGCTGCCTGCAGGCTCAACTACCAGTAGTAGTTTTTAGGCTCATTCAGTCATTTTTACCTGTTGGGAAATTATGTTAAGTATAATTTATATGCCTGAAACAAACATTAAAAAGGATTCTGCTTCCTGTTCCCATGGCTTTTTTATTCCTGACAGTGTCAAAACAACGATTTTAGATTTCAAATTCATAATCAATATGTAATCAATAGCGCACAAATGAATCACTCACGTTGATATTGTATTGAAATCAATGGAACTGGGACAATAACCGTGGCGACATGTACCATTTGCGCCCTTCTAACAGACAACCCTCAATGAACTTGGGTATAATGCATATATCTCTCGATAGATGACAATCTGTCGTAGCCATTTATCAACTTACATTTCTGTGAGAACATTTGCAACACCTTCCAAATATTGAGTCACACCCCATTTTTCCCTCAGAACAGGCTCAATTTGTCTGTGCATGGACTCTACAAGTGTCAAAAGCATTCCACAGGGATGCTGGGCCATATTGACTCCAATGCCTCCCACAGTTTTGTCAAGTTGGCTGGATGCCCTTTCAGTGGTGGACCATTCTTAATACACATGGGAAACTGTTGAGGGTGAAAAACCCAGCAGCATTGCAGTTCTATGCACAATTTAACCAGGCGCTCTAGACTAGCGCGTCCATAGGGTCTGTGCAGCAGCCTGAATGCTTGTTGTCCCTACCAATAGTAGCAGTCCTGCTCCCTCTGCATGGATGGCGCAGTTGCTTTCAGGAGCTGATGTGACAGACCACATTGTGCTTGCTTAGCATAGCTTCGGCTACACTGTCAGTATAACGTCTCGAACCCAGGGCACACTGCCTCGCAAACACGTGACTGCCTTAACAGCTGTGCCACAGAAAAGCTTGCAATTGTTTGTGTGTTTCAGGAGATGGATGACAAGGTGATCAGTCCAGAGAAGGTTGAGGAGGCCAAGTTGAAGGCTCGCTACCCAAACCTGGGACACAAACCTGGAGGATCCGACCTGCTACGCAAACGCCTGACCAAGGGGGTGAGTCCACACTCCACAAATCTTCTCTCCTAACCTATCCCCACAAGACTACAGTTCTCGCCTTCTCTTCTCTCTCTTTCTCTCAGCATCAATTAGACCATGTCTCAAAAAAAAGTTACAGGTTGATTTAAGTTTAACATTCTCTCTCTGCAGCAAAAGTATTTTGACTCTGGGGACTACAACATGGCCAAGGCCAAGGTGAAGAACAAGCAGCTTCCTGCAGCCACATCAGAAAAGAGTGGAGGAGGAGAGATCACAGGAGACCATATCCCTACACCTCAGGACCTGCCGCAGAGGAAACCTTCCCTGGTGGCCAGCAAACTGGCCGGCTGATACACACACTGTCCTGTCTCTAACCCTGTCAATACTCCTAACAATCACCCTGCTACACCTGTTCCTGTATCACTACACCCCCCCACATCTACTCCTGCCCCAGACCCAGAGAGACCCCTTCCTGGTGGCCAGAAAATTGACACACCCTGAACCACCTATCCCTGGTTCTGTCCCTCACCCTCTTCATCCAGTCCTCTCTGCTTCCACTCTATTGTTATGGCTCCCTCTCCTTCCTCTTCCTCCCCTCTCTGTTCTTGTTTATCTTTTATTCTCATGTAAAAATACACTGAAAGCAAGGGTGAGGATGTGTAGAAGAGAGAGAGCAAGGACTGGGAAGAATCCACTACAGGAGAAGACTTTAAAGATGACTGGAACTCTGTATCCCAGATGACACCCAATCCCCTATATAGCCCTATGGGCCCTGGTCAAAAGTACAATTAGTGTCCAAAACATTAGGAACACCTTCCTAATATTGCACCCCCTTTTGCCCTTAGAACAGCTCAATTCATCGGGGCATGGACTCTACAAGGTGTCAAAGCGTTCCTCAGGGATGCTGGCCCATGTTGACCCCAATGGTTCCCACAGTTGTCAAGTTGGCTTGATGTCCTTTGGAGGGTGGACCATTGTTGATACACACAGCAAAGCGTGACAAATCCAGTGTTGCAGTTCTTGATGCACTTAAACTGGCACCTGCTACCATATCCTGTTCAAAGGCACCTAAATCTTTTGTCACCCTCTGAGTGGCGCACATACACAATCCGTCTCAAGGCTTCAAAATCCTTCTTTAACCTGTCTCCTCTTCTACACTGATTTGTTGTGGATTTAATAAGTGACATCAATAAGGGATAATAGCTTTCACCTGATCAGTCTGTCATGGAAAGAGCAGGTGTTGATAATGTTTTTCATACTCAGTGTATTTAGGGAATAAGGTGCCATTTGGGATGGACACCTGGAGTCTGTAACATAGAAGGGCTCAGACTGGAGCCACAGAGAGTTTTAAATGGCACCCTATTCCCTGTGCAGTACACGAATGTCAACCAGAGCCCTATGTGGCTGCCCTACGAGCCCCTGGGCCAAAACGGTTACACTACATATGGAATAGTGTTCCATTTGGGACACAGACAGACGGTCTCTCTGGTCTAGAGGGTTGAATGTCATCTGCAGACCTATTAGCTGATTGTGTACATATTTCTAGTTGTGTTGGAGAGGAGTGAGGCCGAAATCAGCCTTTTAGAATGTTTTAACGTAGAATATTATGATTTAACAAACACATTGTTATTAGTGTTATGACGTGTCCTAAATTATGCTTTAATGTGCTTGAGTGATTGAATATCAATATAACCATGATAATGACTGAACAGAACCTCTCACTGCTTTTGTTTTGGTCTGTTGAAGTGTTACAAATGCGTCCCAAATGGCACCCTATTCACTACATAATGCACTACTTGGTGGTGAGAAGTAGTGCATTATATATGGAATCTCCAATCATACCCTTCTTTCTGTATAGTGCACTATAGGGCTGTAGTCAAAAGTAGTGCACTATTGGCAAATTTCCAATGAGGATTTACACCAGTGTTTTATCCAGTGGACCTGGTCTGACTTGGGGCCAAGCCCAGGCCCTGGGTACTTTTCAGCGTCACTTTCATAACAATGGCTAACTATGAACTTTAACACCTTCTCACAAAGCTATTGTCTTGAATGATGTAGAGGTTGTTGATTCTGCTCGCCCCATGTCTTTAGTGTCACTCTCCTGATGGAAACAATAACACTAGACCTTACATTAAAACACTGACAACCTATTAGTGTGGGGGTAAGTCTCATTGGAAAAGCACCAACATGTATGGCCCCCCAAAAATCTCTTGACCAGGAAAAACTGTGGACCCTATTTGTAACCTTTAACCAGGGCCTAGAGTTTTTCCTGGTCAGGAAACCCACCTGTCCCTACGTTTCGGTTTGAGACCAGAGTGGCGACGAGAGGGAGGGGTAAATGTCAGTGAAGGTTGGTGGCACTTTAATTGGGGAGGACGTGCTCGTGGTAAGTGCTGGAGCAGAATAGTGGAATGGTATCAAGCACATGGTTTCCATGTGTTGGATGCCATTTCATTTACTCTGTTCCAGCCATTATTATGAGCTGTCCTCCCCTCAGCTGCCTCTGCTGGTGAATGTAGATTGTAGGGGGTTCTAAAGACATTAGTAGAGATGGTGGTATTATGGTGTATATGACTGCCCCCCCACCCCTCACTTTGTGCCATTTTGTTTTGTAAATAAAATAGTTTTGCACAAACGGCTGTTGGTGTTTGATGACTGACTCCATGCAATGACAGATGATACGATCATCTATGAAGGATTGCAACGGAATCTGACTAATGAATAGTTCGATGTATAGATGTGTTTCTCAACAGAGGACAACTGCCAGCAGAGCGAAAACAACACAGTGATATATCTTTTTTAAATTAAGAATTACATATCTTCTTGATTTATATCTATGGGAAGCACCCACTTATGACACTGGATGCAGCAACTAGTCTTCTAGTTATATTTATATCTATTTTTCTCAACAGAAGACTGACTCGAGCTGTTTCTAATTAGGAATGTAGAACGTTACAGAACATCTGGAATTCCAGATAGAACTGTGGTCTAGATCAGATTATGATGAATTTCTCTATTGTTTAATCATGACAGTAGCAGATCTAACGATGACATTTCTAGATCTATACAGCTGAGAAGTTCTCTGGTCATTCACATGACTGGATGAGAGGTGAATCGGAGTTTATATTACACGAACAAGATGAACACTCCTACTCACGCCTCTAAAATAACCACACAACAGTTGTGTAGGCCTAACTACAGTATCTAACTAGCAGGATTCTAACCAGCAGAACTAAAGCGATGTCGCCTCTTGGCCACAAGGGAGCCCTGTTTAGCCATGTTTCCGAGCCCATGGCAACAACCGCGTTTCACTGGATCATTTTGTCCATCATCAATTCCCATAATGCTCAGAGCACCCGATGCCAAAATATCGAGGTTTTCCAGGTATGATGGCGCTAGGTGTTGAACACTAAAAGGAGAGTAACATGAAACCTTGAGGGATTTTTATTTATTAAATGCGAGGAAAAAACTGAGCGGCGACCTACTGAGATTCATGGAAAAAAGACACGACAGCTCCTCCAGTATGGCAGCCTCGGAGCTGTACACAAAGGTAATGTAACCAACATAATCGTGCTTTGTTTTGCCTTGTGCGTTTATAGCGTTTCTGCAGCGCTTTATTCAATGAGCACAAAGCAACAAGCTTGTTTATAATCATTCATTCGTTGATGGCGTGAATGAATGAGAGGGAAGTCTAATCCAAACATCGAGATTGACAGCTCACAAAGCTTCGTGCACCGCACAGGAGGTGATTTTCAAACCAGTGCGTGATTTTTGGAATGAATGAAAAGCGTTTGAAGCAGCGTCCTACAGCCTGGGGAATATACAGTACATGTAGGTTGACATGCAGTAGCCTATGACTGAGTGAAAGCGCCTTCTATATTTAGCTCTCTGCTGTGTTAAAATGGGTGCAGCAGCAGAAGCAGCTCAGCTGACAAAGCGCCGAGGCGGTGGGCTCTGAGATTCGGCCTCTGTCTATGCCCTTCATTGCCCCCGGCTCAGAATGACTGTCAATTTGAATGTTTTATTATTAGGCCTAATGTCATCATATGCAGGTCAGGGATGATGTACTTTTAAAAAGCCGATTTTTATTATGGTATACAAATAGCATCGCACTGGCAACGATGGAGAATTATGTTTTTTGACCTAAATAAATAATGTTTTTGTCAACCGGCAGTCGCACAGTGATGCTCTTGTGTTTATAACGGAGGACAGGCCTTTTATTTGAGCTCGAGGCTTGGATTCGGTTTGGGTACCGAGGAGAGAGGAATGATGCTGAGACCAGCGCTTACGTCACGGGCCCCGCCTACGTCACCGCGGGTTGTTTTGAGTTTTTCCCCCCAAAAGTTTTGCATATGAAAACGTTGCAGATAGAAATACCACAAATAGAGCCGACGTGATTCTGTATTCTACAAGTCAGAGATGCATGTTTGTTATGCATAGGATATTTCTAGCTGAACGTTTGAAACTTTGCGTCCTGCTGAACGCGGCCCAAGCCCGAGACAGCTAGGCCAGAGGAACAGTGAGAACTGAGAGATAAAGGCGTGTCACAGCCCAAATATAGGGATGCAATTTGAGTTTAGTATAATTATAATAAAGAAATGAATGACAACAGCCTAGAATAGCAAGACCCTACCCAACAAAGAAAATAATAATACTTTGTTGATGATGTTATTGTTTTTGACCAACAATGTGAGAAGGAAAATTCGGTGTGTGGATGGATGTGGTAGTAGTAACCCTGAGGACCTGGATACGTCATGGTATCAGTATTAGAAACATATAGAAAGATTGTGTTGGAAATACACTGCCGGTTGGTTGGTCTGTCTATCTGTCTGCAGACATGACTATCCATACTTAGAATGCATTCACCACTGCACAAATTAAGGCTTTCCATAAGAACAGAAAAGTCTGTGTGCATTGCTAATGCCTTGTAGCCTAAGTGTCAAAGGGTGTGTCAACTCAGAGGTCTAGGGAACACTCTTCTTTTTGTTTCTCTAACCAATAAACGGTTAATTCAGAGGGCCCTCCGCTGCATACTCAACACACACACACACCAGTGTTTTCCACAAGTACATAGATTAGCCAGCCAAATAGAAAAATTAGTCTATATATATATATTGGCGCCTAATACCATGATTCCATCCAAAATGCACAGCGAAAATATTAAATACTTCATTGAGTTTACCTCCCAGATTGGAGGAATTAGTTGTGGTATTGTGTAGAGAGACATGACTTTACAATTACAATGACAGCAAATGTATGAATTCAGTGAGTTGTTTTGGATATCGTCTAGGCCTGTATGATCAGGACTATTTTATAAGTAAGAGAACATGAAACCTTTTTAACATTCGATCAGTCTTATTTACAGATATGAATTGCCACAATGATATTTGTTCTTCAAATTATGTATTTTATTCAAACAGAAAAATGAAGTAAATAGCCCATATTATCTTGAACAATAAATCCAAGGTTAAATTGAAAAAATAGTTTGACCGATTAGGGTAGCAAATTTGAACTTTTAAATGAAAAGTAGCCTAGTTAATATGAAGTGCAAAAAGTAGACGGATGAAAATGAGTCTGTAACCGGATGATTAGCCGACTGCTGGCACAAATGGAAAACACTGCGCACTCACGCACACACACACAGAGTGGTATTGTAAACTAGGTTTGTCTCCTGTCTGCTCCGGCCGTGGGAGAGTCAGAGGATCCAATATTCTATAGAGGGAGGCGGAAGGAGGGAGGCGGAAGGAGGGAGGCGGAAGGAGGGAGGTGGAAGGAGGAGAAAGAAGTCAGATAAACTTACAGTGAAGAAACACATAGCTAAGTATGTGGGACATGTAGGAATCCAACCCACAACCCTGTTGTTGCCAGTACCAATAACTATAATTCTGCTGATGCCAGCACCAAACCCACAACTCAAAGGGTTAAGTTTAGGTCTAGCTTACAACATGATGTTACTCTCTCTCACTTTAAAAAAATAATGTATTGTCATTTTGACAGCAAAGTAGGCTCCATTAGTCAGTCAGGTCTAGCCTATAGGGCAGCTCCAGTAGTCAGTCAGGTCTAGCCTATAGGGCATCTCCAGTAGTCAGTCAGGTCTAGCCATCAGGCTGTAGTAGGCTCCAGTAGTCAGTCAGGTCTAGCCTATAGGGCATTGGGGAGAGCACAGTCCTTTAGTAGCTCAGAGAAGAATACAGCATCTCTCGGCTCAAAGCTAAAGACACTCTCCTAATGCTACTGATCAGGTCAGCTAGTCAAGACAAACTGCTGGACCATTACATAGTTGTGTGTGTGTGTTTTCCTCCGACGCTGATGCGGGACATGTGCATTAGATTACCACGGTAACCTTGTTATGGTCATTAAGCGGCGAAGTCGTGTCCACAGTGCTATCTACATGACATCCTGCTGCTCCGCGCACACACGTCAACACGCCTTGTTCTGTGTTGTGTGTGTAACTTTCTAGGCACAGTGTTTGGAGCAGTAGTAAGGGGCAAAATACTTAGTAAGGGGCAAAATACTTAGTAAGGGCAAAATACTTAGTAAGGGCAAAAGACTCAGGTAGTACTGTGGTTGAGGAGACTCCTGGAGCTTCAGTTTGCTTGAGTGTGTTTGTTCCTGTGTGTGTGTGAGAGAGAGAGAGAGAGATTGTGTGTGCGTGTTAGACCTGGGCAATATGGACAAAAATCCATATCACGATAAATTGACTAAATTATAACGATAAATTGAACGATAAGTTTATAACATGATGTGCACCACAGTTATTTTGGTATATTTCCCCTAAAACTACTACCACTACTACTTGTTGTATCCATCAATTGTCCCATCAACAATCACCCATATTAGCAAACTTATTTAATTTCAAAGTACACATTTCCCTAGTAGGGCCCTATAGGTTATTTATCGCAATTAACAATTCAGCAAAATATCCACGATAAGTGGTCGGTTTGGTCGATGTCGATAGAATTTTTGGTTCATCGTCCCAGCTCGTGTGTGTATTTGAGCGATAGTGTGTGTGTGATTTTTTTTTTTGTCTGCCTCGTCCTCATGTGACTGAGGGGTGGTAGTCTGGGCTAGAAGGGCGGGAGCTGGGAAGTTTGACTGAAATCTGGGTTGTCCAATGACAGGGTTGGACCAGGGCAAAGTAGACGGCAGAGGGAGAGAGACAAAGTCCTGATCGCTGTCAGACACAATGGGAATACTTCATCTGTCGGCAACGCTATAACCATCACTAATCTATTCACCTCCCTCTGCTGGCAAGGTGTGTGGAGGTCGGTGTGTGTGGCAGGGAGTGTTTTGCAAGGTGTGTGTGGGGCCGGGAGGTGAAGAGGAGGAGGGGGGTGGGTTGGGGAAGTTTAAGATAAGGCTCTGGGATCTGCTGAAGTGTGAAGATGAACGAGAATCAGGAGTTGGATTATATGTTTGTCAAAGTAAGTTCACTTCCTTTCGCTTGGCTTGGTTTTGGTTGTTTTATCTCGTCTTGTAGTAGAACGTTTCAGGCCTGTCTGCACGTGACAGATTGTGCCTGTCCAATAGCAGTGTGAGTTGGAGGCAACTTTCTCTTTCTTAAACATGGAGGTCAGACACACCCTGGTCTGCACTGATCTGGTGTCCTAACTAGCCAAACTCCCCTGTCTCTCCTGTACCAGGAAGGGTTGTTTGTCTTTTGATGAAAGTAGTGTACTTTATAGGAAATAGGGTGCCATTTGGGATGTAGCCACAGTGAGTGTTCCAGTAGGCCTTGGTACTTCAGCCAACATAGGAACAACCGATAGTTGCTCAACAGAAAACACTGTTTCAGCCAGTTAGGAGCTCTATCTAGATTTTCATACCTTCCTCCTGTCATACGCCGTTATACACTATTATACTATAGGAAGTCTAAACTGTACTGTCATAGTCAGGGCTACTGTACTGTGCCATACTGTACTCCTGTTTGCCAAATGTCTGCATGGTAGCTAATGGGATTAGACAGACAAGTTAATGTAAGACACTGGTATAGGGTGACACTTTTGGTATGGAGAGAGGGAGGGGGAGGGGGAGAGAGGGGGGGAGGGGGGTAATGAGAGAGGGAGAGAAAGAGGTCAAGCGAGTGCTCAAGGTAGTGTTTCCCAGGAAATGTTTCCCTAAATTCCTACATCTGCTCATCTCCTCCCCTCTCTTCCTCTCCCTCCTTTCCTCTCCTCCCCCCTTCTCCCCTCTCTTCTCCTCCGTTCTTATTCCCTCCTCTCCTCCCCTCTATTGTCCTCTCCTCTCTTGTTCTCTCCTCCTCTTCCACCTGTATCTCTGCTGAGGTGTGTACTGAGGAGCATTAAACCACAGATGGTTTAGAAACTCTGTGGTTAAACAGAAAAGCAGCAGTTTCTCACATGAGGCTCTGTCAGGTGATGACCCAGGTCATGTGATGAGTGGGCCGCAGTCACCGCAAGATTAGTTCTACTGCTCAGTGTTGACTAGACTAACCACACAGAGGCCAGGGCTCCGTTCAGGATGAATAAAATCATAGTCAAGTGTTTTAATTGAGCGGAAACGGTTTCTGTTGAAGAACGAAGACATTGAAGAACATTATAATTACGTTGACTCATAGGGCCATTGATGCTTTCCATTTTAGCAGAGAGAGACCTGGCCAGGGGGTGTAGGCTGGATTTACTGCTGCTCTACAGCCCTTCTCCTCATACTCCTCCTCCTCTCCTCCATCTACAGTCAGTCAGTGATTTTATTATGCTGAGTTGTGAAAGCAACATGATGGATGCCTGGTTTGGCCTGTCCTGCTTTGTCAGATCAGGAGAAATAAAGGAATGAAGGACAGCGGAAGAGCGAACCAGAGGAGGGGAGAAGGAGAGGAGGCGAAAGAGAGGGAGGGAGAGATCTGACTGATGAAGTGAAAGCTCAGAGTCTTAGAGGTATAATCTGCTTCTAATACTCCTGTTGGCTGTGAACAAATGTATAAACACTTCTGCTGTTACTTTCCCCTCTCCTCTCTTCCCCCCTCCTCTCCTCTCTTCCCCCCC
>CM042380.1:10674646-10724646 GCA_023634145.1 Thymallus thymallus | reverse complement strand
TGCCTTGGCTTTAGCTCAGCGGGCTAACACAGTGTGTCTGTGTTTTTCACATGTCTTTGATCAGCTGACAGGCTCTTGCCACAGGGCAGGGCTGGGCTCTGAAAGCATTCATGTTATGTTGTGATTGGTCACAGAATCATGTGGACTGGGTTTGGGACTTTATGAATGGCCAGCAGTATTGATCATGTTAGATGGTGAAATCATATCCAACCAACTATGGAGATACAACAGCCTCAGTCAGCACTGTACTAAAGGCTCTCTCTATGGAGTAGAAATTGAGCCTGGGGACAGCACTGTACTGATATAGGCCTTATGTAGCTTTATGACTTGGAGAATACACTGTATTTATGTAATGTATAACCTTTCTCTCCCTTCTCATCTCCTTCTTTCTCCTATTTCTCTCTCTCTTTCTTCTCTCTCTTCTCTCTCTTCCTCTCTGTCTCTCTCCATCTCTCTATCCACATCTCTCTCTCTCTGTCTCAGTTTGCTCGGGTGTGGATCCCTGATGCAGAGGAGGTTTGGAAGTCAGCAGAGCTCACTAAGAACTACAAACATGGCGATTCCACCCTACACCTCACACTGGAGGATGGAATGGTGAGTACTGGAGGAGAAGGGGGAGAAGAGGGGTGTAGGGTTGGTTGGTTGTTTAACATCCTCTCATTTGTGATGAGATTCACAGTACACACACACACAGGGAATCTATCTCATTATTTGTTATTGGTTTTCCTGTGTAAGCACTCTCCAGAAATGAAACGGTATGTTCCAGTGAAGACTCAGAGTAGTTGTAAAGGGCTGATACACTGCAATATACCATATATCACCGTACATGTCATAAAATCCTGTCCATATGTCAATGTAAACTAAGTCAACCCAGCCCAGTGGAGCTTTCAGAAACCTGTCACATTTGGTGTCATATTTGGTACATAGGTGAGGCTTGGCTGAGTTTATGTTCACCAACTGTCTGCTTTTTATGTCACTGGGTTACATAAAACCAGGAGCCTACTCAGCAAACACACACACACACACACTTACACACACACACACACACACACACCACAGGAGGCTGGTGTGAGGGGGATGGAGTACAATAATGGCTGGAATGGACTAAATTGGGCGGTATAAAAAACGATGAAACCATGTTCCATTAATTCCATTCCAGCCATTACTATGAGCCCGTACTCCCCAATTAAGGTGCCACCAGCCTCCTGTGATACACACATATATTGTGTGTGGTAACGTCTCTGTTTAATCTGTGTTGTCCAGGACATTGAGCACAAACTGGATGAAAAGACAAAGAACCTTCCTCACCTCCGGAACCCTGACATCCTGGTGGGGGAGAATGACCTCACAGCTCTCAGCTACCTCCACGAGCCTGCCGTCCTGCACAACCTTAAAGTTCGCTTCACCGACTCCAAACTCATCTACACATACTGTGGTATGCACACACAGACACTGAAGGGTATCTCTCACACACACACACACACACACTCACCAACCTCCTTTCTCCTCTCCTGTAGGTATTGTGCTGGTGGCCATTAATCCCTATGAGAACCTGCCTATCTACGGTAGTGACATCATCAATGCGTACAGCGGCCAGAACATGGGAGACATGGACCCTCACATCTTTGCTGTGGCTGAGGAGGCTTACAAACAGATGGCCAGGTGTGTGTGTGTGTGGCGTGCATGCTAGTGTTACCTGCTCAAAGGTAGTGTATACACAGTTTTCCCATGGTTCAAACGATGTCAGACGGACATCCCTCCCTCTGCTCCTGGCCCCTCCCTCTCCTCCTGGCCCCTCCCTCTGCTCCTGGCCCCTCCTTCTTGAACTCAATCGGTTTCTTAGGGTTTGTAGGTCAGATCTAACTGTTTCTCTCTCTCTCTCTCTCTCTCTCTCTCTCTTTATCTCCTCTCTCCTTTCCTCTATTCGATCTCTCCTTCTCCTTTTCTCTCGCTCTCTCTCTCTCTTTTTTGCCCCAGGGGCGCATTCGGCCTTCAGCAAGGAATTTCCGATGCTCTCAGACTGACTAGCTCTCATTTGGGTGATTATTAGCGAGCTGGACACAGTCAATAAACTATAGGAATGTAGGTCCTTTATCATTTATTCACAATTTTGATCTGGTATATTGAGTTCGTTTTCCAAAACACCCAAAAAAGAAACCCCCAAAATAAAATATAAACCACCCGCTAGCCGGATTGGAGTCCCTCGCAGGCTGTATGTTTGATACCCCTGATTTACTCGTTCTCTTGTTCTCTCGTTCTCTCTCTCTCTCTCTGTCACACATACACACACACACCTGAAAACGTAGTATGGCGTGGCATAGATCTTTCTGTTTGACTGAATGAGCACACAGAGCACTCTCTCACATACACACAAAAAACATACCTATTTTATACACCGAGCTCTCTCTCTCATGGTCTTTAGCATAGTAACCTTTTGGTTACCTGTGGTCCCAGTTGGCATCTATACTGTACAGCATGCTGTCTGCTAGAGTGACCTCAAACACACACACACCGTTTTGAGAACCATAATGGAAATATGTCTAGAGACTTTCCGTTTTTATCTTCTATGATTTTTTTCTGTGTGTATTGTTGTATTGGCATGACTGAGCCAACTAAGCTGACACATAGCAGACTTGCTTCCCTCACCATCTCCATCTTTCATTCTATCCTGTATTAGAGATGAGAGGAACCAGTCTATAATCGTAAGCGGTGAGTCGGGAGCAGGGAAGACTGTGTCGGCTAAATACGCCATGCGTTACTTTGCTACTGTCAGTGGAGCAGCCACAGAGGCCAACGTAGAGGAGAAGGTCCTCGCATCCAACCCCATCATGGAGGTATGACTCCCCTCCCCTCCCCTCCCCTCCCCTCCCCTCGCCTATGCCTCTCTTATCCCTCCCCTCTCTTCCCCTCTGCCTCTCTTCTCCCTCCCCTCTCTTCTCCTCTGCCTCTCCTCTCCAGTCCTCTGCAAAGCCTGCTTCATGGTGTGTTCATGTGGAGTCTGGGAGGGTTAGTGCTCTCCCCTGTGCCCATATGGCATCTCCTCTCTTTCTCTCCTCTCCTCCCTTCCCTCTCCCCCTTGGTGTAAGGATGACATCACTCGTCTCACAGCCTTGTCAGCCAATCAGTGGTCAGCCTTCTTCCTGGTGTGTGTGTGTGTGTGTGTGTGTGTGTGTGTGTGTGTGTGTGTGTGTGTGTTGATGTAAGGACACATTACCATACCTGCCTGTGCAGCTGAAAGCCTCCTTGTCTCTAGGGAACAGTAACAGTGTGTTTTCTCTTAGCTCAACTGGAGGAGAGCTCTCTCCTTACACACACTTTAACCCCTATATAGTGTGGGTGTCTGTCTGTGTGTGTGTGTAGCAGAGCTGATTTCCACTGTAGTCAGTTAGTCATTCAGTGATATTGGCTTTAAGCATTTTCAGTCCCTGTGCTGGCGTTGTGAGATCTGATTATCTGGGCAGTACTACTGCAATAAAGACAACCTGGAACATCACCACTGACTACTGTGCTGTGCTGTGCTTTGACTGCAGACCCATCAGGACTCCATCCCCCATGATGCACAGCAGCAGCACCACCACAGTATCTGTCTCCCCCTGTCCCTCCCCTCCCTGCTGGACAGTTTAGTTCTACACCATCACATGACCCAGCTAGCCTGGAATGCACACTGAATACTAATGTCAAAACACTGCCTTGTTGTAAAGGGAGGGTGATATGCTGATGTTGCTGACCTAATCTATATTTCTCTCTCTCTCTCTCCCTCCTGTGTGTCCCTGTGTGTTCTCTAGGCGATAGGAAACGCTAAGACAACTCGTAACGACAACAGCAGTCGTTTCGGGAAGTACATCGAGATCGGATTCGACAAACGCTACCGCATCATCGGAGCTAACATGAGGACATATCTACTGGAGAAGTCTAGAGTGGTGTTCCAGGTGACGCACATCAACAGCACCACAAACACTGTGTTAGGGGTTATGGGTAGGACCTGGTCAGGTCATGTGGTCAGGAACACTCAATGCTCTATGTATAGGTTATACTGGGAGCCTCAAACACTCCCTCTCTCTTTCCACAGCGCTGTGTGTGTAGTGTGTGGTGCTATCCCTACAGTGCTCTCTGTGTGAGTGGGTGTAATAAGTGTGTATTCAGTACCCCATAACTCTACCGCGTGTGTGTGTGTGTGTGTGTGTGTGTGTGTGTGTAGGCAGTGAGTGTCTCTCTAAAGAAGTTCAATATTTAACACAAATCTTGCTGCTGTGATGTCACACTGTGGTATTTCACCCAGTAGATATGGGAGTTTATCAAAATTGGGTTTGTTTTTGAATTCTTTGTGGATCTGTGTAATCTGAGGGAAATATGTGTCTTCCTCCTCCACCCCAGTTCAGGAAAACACAGACAGACCATATACACACACACACACACACACACACACACACACACACACACACACACACACACACACACACACACACACACACACACACACACACACACACACCAGTCATCAGTTCACGTTCCTTATTGTCTCTCTCTCTCTCTCTTTCTCTTGCTGTCTCTCTCTCGCTTCAATTTCAATTTAAGGGCTTTATTGGCATAGATAGTAAACAATAAAAATGTACAGTAAACATTACACTCAGAAGTTCCAAAAGAATTAAGACATTTCAAATGTCATATTATGGATATATACAGTGTTGTAACAATGTGCAAATAGTTAAAACAAATAGTTAGAACAAATGGGAAAATAAATAAACATAAATATGGGTTGTATATACAATGGTGTTTGTTCTTCACTGGTCGCCCTTTTCTTGTGGCAACAGGTCACAAATCTTGCTGCTGTGATGCACACTGGTATTTCACCCAGTAGATATGGGAGTTTATCAAAATTGGGTTTGTTTTTTAATTCTTTGTGGGTCTGTGTAATCTGAGGGAAATATGTGTCTCTAATATGGTAATACATTTGGCAGGAAGTTAGGAAGTGCAGCTCAGTTTCCACCTCATTTTGTGGGCAGTGTGCACATAGCCTGTCTTCTCTTGAGAGCCAGGTCTGCCTACGGCAGCCTTTCTCAATAGCAAGGCTATGCTCATTGAGTCTGTACATAGTCAAAGCTTTCCTTAAGTTTGGGTCAGTCACAGTGGTCAGGTATTCTGCCACTGTGTACTCTCTGTTTAGGGCCAAATAGCATTCTAGTTTGCTCTGCTTTTTTGTTAGTTATTTTCAGTGTGTCATGTAATTCTCTTTTTGTTTTCTCATGATTTGGTTGGGTCTAATTGTGTTGTTGTCCTTAAGTGGTTGTAGAATTTAGCGGCTCTTTTCTGGATTTTGATAATTAGCGGGTATCGGCCTAATTCTGCTCTGCATGCATTATTTGGTGTTTTTCGTTGTACACTGAGGATATTTTTGCAGAATTCGGTATGCAGAGTCTCAATTTGGTGTTTGTCCCAATTTGTGAATTCTTGGTTGGTGAGCAGACCGCAGACCTCACAACCATAAAGGTCAATGGGTTCTATAACTGATTCAAGTATTTTTAGCCATATCCTAATTGGTATGTTGAATTTTATCTTCCTTTTGATGGCATAGAAGGCCCTTCTTGCCTTGTCTCTCAGATCTTTCACAGCTTTGTGGAAGTTACCTGTGGCGCTGATGTTTAGGCCAAGGTATAGTATGTATAGTTTTTTGTGTGCTCTACAGCAACGGTGTCTATATGTAATTTGTATTTGTGGTCCTGGCAACTGGACCTTTTTTGGAACACCATTATTTTGGTCTTACTGAGGTTTACTGTCAGGGCCCAGGTCTGACAGAATCTGTGCAGAAGATCTAGGTGCTGCTCTAGGCCCTTCTTGGTTGGTGACAGAAGCACCAGATCATCAGCAAACAGTAGACGTTTGACTTCAGATTCTAGTAGGGTGAGGCCGGGTGCTGCTGTTCTAGAGCCCTCGCCAATTCGTTGATAGATAGCTCTTCGTGTTGTTGTTTGTTTAGTGTTTTCCAATTTTCCCAGAAGGGGTTAGAGTCTATGGATTCTTACATTGAGCTGATTTCTGACGTGCTGTTCCTTCTTTTTCCGTATTGTATTTCTGTATTTTTTTAGTGATTCACCATAGTGAAGGCGTAGGCTCAGGTTTTCTGGGTCTCTGTTTTTTTTTCCATTCTTCATCAAACCATCTATCATTGTTGTTAATTTTCTTCAGGTTTCTGTTAGACATTTTTAGATTTGATAGGGAAGCTGTTTAGATTTTCTACTGCCAAGTTTACACCTTCACTATTACAGTGAAACATTTTGTCCAGGAAATTGTCTAGAAGGGATTGAATTTGTTGTTGCCTAATAGTTTTTTGGTAGATTTCAATACTACTTTCCTTCCATCTATAGCATTTCTTAATATTGTTAAGTTCCTTTGGCTTTGATGCCTCATGATTGAGCATAGCTCTGTTCAAGTAGAGTGTGGGGGACCCTAGTATGTCCTCTGACAACAGATCCAGGACTCTTGGGGACCTGAGTTTAGCTACTTTGTATTTGGGAAAAGGTTTATCCACTTGAATGTATTTGAGTCAATGAGGAGCATAATCTCTGGCTTTTGTGTGTCATCAGTGGATGTGTGGGCATTGTCAAGAAGGCTATCAGGGGAGCTGACGGGGGGGGGGGGGGGGGGTGCTCAGAGGGGTTGGGATCCCCTGGGCTTGGGGTTCTTCATTTGTTTGTTCGGCTGTGATGTCGAGGCTATGGTCAGGGTCTAGGGTGTACTGATCTGCTGTGGTGTCGAGACTTTGGTCAGGGTCTGAGGTGGGCTGTTCTGCTGGCTTCTCTGCGGGGGTGGCCAGCTCTCTAACGGTTTGTTCTCTGTCACTCATCATCGTTCTCATCTTCTCCTCCATCACTCTGATCCTCTCCTCTAGTGCTCTGTTCTTCTCCTGCTCTTGCTCATTCTCCTGTTGGTGTTGTCTCACTGCAGTCCAGAGTGCAGATATGTCTCTCTCCACCTCCAGCTCTCCAGGTCTAGTTAAGGGGTTGTTGTTGTGCTGGACTGTTGTCTGGGTCTGTGCTGACTGGAGTGTAATCGTCTGCTGTTCCAGCTCCACCTGCCTTACCTCTAGCTGGGTGAATTTATCCTTCATTTCAATGAGGGAGTAGTACTCTGTGCTGAGAGGTTGGCTTTCCGTTTGGGGTTGCTGTATATTAGCTGACTCAGAGTCCTCGTTGTCTAAATCCTGAGTTTCCACCCATCTGTAACATCCCCCACCACCCCTTAACAGAGGGGTAGTGTGCTAATATAGCCCTGTGCCATGCCAGGGGATGGTCTGTGTGGAAGATAAGCTTGCTTATGTTCCCATTTTTATAGCAGTCAGCAAAAAGTGTCTCTTGATTTTTGCTTCAATTTGTACTCTTTTCGTGTCTTATCATTCTTTACATACAGAGGATACTGTATTTAAATTACCTCTGAACAGCAGGAGGGTGCTTCAAAGGATTCTCCCTTTGATTGGGATAGACTGTTT
The DNA here is from genome assembly GCA_023634145.1 of Thymallus thymallus. Taxonomy (NCBI): domain Eukaryota; kingdom Metazoa; phylum Chordata; class Actinopteri; order Salmoniformes; family Salmonidae; genus Thymallus; species Thymallus thymallus. Next base: position 10,717,163 of record CM042380.1, on the reverse strand, counting down.
GACTCTCCTGCCATTGTTGGGCTCAAGGGCTTTGATTCTGCTCAGTCTCTCCTCTCTCTCATTATTTAAAAACAAATGGTGGTAGAACTAGGTATATTGCTTTTCTTGTTGGAATTGCCCTGGCTTTGGTGGGGATGGCGTGTGTTACTCCACAGTAGTGTTACTGAAGCTACTGTCACTGTGGAGGAGTTTCTGGTTGCTGTAGGAGAGAAGGTAGACTATGAACATGTTGCTTATGCATCGTGGATGAATAAAGCGTTGGTGTTTTTTTAAAGAAGAGTCTTGTTGATTGGATGGTTGAGCATGGCGTTCTTCTTAAAGGTATGTTTATTCAAGTTACACCACTTTTTTTCTCCGTCAACAAGGGTAACAATTTCGAATGTACCACCATTTATTCCCAATGAGCTATTGGAGCGCGAGTTACTACGGTTTGGGAAGTTTGCAAGTTCAATTCAGATTGTCCGGTTGGGTTGCAAACACCTGGCTCTGAAACCGGTTCTGTCGTTTCGGCGACAAGTGTTTGTCTTTGGAGTTATCGTTTAAAGTCAAGTATGACAACAGATTGCATATGGCTTATGCTAGTACGGGTAGTCAACAGTGTTTTGAGTGTGGGGATGTTGGCCATAAGCGACATGCATGCCCGAAAAGGGAGAAGGCGGAGGGAGGGGCGCAGGTGGTCCTCGTAAAGCCTGGTCCCACTGATGTAGAGAGAGGTGGGCCGACAGTGATAGAGCAGCCACAATCACCTGTTGCTGAGGAACAAGTTGTCCGTGTTGAGGGTACTGAGTTGCAGCTTGTACCAGAGGGGAATATAGCGTCTGATGTGCAGCAGAATAATATTGTTGTAGGAGGTAAGGATGGATCTGGGGAGCCATTTCCCCAGACTGGTGAGGAGATGCCCAGTACGAGTGATGGGGTACAGGTGGGGGTTCAGGTGGAGCTAGTCTCCCAGGTAGTGGAGGCAAAAGCGGAACGGATACCTTTTAAGATTTTGTGTCACAAAGCGTTTGAAGAGGGATGTAAAGCCACTTGTAATGAACATGGAGCAAGACAACGGCCAGAGGATGGTCACTTTGTGGCTGAACTGATCTACAATTATGGAGTGGGAGAATATCGCCTAGGCAACAACTTCCTGGGTCTGACTCTACAGTCTAGCCAGGCTATCAGCAATGCTATGTGGCTTGGTTGGCCCCTCACTGGGGTTAGAAAGGCCCTCTATCTGGCTGTCTATCTCTCTCTCTCTTATCCTTCTGGCTGTCTATCTCTCTCTCTCTTATCCTTCTGGCTGTCTCCCTCTCTCTCTCTTATCCTTATGGCTGTCTATCTCTCTCTCTTATCCTTCTGGCTGTCTCTCTCTCTCTCTCTCTCTCTCTCTCTCTTATCCTTCTGGCTGTCTCTCCTTCCACTGCCTTTCCTCTTCCTCCACCCAGGTCAGGAAAACACAGGAGACAGAACACACACATCAGAACACAGTAGACAAAACACACACATCAGAACACAGGAGACAGAACACACATATCAGAACACACAGGAGACAGAACACAGGAGACAGAACACAGGAGACAGAACACAGGAGACAGAACACTGGAGACAGAACACACACATCAGAACACAGGAGACAGAACACCCACATCAGATCACAGTCCTTCTCTTCACCTGTCACTTTATCTCTGTTCTGTACTTCCTTCCGTGTCCAGCTCCTTCCTGATGAGAGCCTATTGAATAAGTTGTCCTTCCTCTTTCTATCTCGCTCTCTCTCTAGTTCTCATTCTCCTCCTCTCCTCTCCTCTCCTCTCCTCTCCTCTCCTCTCCTCTCCTCTCCTCTCCTCTCCTCTCCTCTGTGTCGATCTGATCCAGGTCCCATAGCTGATACGGATCAGGAATGTGCACAACTTAGAAAGTGCAAACACACACACACACACACACACACTCACAAACATATGCACACTCAGATACACACATACACACACTCCTACACAGTTACACACACAAATACACATGCACACAAAAACACACAGGCAGTGTTGAGATGAGGAATGAGGATAGAGGAGTATAGCATGTCTTCCCAGACCTGGGAAAGCTGCTGTGAGTTCTGTACTGCAACATGCATTCCCCACATACCTTTCTGCAACAGCACCTTGGTGTGTGTGTGTGTCTTGTGGTGGAAATGTTGCAAAATTAAAACAATCCGAGATTCTAAACAGTATGACAGTGTTCTCTTGTCTGTACACAACATTGCACACAGGAATCTGCTGACTGTATAGAACATACACTACCTGAAACTTCCTGACTGTCTATTGGTCTGTCTGTCTGTCTGTCTGTGCAGGCGGATGAGGAGAGGAATTATCACATCTTCTATCAGCTGTGTGCGTCCTCCCATCTACCAGAGTTCAAGAATCTGAAGCTAGGTAAGACTCTCTCCATTGGATGGTTGGACGCTTCCTAAGCTTTGAAACGTATCTATCTATTTGTTTATTGATTAGCCTGACAACCCATCCACATGGCTCCGGCCAAACACCACACCCACTAGCGTTTCTTCCCCATCATGACTCTGGATTTACTTTCCTCTCTCAATACATAGAATGTGAACACATTCTAACTGTTCTGATTGGTTCTGGAAACCTATGGGTTGAGCCCAGCGTACACAAATCATGAATCACGTCATTGGCTTTGATACTCTGATTGGTTAGAGACGATCCAATCGCTGATGAATTTATTTTATACAACGCCCCTCATTTTGAAGTCTGCACGAATGACTTCTGGGATGGCAGTTTCAGACTGAATGTATGAAGTGATTGGTCGAGCAGCGGAATTAAATTCAGGATGAGTCATCAATAAATTACAAATGGATCATTCAAAATGGCGCCCCAGTCATTCTCCATGATCATAGACAACCATATTAGATCATATAGGTGAGATGTGTAACAGGGGTAGAGGAAGTAGTACAGTGTATTTGTAAACAAACAGAAACGTGAGGACAGACCGACAGCAGCCGTGTTGAGTCTTATTAACTGTGGGATCATATTAACAGTAAAGCTCCTGTTAGATCAGAGATCATGTTGTGGGTGTGAGGCAGTGCCCTGTTAGATCAGAGATCATGTTGTGGGTGTGAGGCAGTGCCCTGTTAGATCAGAGATCATGTTGTGGGTGTGAGGCAGTGCCCTGTTAGATCAGAGATTATGTTGTGGGTGTGAGGCAGTGCCCTGTTAGATCAGAGATCATGTTGTGGGTGTGAGGCAGTGCCCTGTTAGATCAGCGGTCATGTTGTGGGTGTGAGGCAGTGCCCTGTTAGATCAGAGATCATGTTGTGGGTGTGAGGCAGTGCCCTGTTAGATCAGAGATCATGTTGTGGGTGTGAGGCAGTGCCCTGTTAGATCAGAGATCATGTTGTGGGTGTGAGGCAGTGCCCTGTTAGATCAGAGATCATGTTGTGGGTGTGAGGCAGTGCCCTGCTGCCCACAGAGCGAGATGGAGGGAGAGAGCATGTGTGTGTGTGATGGCAGAAAGAGAGATTGTGTGTGTCATCTAACAAGGCTGTGTGTTGCACAAACACACATACACACACACTTCATCTCTGCCACACACACACACTGCCTTAGTCTCTGTCAGCTGGCCTCTTGGCAGAGACACACCCCCAAAATGGAGGGGTTGTCACGATGATATTAGCCCTGAGTTGCCAGGCAACAGGCTATGGTTGCTTTAATCTAGAGAAGGCTTTGTCTTGTGAGTGTGTGTGTGCATACTTAATGCATGCACATATTAATAAGAGTATTCAATGTGTCACACTTAAACATCAGGTCAGGATTTGATTCCAGTGACATTAATGTAGCGGTATTCTCCTGGTCAGCTGCTCTAAACAGTCTAATAGAATAGAATACTTTCTATAGGCTACTGATTAACCACTGTGGATTTTGTGTGTGTGTGTGTTCCTGTGTCCATGCAGGTAGTGCTGATGACTTCCACTGCACCAACCAGGGTCGGAACCCGGTCATCGATGGAGTGGACGACGCTAAAGAGATGTGCACAACACGACATGCCTTCTCACTGCTAGGTAATATACACACATACACCTGACATTCCTTCTCACTGCTAGGTAATATACACACACACCTGACATGCCTTCTCACTGCTAGGTAATATACACACACACCTGACATTCCTTCTCACTGCTAGGTAATATATATACACACCTGACATTCCTTCTCACTGCTAGGTAATATACACACACACCTGACATTCCTTCTCACTGCTAGGTAATATACACACACACCTGACATTCCTTCTCACTGCTAGGTAATATACACACACACCTGACATTCCTTCTCACTGCTAGGTAATATACACACACACCTGACATTCCTTCTCACTGCTAGGTAATATACACACACACACACACACACACACCTGACATTCCTTCTCTCTGCTAGGTAATATACACACACACACACACCTGACATTACTTCTCTCTGCTAGGTGATATACACACACACACACACACACACACACCTGACATTCCTTCTCTCTGCTAGGTAATATACACACACACCTGACATTCCTTCTCTCTGCTAGGTAATATACACACACACCTGACATTCCTTCTCTCTGCTAGGTAATATATATACACACCTGACATTCCTTCTCACTGCTAGGTAATATATATACACACCTGACATTCCTTCTCACTGCTAGGTAATATATATACACACCTGACATTCCTTCTCACTGCTAGGTAATATATATACACACCTGACATTCCTTCTCACTGCTAGGTAATATATATACACACCTGACATTCCTTCTCTCTGCTAGGTAATATATATACACACCTGACATTCCTTCTCACTGCTAGGTAATATATATACACACACAACAAGGTTTACACTGGATAGATGCAGTGAAATGTGTTGTTTTACAGGGTCAAGGAATAGTAGTATGGCGCGACTGGAGCAAATTAGGGTTAAGTGCTTTGCTCAAGAAAACATATACATATTTTTACCTTGTCGGCTTGTATTTTCGAACCAGCTACTTTTTCGATTACTGGCCAACGCTCTAACCGCTAGGCTACCCTACTGTCCTAGGTCACACAGAAACACCACACCAAACCCCTTAACATTTCCCAGGCAATCATTTACTCTGTCCCATTTGGCTTTTAGTGTAGTGTTGATTTTGATAGTTTAGTTTTTTGTGTATTTGTGTTAAGGCATCAACGAGTTGAACCAGATGGGGCTGTTCCAGGTCCTGGCGGCCATCTTACATTTGGGCAACGTGGAGATCAAGGACCGTGACTCTGACAGCAGCACCATACCTGTGAGGAGACACCTCCAACCTCTCTGACCTCTAACCTCTATTAAACCTCTCCTAATCATTGGCTCTTTCTCAAATCGTCTTGACTCAATTCCTTGCATCCTCTCTCCTCACCTCCTTCTCAAAACCCATTGGAGAATAATGTCTGAGGGGAGGGACCTTGGACCTTCTCCAATACGGTTGAGAAGGGACGAGGAGATGGGAAGAATAGCAGAAAGAATAATTGATTGAAATGTCCATTAATCCCTCTCTCTCTCACCCTTCTCAGCCCAATAACCGCCACCTGACGGTGTTCTGTGAGCTGATGGGCGTGACCTACCAGGACATGTCTCATTGGCTGTGCCACAAGAAGCTGAAGACAGCCCAGGAGACCTACATCAAGCCCATCCCTCGGCTGCAAGCCTCCAATGCCCGTGACGCGCTCGCCAAACACATCTACGCCAAAGTCTTCAACTGGATCGTGGACCACGTCAACAAATCTTTGCGCGCCACCGTCAAACAGCACTCCTTCATAGGAGTCCTGGATATCTATGGGTGTGTGTGCCTGTTTGAGCCTGTGTGTGTGTGTGTGTGTGTGTGTGTGTGTGTGTGTGTGTGTGTGTGTGTGTGTGTGTGTGTGTGTGTGAGACAATCACTCTATGACCTCTCCCCTGTTCTCCAGGTTTGAGACATTTGAGATCAACAGTTTTGAACAGTTCTGTATCAACTACGCTAACGAGAAGCTGCAGCAGCAGTTTAACATGGTGAGAAAACTGTCCTGTCAAACTGAACTCCTGTGGTGTCGTTGTCTAAATAACCCTCTCGGTGTGTAAAAGTATAACAATAGAAATAGATTGATATCTTTGATTATTGATGCACAGTAACAATGTGATGCTCTCTGTACATGCTGACCTTCTCTCTCCTCTCCTCTCCTCTCCTCTCCTCTCCTCTCCTCTCCTCTCCTCTCCTCTCCTCTCTTTTCCTCTCCTCTCTTTTCCTCTCCTCTCTTTTCCTCCCTTCTCTCTCCTCCTCCCCTCTCCTCTCTACAGCATGTGTTCAAGCTTGAGCAGGAAGAGTATTTGAAGGAGCAGATTCCCTGGACACTGATAGACTTCTATGATAACCAGCCATGTATCAACCTCATAGAGGCCAAGATGGGAGTACTAGACCTGCTGGACGAAGAGTGCAAGGTACACGCACACACACACACATAATGCAGAGGCACACACTCACACACACACATAACACAGACACCAATAACACAGACACACACACATACAGAGTAACTAGTGTGAACCAGTGTTCTGTGTGTCCAGATGCCTAAAGGTTCAGATGACTCGTGGGCCCAGAAGCTGTACAACACCCATCTGAAGACCTGCTCTCTGTTTGAGAAACCTCGCATGTCCAACAAAGCCTTCATCATACGACACTTCGCTGACAAGGTGCTGATCACTGTGTGTGCAGTGTTGATCTCTTGGCTGACCCAGTACTGCTGAGTTCTGTTTTAGTCTCAGTGTCCGGTTACAGAGAGAGGGAAGTGAGCGGGTTCACTCTATGAATAAAATGAATGCTGTTCTGATTCATAATCTGAGTCAAAGTTGACAGTTCTGTAAGTCAGCAAAATTACTTTGTTTTCTAACTGTTGTGTCCAGGTGCAGTACCAGTGCGATGGCTTTCTGGAGAAGAACAAGGACACCGTGAATGAAGAGCAGATCAATGTCCTGAAGGCCAGCAAGGTGTGTGTCCCTGCCACACACACACACACACACACACACAAATACACATACACACATACACAAACACACATCGCACATTCAACGGGTAACACACACACACACATTCTATGACTTTCTCACTAGAGTGTGTGTTTGACAGTCTCAGTGTTGTCTCGTTGAATGACCTCAGACAGGGAACCCAGTATAGGTTATGAGAAACAGCACCATCTGCTGTCCATGTGGTGTAATGATGATGTGCACGCAATGGGAGACATTTTCTGTCCGCCAAATAGGCCTTGCAGTGTGTGTGTGTGTGTGTGTGTCTGTGTAAGTGTGGGCGTGTGTGTGTATGTGTATGTATAAAGACTCACTGTGCCCGTTGTTCTGTTGTAGAGGCCAGCAGCAGCAGAGAGGGGTAAGGGTTAAAACACTCCTTTAACCCCTAACACCCTAAACACACACAGGGTTAACTACACTGGAACAATCAGCCATGGCAATACTGTGTGTGTGTGCGTGTACGTGTTTGTGCGTGTACTTGTGTGTGTGTGTGTGTTGCCATGGAAACCCGCTTGACTAACCAGTAATGGTGTAAAAGTGATAATGACTCTTTAACGAGAACTTAGCTTTAGTAATCTAGCCGTTCAACCCATTATCATGGTGTGGGAGAGAAAGAGAGAGGTTCTGTGTGTGTGTTTATGTCTACAAGAAACACATTCCTTCTGCCTACCATCAGCTAAGAGATGGCTCAGTCATGTGTTATGCTGTCTGAGCCGTCAGACATAGTGCCACTTCAATGGTCTGATGCGATGTTTGAATGGTGTGTTATCATTACAAACTGCCTTCTGCAGCAGACACCATGCCACATACCCTGCCTGATCTGATGGCCCTTTGGTTTGGATTTATAGTTTTAAATGAACTATACTTTTTATGTGTTTTTAGATGTGTGTACTGCAATGATTTGGATGTCCTTGGTTTCTTTCATTTTTGATTCATCTTTATTTTGTCGTTGTGTTGTTGTTTACATCTGTTGTCCATGTGTGTCTGTCCCGTCATGACAACAACCCTTAAACAGCTAAAGGTAAACATGCTGCCCTCCTCATTTACCTCTTTAAACATGCTGCCCTCCTCATTTACCTCTTTAAACATGCTGCCCTCCTCATTTACCTCTCTTTAAACATGCTGCCCTCCTCATTTACCTCTCTTTAAACATGCTGCCCTCCTCATTTACCTCTCTTTAAACATGCTGCCCTCCTCATTTACCTCTCTTTAAACATGCTGCCCTCCTCATTTACCTCTCTTTAAACATGCTGCCCTCCTCATTTACCTCTCTTGCTGTCTCTACCTTTATTAGTTCTTACTCTCTATCCTTCATCATCCTCTCTTTCTCCCGGACTCTCTAACCCACACCATCATCATCCTCTCTTTCTCCCTGACTCTCTAACCCACACCTTCTTTCTTCCTCTCTATCTCCCTGACTCTAACCCACACGATGCATTCTTCGTCACCGTGGTCTCACAATAGTTCTAATGGCACTTAAGAGTGTGGGGTGAGGGGTGAGGGTGAGGCTGCGTGGGGGTTTCAGCACTGGGGACTACCTCACAGGGGAGGGGGGTTGGGGAGGAGGTTTGAGATGTTTTGGCTGTATTATCCTGCTTAATGGAGCTGAAGCAGTGTTTACCAAACTCGGTCCTGGGGCCCCTCCCCCATGGGTGCACATTTTGGTTTTTGCCGTAGCACTACACAGCTGATTCAAATAATAAACTCATCATCAACCTTTGATGATTTGAATCAGCTGTGTAGTGCTAGGGCAAAAATCGAAATGTGCCCCCTGTGGGGTCACTAGCACCGAGTTTGGGAAACACTGACGAAGAGAAGCAGCATGGCAGCATTCTACACACACACACATACACACACACACACACAACGCTTAAGGACTGAAACCATTTTGGAAGGCTGCACTGTGGCTCCCTCCCCAACTACAAATTAACCTAACGCAATACAGAGAACCCACTAACCAATCGCTTTCTCCTCGAACCATAACATTTAGAATGTTCTTTGTTAGATATAAAGGATTGCATGAATAAGCTGATGATAACAATTCCACAGACTATAGACCTTATTAAACTTCTCATGTAATGTTTAGATGACGCTGGTCAGCATCATCTCATTCCTTATCAAGGACTTTTATTGGTCCACATTGTTGGTGGTCCCAAAAAACTAAGAAGATGTATTAATTAGATGACACACATTTTATGTCCAGAGTTTCCTGTTATCTTGTTGTACCATTCTGCTAAGCCTAGCCTAGCCTATCCACCACCTACCGATACCTATGGCAAGTTTGTAACATAACTGTCTGTTGGCTAACTGCTGCTACCTTTATGTGTGTGTGTGTGTGTGTGTGTGTGTGTGTGTGTGTGTGTGTGTGTAGTTGGACCTGCTAGTGGAGCTGTTTCAGGATGAGGAGAAGATGACTAGTCCGACAGGGACCGCTCCAGGAGGTCGAACACGACTCAGCGTCAAACCAAAAGAGATCAGACCTGGAGCAAGCAGCAAGGAGCACAAGAAGACTGTTGGCTGCCAGGTAGACTACATCATAGAGACACACACTTGCATGTACACACACACACCTACGGGCACTCAGACCAGGGTTGTGACTTGCCATCCAGAGTCAGAATAGCTGAAATGTAAAAGTGAAGGACTTTAACAATCTCCTCTCTTTACTCTTTCTCCTCTCTCTGTCCTCTCTTCTCCCCCTCTCCTCTCCTCCTGTAGTTCCGTAACTCTCTGGCTATGTTGATGGAGACTCTGAATGCGACCACTCCTCACTATGTTCGCTGCATCAAGCCCAATGACCTCAAGTTCCCCTTCACGTGAGTGTCTACATGCTACTCTCTGGTTAAGTTACCATACTTCCATCTGACTTGGCAAGATAACATTAGGTGAATGTAATGGTGATGTATATTAGTGGAATGTTGTCTTTAGGTTGACCCTTAAGTTGAGGTGAATGTTGTGTGTGGGTCTGACCCTAACGTTAGGTGAATGTTGTCTGTAGGTTTGACCCTAAGCGAGCGGTGCAGCAGCTCCGAGCCTGTGGTGTTCTGGAGACCATCCGCATCTCAGCCGCAGGCTTTCCATCCAGGTGGACCTACCAGGAGTTCTTCAGTCGTTACAGAGTTCTGATGAAGCAGAAAGACGTCCTGTCGGACAGGAGGCTGACCTGTAGGAACGTCCTGGAGAAACTGGTGCAGGTACGAAGGGTCAGGGGTTAGAGGTTAGCGGTCAGGCGTGTTTGAGATCAACTACATTGCAATCAGACTACACACTTGGTGACACACCTTTTTCCCATCCCTATCAAACACAGCTGATTAAACTAATTGCATGATTAGTTGATTATTGGAGTCAGGTTTGTTAGCTGGGGCTGGTGCAAAAGTGTGACCAATCAGGCCCCCGAGGACTGGAATTGCCAATCCCTGATTTATGTGGTCAAAATGAGCAATTCACCTTGCTCAAACTGATCCCCTAAAACATGCTGTCTCTCTCTCTTTCTCACCCATCTCTCTTTCTCTCCCTCCCTCTCTCGTGCTCTCGCTCTCTCTCTCCTCTCTCTCTTTCTCTCCCTCTCCAGGACCAGGACAAGTACCAGTTTGGTAAGACTAAAATCTTCTTCAGGGCTGGTCAGGTTGCCTACCTGGAGAAGCTGAGGGCTGATAAGTTGAGAAAGGCGTGCGTCCGCATCCAGAAGACCATCCGCTGCTGGCTGGTACGCAAGAAGTACCTCCGCAAGAAGCATGCCGCCATCACCATCCAGAGATACACCCGCGGACACCAGGCCCGCTGGTCAGTGGAGCACACACTTGTCACTCAACACCCTCTGGACAATCACAATACAGATAAAAGCAGTTTAGACGGTGTGACTTCCTGATGTATTGCAGGAAGTGGGAACATTTCATAAATATTTATTTGTGATTTGATTGATTTGTTAATCCGATCAGTTGGAGGTTATTGGTGGGTAAATTATATTAATTCAACGGCATGTTTCACCTCTCTCTCTCTCTCTCTCTCGCTCTCTCTTTCACTCTCTCCTGCCTCCTCTGTCCCACCTCTCTCTCTCTCGCTCTCCCATGCCTGTTCCTCCTCTGTCCCCCTCCCCTCTCTTACGCTCTCCCCTGCCTCCCCTCTCTCTCTCCCCTGCCTCTCTCCCTCCCTTCCCCCAGTTTGGTTAAGTACATGCGTCAGACCCTGGCAGCCATTACCATCCAGAAGTTCCAGAGGATGTGTGTCCAGAGGAAACTGTACCTCCAGAAGCAGGCTGCTGCCCTGGTCATGCAGACTATCCTCAGAGCATACATGGCCCGACAGAAATACCAAGGGGTGAGAGACTCGTTCACTATATATACACATACTAAATACACACACACACACACACACACACACACACACACACACACACACACACAAACACGTTATGTTCTTCTATCCTTGTGTGGACCTAAAATGTATTTCCATTCAAAATCCTATTTTCCCTAATATTAACCTTAACCTGTAACCCTGACCCAAACCCTAAACCTAACTCCAAAGCTTAAAATAGCCTTTGTCCTCATGGGGATGAGGAAAATAACATTTTCCTTGTTTTACTATCCTTGTGGGGGGACATTTGGGGATTTTAGGTCCCCACAAGAATAGAAGAACCAACACACACACACACACACACACACACACACACACACTCCTAGCACTGGCAGTGAATAACACAGCCCTCCTGCATGTCTGTCAGCAGTGTAGTTTATAAATAACTCCAGTGCAATATTGGATGGACGTGAGTCTCCAGTCACCATCATACCTGGACCACTCCCTGGGAGCTAGGGAGAGAACTAGACTGGTGTCTCTCTGGTCCGAGGGAGCTAGGGAGAAAACTAGGCTGGTGTCTCTCTGGTCCCAGGGAGCTAGGGAGAAAACTAAGCTGGTGTCTCTCTGGTCACTGGGAACTAGGGAGAGAACTAGGCTGGTGTCTCTGTCGTCCCAGGGAGCTAGGGAGAGAGCTAGGCTGGTGTCTCTGTCGTCCCAGGGAGCTAGGGAGAGAACTAGGCTGGTGTCTCTGTCGTCCCAGGGAGCTAGGGAGAGAACTAGGCTGGTGTCTCTGTCGTCCCAGGGAGCTAGGGAGAGAACTAGGCTGGTGTCTCTCTGGTCCCAGGGAGCTAGGGAGAGAACTAGGCTGGTGTCTCTCTGGTCCCAGGGAGCTAGGGAGAGAACTAGGCTGGTGTCTCTCTGGTCCCAGGGAGCTAGTGAGAGAACTAGGCTGGTGTCTCTCTGGTCACTGGGGCCATGTTAGGGTCAGGTGACATGGCAGTAGTTAGGGACTGTCCCACTGACTGACACACACAGCTGACCTCTTTAACATAACCCTGCCAAGATAACACTATATTGCTCGCTCTCGCTCTCTCTGTCTCTCTCTCATCACTCATATGTAATATTAGGTAGAAGAGTAGACAGTAGATAGATATCCTGTTATTGTGGATTAACAGCAAGATGAAGCCCAGGAGACCAATTAGAGTTCAGGAACACCACAATTCTCACATTACATTTACAGGTACTAACTCTCTCTTTCTCCCTCTCTCTTCACAGTTGCTGCGTAACCACAAAGCTGTGTTCATCCAGAAACACGTGCGTGGCTGGCTGGCCAGACAGCGGTACAAGCGCTCCTTGCGAGCCATCGTCTATCTGCAGTGCTGCATCAGGAGGATGAAGGCCAAGAAAGAGCTGAAAAAGCTGAAAATCGAGGCCCGCTCTGTTGAACACTTCAAGAAGCTTAACTTCGGCATGGAGAACAAGATCATGCAGCTGCAGAGGAAGATAGACGAACAGGTGGGTCTCTGTGGAAACCAGGAGGCCATTTCGGATCTTTGTGCTGCTGGACGTAGCCACCCTATTAACAAACTCTCCTCCAAGTGTGACAGATCGAATAGAATATGCATCTTCACACATTACATTAAAATGGACTAACCCTATCTCTCTCTCTATATCTCTCCTTCCCCTCATCCTCTCCCTCCCTCTCCCTCCCCCCAGGCTAAAGACAACCGCGTGACTAACGAGCGGCTGAACTGTCTGGAGACGTCCCACGCGGTGGAGAGTGAGAAGCTGAAGGTGGAGGTGTCTAAGCTGAAGGGGATAGAAGAGGAAGCCAAGAACAACGCCAACCGTGTCACTTCCCTTCTGGAGGAGCTGGAGAGGCTGAGGAAGGAGCTGACCACCACCCAGAAAGAGAAGAAGACCATAGAGGACTGGGCTACCAAGTACAGGGATGAGATGGAAAAGGTGAGGGGTGAGGAGGAGGTTAGGGGGAGGTGGGATGAGGAGGGTGGTGGGATAGAACACATCTCACCTACTCTAGTAATCTCTTCATCTTCCCTCCTCCAGTCACTTCTCAGATATATTTAAGTTAAATGGCTCCCTTTGAAACATATTTCCCATTGTGGCCCCATAGAAGTTGTGCAGTAGATGTTTTTGCCAGAAGATACAGTGCCTAAAGGTTCAGACACTACTAGTGTAGTGCGGGTGAGACCAGTAGACTAGTGTAGTGTAGGTGAGACCAGTAGACTAGTGTAGTGCGGGTGAGACCAGTAGACTAGTGTAGTGCGGGTGAGACCAGTAGACTAGTGTAGTGCGGGTGAGACCAGTAGACTAGTGTAGTGTAGGTGAGACCAGTAGACTAGTGTAGTGCGGGTGAGACCAGTAGACTAGTGTAGTGCGGGTGAGAGCAGTAGACTAGTGTAGTGCGGGTGAGACCAGTAGACTAGTGTAGTGCAGGTGAGACCAGTAGACTAGTGTAGTGCGGGTGAGACCAGTAGACTAGTGTAGTGCGGGTGAGACCAGTAGACTAGTGTAGTGTAGGTGAGACCAGTAGACTAGTGTAGTGCGGGTGAGACCAGTAGACTAGTGTAGTGCGGGTGAGACCAGTAGACTAGTGTAGTGCGGGTGAGACCAGTAGACTAGTGTAGTGCGGGTGAGACCAGTAGACTAGTGTAGTGTAGGTGAGACCAGTAGACTAGTGTAGTGCGGGTGAGACCAGTAGACTAGTGTAGTGTAGGTGAGACCAGTAGAGTGGGTGTGTAGGTAGACCAGTAGACTAGTGTAGTGTAGGTGAGACCAGTAGACTAGTGTAGAGTGGGTGTGTAGGTGAGACCAGTGAAATGCCACCCACTCTGGTCCAGCAAATCAAGTGCACCTTTGAGTATTTGAAACTATTTGACCCAGATCTGCTAGTGTTCTCAAATCACATGATTGATGGATTACTGACCAATAGGCTGTGGTAGACTTGATTTTAAATATGTTCTCCTGTGTGTGCAGATGGTAGCAGAGCTGAAGGAGCAGAATGGTCTGCTGAAGACCGAGAAAGACGACCTGAATCGAATGATCAAGGAACAGAGCCAGCAGATGACCGGTACCAACCAATCACTGTTACTAGCGTTAGAACAATCACATTCACTGTTACTATCTTTAGACCAATCACATTCAGTGTTAATACTTTTAGACCAATCATAGTCATTGTTGAAGTTCCATACAGAGAATTGATGATACGTCCCCCACGCATGCTAAACTTGTCTTCTTTCTCTCCCTTCTCTCCTCTCTCTCTCCCTCTCCCTTTCCCTCTCTCCCTTATTCTCTCGGTCCTCTCTCTCCTCCCCCTCTCCTCCCTACCCCCTTTCACTCTCCCTCCCTCACCATCTACCCCTCTCAGAGAAAATGGCTCGTGCATTAGCGGAGGAGACTCAGCAGTTGGAGAGCGATCTGAACGAGGAGAGGTCTCGCTACCAGAACCTCCTAACAGAACACCTGAGACTGGAGGAACGATACGACGACCTCAAGGAAGAAATCACCCTCTCTGTGGTAGGAGGCACATGTCAACATTCTCACACTCACAAACACTGGACCGAACCAGACCACACACACACTTACACACTTACAGACACGCCACACCGCCCTACCATACTACACACACACACTGCACACACACACACACACACACACACACACACACACACTATAACGTCCCCTTGCCCCTCTTTTATCCAGAACGTGCCCAAGCCCGGCCACAGGAGAAGAGACTCCACCCACAGCAGCAATGGATCAGAGTGCACCTACAACTCAGAGTTTGCCGAATCAGAAGAAAGCTCACGACATGGAGAAGTGAGTGGGGCAGGACTTAGACAGGAACTTCCTCTAACCATTTGAAAATGTTACAAAAACCTGTTTATGTTGCTTAAAACTGTTCTGTAGCTATTTTAACAGTTATTACAACTACAACTCTGCAGAATTGGTAATCATACAATAAAAAAGTGTTGACAGCTAATGTATTTAATGCCCTGATGATGCCCCAAAGCTCCTTCTATCAGTGTCCTTCCTGTCTCTGACCTCACTTCCTGTTGTGACAGGATGTGACCCGGGGCATGGACACGTCTCTGACTCTGAAGCTGCAGAAGCGCGTGACAGAGCTGGAGCAGGAGAAATCCTCTCTCCGCAACGAGCTAGAAAACAAGGAGGAGCAGTTCCAGCGGGCTAGAGTCAGGGTACAACGACAGTACTACACAATATTACTACAGTACAATTCTGTATTACTGTATTACAACCACATTCTTACTTCCTTTACTGTCGGACCTCTCTTTCTGTGTTAGGATGATGAGGAGCATAAGAAATCACGTGGAGCAGAACTGGAGTACGAGTCTCTCAAGGTATTGTATTGTAATCCCAATAGATATCCAATCTACTCATATTTACACTAGTGTCTAGTGGGTAGGGGCTAGGACTTAGGGCCTAGGGCAGTGGTGGGCAATGGCTCAAGGGCCCCCGGGGCCGCCAGTTGCCCATCACGGGGCTAGGGGTTGATTTGGGACTGAATTAGCTGTGTGAGTGTGTTGTGTAAATAGAGATAGAGATCTCTATATGGATATAACCTGATTGACATTGAGATAGATAGATCTCTTGCCGTCTCTATGGGTGTGTATCAGCTCTCTGCCTGCCGCTGGCGGCATCAATCTTTATTTCACAGCGCCAGGAGCTGGATTCTGAGAACAAGAAGCTGAAGCACGACCTGACCGCCATGAGGCAGAGCCTCCTGGGTAATGCAGGAGCTGGAGCAGGTGCACCAGGAAGTCCACCCTACAAAGTTCTGATGGACCAACTGAACTCCTCGTGCGAGGAGCTGGAGGTGCGGAAAGAGGAGGTGCTGATTCTACGATCCCAACTGGTCTCTCAGAAGGAGGCCATGCAGCACAAGGTAGGAGACATGGAGAGACCTACACACACGCATATACACACACACACATATATACTGTATATACTGACACATGCATACACACACACATACACAGACACGTGCAAACACACACACACACACACACACACACACACACATACATACATACATACATACATACATACATACATACATACATACATACATACATACATACATACATACATACATACATACATATACACAGACACGTGCAAGCATTCATACACACACACACATGCATGCATATACACAGACACGTGCAAGCACACACACATACACACTGACACATGCACAGACCCGCATATACACTGGGGGCCAAATGTTTTTACATTGTAGAATGAAAGTGAAGACATTAAAACTATGACATAACACATATGGAATCATGTAGTAACCAAAAAAGTGTTAAACAAATGAAAATATATTTTATATTTGAGATTCTTCAAATAGCCACCTTTGCCTTGATGACTGCTTTGCACACTCTTGGCATTCTCTCAACCAGCTTCACCTGGAATGCTTATCCATTAGACTTGAAGAAGTCCCACATATGCTGAGCACTTGTTGGCTGCTTTTCCTTCACTGCGGTCCGACTCGTACCAAACCATTTAAATTTGGTTGAGGTTGGAAACAAAAATCTCAAATTTGGACTCCAGACCAAAGGACAAATTTCCACGGGTCTAATGTCCATTGCTCATGTTTCTTGGCCCAAGCAAGTCTCTTCTTATTATTGGTGTCCTTTAGTAGTGGTTTCTTTGCAGCAATTCAACCATGATTCACACAGTCTCCTCTGAACAGTTGATGTTGAGATGTGTCTGTTACTTGAACTCTGTGAAGCATTTATTTGGGCTGCAATCTGAGGCTGGTAACTCTAATGAACTTATCCTCTGCAGCAGAGGTATTTCTGGGTCTTCCATTCCTGTTGCGGTACTTATGAAGCTGGTTAAGAGAATGCCATGAGTGTGCAAAGCTGTCATCAAGGCAAAGGGTGGCAACTTTCAAAAATCTCAAATATAAAATCTATTTTGATGTGTTCAACACTTCCATATGTGTTATGTCATAGTTTTGATGTCTTCACTTTTATTCTACAATGTAAAAAAAAAGAAATATATATAGTGCAAATAAAGAAAAACCCTTGAATGAGTAATATTCAAAACTTTTGGCCCCCAGTGTATACACACAGACTCGCAGAGATACACACACGTGAAATGTTTTCATGTCTGTCCACTGCAGCAACAATGCTTCTAACACTCCAGTCTCTTCTCTCCTTCTTCCTCCCATGTCTTCCTAAAGGATGAGAAGGTACTAGAACTCCCCTGCTGACTGCATGCTATGGGAATGACTAGCTTACACACACACACACACACACACACACGCCACTGATTATTTGCATGTAATACCACCATATGTATGGTCTTTAGGTTCACAATAATGGATGGGTCAAGATT
Source organism: Thymallus thymallus (assembly GCA_023634145.1). Classification (NCBI taxonomy): domain Eukaryota; kingdom Metazoa; phylum Chordata; class Actinopteri; order Salmoniformes; family Salmonidae; genus Thymallus; species Thymallus thymallus. The sequence continues at coordinate 10,699,431 of CM042380.1, read as the reverse complement.
AAAGTGTCACAATAGTATCATAGTGTCTGCTCTGTTCTCTGTAATCTCTTTTATCTACATGACTGATGTCTCTCTCTCTCTCTCTCTCTCTCTCTCTCTCTCTCTCTCTCTCTCTCTCTCTCTCTCTCTCTCTCACTCTCACTCTCATCCCCCGCCATGTCATCCCTCTCTCCAGGAGACAATGACAGAGCCAGTGCACTATGCAGAGGATGTCCATAAGATGAAGGACTCTGGTGCAATCACTCAGGCTTATCTAGGACTCAAAGAGACCAACAGGTACATCTCTCTCTCGCTTTCCCTCCCCTTCTGTCTGTCTCTCCTCTTCTCTCGGTCTCTCCTTCCCTCTTTCCATTCCTCCCCTAGAGGTCCACAGAGGAGTCATTACATTACAGCTCTCCACCAGTATGTGTGATGTACTCCATGAGTACACTCAGTGTGTGTGATCTGTATGTGTTTGAGAACTGTGTGTGTGTGTGAACTCCTCTCTCTGTTTTGTGCAGATCTCCCAGGTTCTTGCATAAACCACTAGAAGCCAATGAGCTCCTAAATCGGCTCAGGTAATCAATCAGATGTGGCCTTTGCACGGAGCATGCGTGGCCACGCTGACCAATGGGGAATGAGCAAGACTGAGCCGAGGCGTTTTATTGGATAGACTAATATGGTTTATAATGGCTTGCTGATATTGAATGCTATATTAATTATATATTATGTAGGTGATTAAAATAAGCTAGGTTTGCTTCAGTAGCAGTGGGTCAGCTTGTTTTGCACGCCTATACTGTACTGTAAGCGGGGAAGGCGGCGTAAGCCGGCCTACTAACTAATATGATGTATGAGCTAGGTTAGCCTACATAGCACTGGTCATCTAACTAGCATGTTTAAGCTAAGCTAGGTTAGCCTCCGTATGGGTTGAGGGTTAGGCATTAATAACTCTAAATTACTAATCAGCTCCTATGGAATCTTCTTCAGCATGGAACCAAACCTGCATCTTTTCCAACCATGTGTTTCCCCATGTTGTGTTTTGTTAGTTCCATCATGTTATTACCCCCTGTGTGTTAAGTTGCATTAAGAATACTTGTCATTTCAGATTTTGTTAATTCTGAACCAGGGGTTGGAACCAACATTTTTTTCCAATAATTTTATTTTCCTGAACAGAACCCTGCATTTTTCTGTTCTGTTCCACTGTCCCGACCAGCAAATGAAGGAACTTTGAAAGTCTTTGAACTTCAGAAAGTTGGCTTAACAATAGACCAGCGAAATCAGAATTAAAATAAAAACACGTCTTACCTTTTTGCAGTTAATAAAACCAATATGAAAAGTGATAATTATAGTATCTTTAACTAGCATTGAAAAAGTTAGTTAATCAATTCTTCTATAATAAAACATCTTCCTCCCTAATTTCTGAATTGCACTTGTAACGTCAGCAGGCTACTAGACTATGCTTCCGAGGGGCAGTTAGCCTACACATGCACACACTGGCAGACACTGGAATACTTTTCTGACTGAGTGGGAGGGCTTTGCATGTGCGCTTTGTTACTTTTTTTTGTGGGACTGGAAAAAAATGCATGGAAAGTAAAATAACGTTATTAACCGGTTCCATGATTTTAAAATAACGGTTCCGGAACAGTATGGATCACTTTTGTTCTGATTCTGTTCCTTGAAAAATGTATTTATTTTCCAGTTTTGTTCCCTGAACCGGTTCCAACCCCTGTTCTCAACACACATTGATTCAGTATACTAAGCACAACATGCTGACATGCACACACACACACACACAGCATGATACTAGACCATGTCTGTCATGTCATGAACTGCACCACCCCACCTCCTCTAGTCCACCACCACCCCACCTCTCCTAGTCCACCACACCACCTCCTCTAGTCCACCACTACCCCACCTCCTCTAGTCCACCACCACCCCACCTCTCCTAGTCCACCACACCACCACCTCTAGTCAAACACCACCCCACCTCCTCTAGTCCACCACCACACCACCTCCTCTAGTCCACCACACCACCTCCTCTAGTCCACCACACCACCTCCTCTAGTCCACCACACCACCTCCTCTAGTCCACCACACCACCTCCTCTAGTCCACCACCACCCCACCTCCTCTAGTCCACCACCACCCCACCTCTCCTAGTCCACCACACCACCACCTCTAGTCCACCACTACCCCACCTCCTCTAGTCCACCACCACCCCACCTCTCCTAGTCCACCACACCACCACCTCTAGTCAAACACCACCCCACCTCCTCTAGTCCACCACTACCCCACCTCTCCTAGTCCACCACACCACCACCTCTAGTCAAACACCACCCCACCTCTCCTAGTCCACCACACCACCACCTCTAGTCCAGCACACCACCACCTCTAGTCCACCACCACCCCACCTCTCCTAGTCCACCACACCACCACCTCTAGTCCACCACTACCCCACCTCCTCTAGTCCACCACCACCCCACCTCTCCTAGTCCACCACTACCCAACCTCCTCTAGTCCACCACTACCCCACCTCTCCTAGTCCACCACTACCCCACCTCCTCTAGTCCACCACTACCCCATCTCCTCTAGTCCACCACTACCCCACCTCTCCTAGTCCACCACACCACCACCTCTAGTCCACCACTACCCCACCTCCTCTAGTCCACCACCACCCCTCCTCTCCTAGTCCACCACACCACCACTTCTAGTCCACCACTACCCCACCTCCTCTAGTCCACCACCACCCCACCTCTCCTAGTCCACCACCCCATCACCTCTAGTCAAACACCACCCCACCTCTCCTAGTCCACCACCCCACCACCTCTAGTCCACCACTACCCCACCTCCTCTAGTCCACCACCACCCCACCTCTCCTAGTCCACCACCCCACCTCTCCTAGTCCACCACCCCACCTCTCCTAGTCCACCACCCCACCTCTCCTAGTCCACCACACCACCTCCTCTAGTCCACCACCACCCCACCTCTAGTCAAACACCACCCCACCTCCTCTAGTCCACCACCACCCCACCTCTCCTAGTCCACCACACCACCACCTCTAATCCACCATCATCCCTCATCCCCCTCTTTTTTTTGCCTTGTTTATGTTCCCTTTCTTTCCTTTGTGTTTGTGTGTCAGATCCCCCACTTTTGACTTCCGTAGGCTGAATGAGGACGGAGAGCTGTGGCTGGTATATGAAGGGTTAAAGGAGACCAACAGGTTAACCGTTCGTGTTTGTGTGTGTGTGTGTACCAGGGATGGTGTGGGGCTGTTTGCTCTTGCTCCCTCCATCCCATATTTTCTCCTTCACCCTTTCCCAACCTCCTATAGTAGTTCTAAGAATTATTCTCTATTCTTCTTCTCTCTCCATCCCCCCCTCTCAGAATGTTGGAGGGCCAGATGCATCAGCAGCGGCGTAGCTATGACAACGAGGTGGAGGTGTTGCGAGGGGAGTTACAGAGTGTTAAAGAGGAGAATAACCGTCAACAACAGCTGCTGGCCCAGAACCTGCAGCTCCCACCAGAGGCACGCATAGAGGCTAGTCTACAGCATGAGATCACACGACTCACCAACGAAAACCTGGTACGATACACACACACACATGTTTACATACACATAGTATACAGACACATTTACACACTCGTATACACACAGTTGACACTGAGTGTACAAAACATTAAGGACACCTGCTCTTTCCATGACATAGACTTTCCAGGTGAATCCAGGTGAAAGCTATGATCCCTTATTGATGTAACTTGTTAAATCCACTTTAATCAGTGTAGATGGGGGGGAGGGGACAGTTTAAAGAACACTTTTTAAGCCTTTAGAACATTGAGACATGGATTGTGTATGTGTGCCATTCAGAGGGTGAATGGGCGAGACAAAATATTTATGTGCCTTTGAACTGGGTATGGTAGTAGGTCAGGCGCAGCGGTTTGTGTCAAGAACTGCAACGCTGCTGGGTTTTTCACGCTCAACAATTTCCTGTGTGTATCGAGAATGGTCCACCACCCAAAGGACATCTAGCCAACTTGACACAACTGTGGGAAGCATTGTAGTCAACATGGGGCAGCATCCCTGTGGAATGCTTTTGACACCTTGTAGAGTCCATGCCCCAACGAATTAAGGCTCTTCTGAGGGGAGGGGGGGGGGATTTTAACATTCAAAAGGTCATAAATGCATGAAAACACACACACACATACTCATACAAGATCACTGGCCCCACCAAAGAAAACCTGGTGCCTAACCAGCACTTCCCTTATTGGTCGTTACTGTGATAGTTACTGTTTTACTGAGGGGGTGTGTCCTGTAAGAACACACTCTGATGTGTGTGGATGTCACCTAACAGGAGATGCTGCGGACAGAGGATCCAACAGCATATCGCAGCGCCAAAGTCAACATATTACGACGGATGGTTGTATGTAGAGTCTAAGGACATTGTGTGTGTTTCTCTGCACGTGTGTGACCACTAACAGAGTTTGGTGTGTGTTTTTTACGGCGCTGTGTCAGATTTCTACTTTAACTCTGCAGCAGTGTGTTTTAACCCACTGCAGACAAATCTAGCAGAGCACCTCTTCTCTCTAACTCACACAGGAGGTCAATGTGTTAAACCCAACACCTCTTATCTCTAACTCACACAGGAGGTCTATGTGTTAAACCCAACACCTCTTCTCTCTAACTCACACAGGAGGTCAATATGTTAAACCCAACACCTCTTCTCTCTAACTCACACAGGAGGTCAGTATGTTAAATCCAACACCTCTTCTCTCTAACTCACACAGGAGGTCAATGTGTTAAACCCAACACCTCTTCTCTCTAACTCACACAGGAGGTCAATGTGTTAAACCCAGCACCCCCTCTCTCTAACACCACAGAGGACCAAATAAGTACCCCCTATTTTAAATCAACCCCCTCTCTCCAACCCACTCGGTAATGGAGCCTGTTTGTCTGAACTTTGACCTTTGTCAGCTTCCTGTTTGACCACTGATCCCTCGCTTTGATAAACTGATAGACTACTGCCAACCTCACCTCTCTCTCTCTCTCTCTCTCTCTCTCTCTCTCTCTCTCTCTCTCTCTCTCTCTCATGCTCTCTCTCTCTCTCTCTCATGCTCTCTTAGGACCTCATGGAACAGCTGGAGAAGCAGGATAAGACTATCCGTAAGCTTAAGAAACAGCTGAAGGTGTTCTCTAAAAAGATTGGAGAAATGGGAGGTAAGGAAGGAGACGTACCTGACCGTCTGTGTAGAAGGGTGTCTGTTGGACCTGAACTTGTGAATATCTGACCGTGTGTATACAGTTGAAGTCGGAAGTTTACATACACCTTACCAAAATACATTTAAACTCAGTTTTTCACAATTCCTGACATTTAATCCTAGTAAAAATTCCCTGTCTTAGGTCAGTTAGGATCACCACTTTATTTTAAGAATGTGAAATGTTAGAATAATAGTAGAGTGATTTATTTCAGCTTTTATTTATTTCATCACATTCCAAGTGGGTCAGAAGTTTACATACACTCAATTAGTATTTGGTAGCATTGCCTTTAAATTGTTTAACTTGGGTTCAACGTTTCGGGTAGCCTTCCATAAGCTTCCCACAATAAGTTGGGTGAATTTTGGACAATTCCTCCTGACAGAACTGATGTAACTGAGTCAGGTTTGTAGGCCTCCTTGCTCACACAAGCTTTTTCAGTTCTGCCCACACATTTTCGATAGGATTGAGGTCAGGGCTTTGTGAAGGCCACTCCAATACCTTGGCTTTGTTGTCCTTAAGCCATTTTGCCACAACTTTGGAAGTATGCTTGGGGTCATTGTCCATTTGGAAGACCCATTTGCGACCCAGCTTTAACTTCCTGACTGATGTCTTGAGATGTTACTTCAATATATCCACATCATTTTCCTTCCTGATGATGCCATCTATTTTGTGAAGTGCACCAGTCCCTCCAGCAGCAAAGCACCCCCACAACATGATGCTGCCACCCCCGTGCTTCACGGTTGGGATGGTGTTCTTCGGCTTGCAAGCCTCCTTCTTTTTCCTCCAAACATAACAATGGTAATTATGGCAAAACAGTTATATTTTTCTTTCATCAGACCAGAGGACATTTCTCCAAAAAGTACGATCTTTGTCCCAACGTGCAGTTGCTTTTTTATGGCGGTTTTGGAGCAGTGGCTTCTTCCTTGCTGAGCGACCTTTCAGGTTATGTCAATATAGGACTTGTTTTACTGTGGATATAGATACTTTTGTACCTGTTTCCTCCAGCATCCTCACAAGGTCCTTTGCTGTTGTTCTGGGATTGATTTGCACATTTCGCACCAAAGTACGTTCATCTCTAGGAGACAGAACGTGTCTCCTTCCTGAGCGGTATGACGGCTGCGTGAATGTGGTACCTTCAGGCATTTGGAAATTGCTCCCAAGGATGAACCAGACTTGTGGAGGTCTACAATTGGCTTATATCTTTTGATTTTCCCAAGATGTCGAGCAAAGAGGCACTGAGTTTGAATGTAGGCTTTGAAATACATCCACAGGTACACCTCCAATTGACTCAAATAATGTCAATTAACCTAACTTAGCTTCTAAAGCCATGACATAATTTTCTGGAATTTCCAAGCTGTTTAAAGGCACAGCCAACTTAGTGTATGTAAACTTCTGACCCACTGGAATTGTGATATAGTGAATTATAAGTGAAATATCTGTCTGTAAACAATTGTTGGAAGAATTACTTGTGTCATGAACAAAGTAGATGTTCTAACCGACTTGCCAAAACTATAGTTTGTTAACATGAAATCTGTGGAGTGGTTGAAAAATGTGTTTTAATGACTTCAATCTAAGTGTATGTAAACTTCTGACTTCAACTGTATGTACCTAAACGTGTGTGTGTGTGTGTGTGATTGTAGCTGGGCAGGGTGAGACTATATCTCCGGGTCAGACGGTTGAAGAGACGGTCCGTCCGGTGAACATTCCTCGTCGGGAGAAAGACTTCCAGGGAATGTTAGAGTACAAGAAGGAAGATGAGCTGAAACTGGTTAAGAACCTCATACTGGGTATGTAACCTCCACTCTGACCTATGACCCCGACCTCTAACCATTCTCAATCTTGCACTCTCTCTTATACCCCCCCCTCTCTACCTTTCTTTCTACCTCTTTCTCTACCTCTCCTTCTCTCACCACCCCTCTCTCTCTACCTCTCTCACCACCGCTCTCTCTCTACCTCTCTCTCTACCTCTCTCTCTCTCACCACCACTCACTCTCTCCACCTCCACCTCTCTCTCTCTCTACCTATCTATGAGTGTTAGAAATACGTTTTTCTGTTCATACGTAGATACAGACATATACATAGTAATCCAATAGTCTATTGTAACAATCGATTATCTCTAACAGAGTTGAAGCCTCGTGGTGTAGCGGTGAATCTGATCCCAGGCCTCCCAGCCTACATCCTCTTCATGTGTCTGAGACATGCTGACTATGTCAACGATGACCAGAAGGTCAGAACGCTGCTCACATCCACCATCAACAGCATCAAGAAGATACTCAAGGTGCGTGTGAGGGGGTTGGGGGGGGTCTTTGATATTGATCTGTTCTACGTCCCAAATGGCAACCTATTCCCTTTATAGTGCACTACTTTTGACCAGGGTCCATAGGGAATAGGAAGGATGCCATTTGGGGTGCACACCTTATGATGTCAGTAGCACTACATGAAGTTGCTCTTATACTTGTGTAGTAACCCTGTAATTACCCTGGTAACAATGCTGAATATGGATCTTATACTTGTGTAGTAACCCTGTAATTACACTGGTAACAATGCTGAATATGGATCTTATACTTGTGTAGTAACCCTGTAATTACACTGGTAACAATGCTGAATATGGATCTTATACTTGTGTAGTAACCCTGTAATTACACTGGTAACAATGCTGAATATGGATCTTATACTTGTGTAGTAACCCTGTAATTACACTGGTAACAATGCTGAATATGGATCTTATACTTGTGTAGTAACCCTGTAATTACAATGGTAACAATGCTGAATGTGGATCTTATACTTGTGTAGTAACCCTGTAATTACACTGGTAACAATGCTGAATATGGATCTCTTTTTATTATCCTCCTCTGGCAGAAACGGGGGGATGACTTTGAGACCGTCTCCTTCTGGCTATCCAACACCTGCCGCTTCCTACACTGTCTCAAACAGTACAGCGGAGATGAGGTGAGACAGAACCCAGCACACACACGCACACACAAATGCTTACAGACCGAGACACACACACACAATGTATCAAACAGTACAGCGGAGATGAGGTACACCCCAAAACACAGACACACTTTATTATTGCGTTGCTCCAACTTATATATTTGTAACTGTTTCTCCTCCTCCTCCTCTCTGTTCCTGCAGTCGTTTATGAAGCACAACACTCCTAAACAGAATGATCACTGCCTGTCGAACTTTGACCTGGCTGAGTACCGTCAGGTCCTCAGTGACCTGGCCATTCAGATCTACCAGCAGCTCATCAAATGCATGGAGAACATCCTACAGCCCATGATCGGTGAGTACACCACGCTGTGTGTGTGTGTGTGTGTGTGCGGTGTGTGTGTGCGGTGTGTGTGTGTACGGTGTGTGTAGGAGAACATCCCACCACTAACGTGTGTGTGTGTGTGTCCCAGTCTCTGGGATGTTGGAACATGAAACCATCCAGGGTGTGTCGGGGGTTAAGCCGACCGGTCTGCGTAAACGGACATCGAGCATCGCTGACGAGGGAACCTACACGCTGGAATCCATTTTACGCCAGCTCAGTGCTTTCCACTCCACCATGTGTCAGCATGGCACCGACCCTGAACTCATCAAACAGGTGTGTGTCAGTGTGTGTGCGTGCATAGATGGATGGATGGATGGATGGATGGATGGATGGATGGATGGATGGATGGATGGATGGATGGATACTCTATTGATCCCCGAGGGGAAATTTCTTCATCAAGCAGCTACAAAAAAACACAGGGCAGGTGCAAAATGCCAGAACGAAAATACACAAAAGACAGATACATGATACATGGAGCGGCAGTATGAAAAAGTATAAAAAGTCTGGAGTGCAAAAAAGCTATAAAAAGACATTGCATAGTATGGGTGGATGGCTGAATATGTACACAATACATTGTTACAGAGTGTTAGGTGAAAAAAGAAAGAAAAATATTGCAAGTTGATATAGATAAATAAGGAGTATTTGCATGGTTAACTATACTATACAGGTCGATGGCAGAGAAATACTTAAAATAGCTAAAAGTGCGTATGATATAGGTGAGGGTAATAATAGTTTACTTAATATACAGACTGGTTAAATGAACAGGTAAGTGAATATTTTGTATGGTTAAATTAACTGTACAGGTAAATATACAGTTACATTTACAGGTAAGTGAATATTTGCATGGTTACATTAACTGTACAGGTAAATTACAGGAAGAGATACTTAAATAGCTAAATGTGTGTGTGATATAATTTAGGGTAATAATAGTAATTCCCTTAAAATACAGTCCTTAGTGCACAGGGTTTAATTACAGATAAATGCACATATTGCACATTCGATATACTAAAAGCAATGAAAAAAGATACAACTGACATTATACTAATATGCATTCCTGAGTGAATGACTACGTAAGTTCAGTCCAATAATTACTTACAATATTGCATGTGATATGATATAACAACTGTACATGAATATGTATATACAGACCTGAATTAATAAATAAATAAGTCCTGAGTGAATGAGTGATTACAGACCAGAGCTACTTACGGATGGATGCATAATTGTTAAACTAGGTCCTAACACCCCAACAGTTCCAGGTCTATGTTGCCGACGGCACGGCACCCCGGTGAGGCATTAAATAGTCTAATAGCCACCGGCAGGAAGGACCTCCTGTAGCGCTCTCTGGCACACCGTGGTGGGATCAGTCTGTGACTGAAGGTGCTCCTCTGCGTCATAACCATGGCATGCAGATAGGGGGTGACGTTGTCCATGATGACCAGCAGTTTGGCCAGGATCCGTCTCTCCGCCACCTCCTCTAGAGTGTCTAGGCTAATCCCCAGAACAGAGCTAGCCTTCCTGATCAGCTTATTTACCCGAGAAGCATCACCGGCTTTTATGTTGGCGCCCCAGCACACCACTGCAAAAAAGATGGCAAGATGGTGTTCTGACCCCCAGGTTGTGTTCTGACCCTGGCCCTTGGTTGTGTTCTGACCCCCAGTTTGTGTTCTGACCCTAGCCCTTGGTTGTGTTTTGACCCCCAGGTTGTGTTCTGACCCTGGCCCTTGGTTGTGTTCTGACCCTAGGTTGTGTTCTGACCCTGGCCCTTGGTTGTGTTCTGACCCCCAGGTTGTGTTCTGACCCTGGCCCTTGGTTGTGTTCTGACCCCCAGGTTGTGTTCTGACCCTGGCCCTTGGTTGTGTTCTGACCCCCAGGTTGTGAAGCAGCAGTTCTACATCATTGGAGCTGTGACTCTCAACAATCTGCTACTGCGTAAAGACATGTGCTCCTGGAGCAAGGGCATGCAGATCAGGTCAGTTCAGAGAGGTTGTAATGTGTGTTAGTATGTATAGGCTGACAGTGTGTAGTGTGTAGTGTGTGTGTGTGTGTAACGTGTATATAATGTGTGTACCAGGTATAACGTGAGTCAGCTGGAGGAGTGGCTGCGTGACAAGTCTCTGATGCTCTGTGGAGCCAAGGAGACTCTGGAGCCTCTGATTCAGGCAGCTCAGCTGCTGCAGGTCAAGAAGAAGACGGACGAAGATGCAGAGGCCATCTGCTCCATGTGCAACAGCCTCTCCACATCTCAGGTAACCAATCATAGCGCACTATATTGCTCATGTACTAAACTAGCCAATAACAGCCCTTTCTACCGCTCAGGTAGTAAACTAGCCAATCACAGCCCACTACTGCTCCTACTACTGAACTAACCAATTACAGCCCTCTCTACCACTCAGGTACAGAACTAACCAATCACAGCCCTCTCTACTGCTCAGGTACTGAACTAACCAATCACAGCCCTCTCTACCGAACTAACCAATCACAGCCCTCTCTACCACTTAGGTATCAAAATAACCAATCCTAGCCCTCAGGTACTCAACTTACCAATCAAGCCCAATCACTGCGGAGAATGGGACATGGGATCAGTTGAGTAAAAAGTTCAAGGTTCAACTAACAAAGTTTGTCTCTGTGTTTCTGTGTTCCCAGATTGTGAAGGTGTTAAACCTATACACTCCAGTCAACGAGTTTGAAGAGAGGGTGTCTGTTACCTTCATACGAACCATACAGGTAAGACCTGTCTGTCTGTCTGTCTGTCTGTCTGTCTGTCTGTCTGTCTGTCTGTCTGTCTGTCTGTCTGTCTGTCTGTCTGTGCATATAAGTAACTGTAACTAATGTGTATATTCTCTCTCTCTCATATTCCCTCCCTCTTTGTATCTCCCTCTGTGTCTCTCTCTCTCTCTCTCTCTCTCTCTCTCTCTCTCTCTCTCTCTCTCTCTCTCTCTCTGTCTGTGTGTCTATCTCTGTCTGTGTGTGTGTGTGTCAGAGTCGTTTGCGGGACCGGTGTGAGACTCCTCAGCTGTTGATGGACACTAAGATCATCTACCCCGTCACCTTCCCTTTCAACCCCTCCTCTTTGGCCCTGGAGACTATCCAAATACCAGGCTCCCTCAACCTAGCCTTCCTTACCCGCGTCTAACACAAACACACACACATATGACTAATAGATAGGCTATACATAGGTACACATGCATTCACATACATACACAAACCATTCACTTCCTAACACATCCAAACACATCCAAACACATACAGTATACACACAACGTGTACATACACACGCTCAGCTTCCACCCTACGGTAGTCTTTATGTCAGTAGTTGAAAGCCCATCCTCCTCTGTGTGTACAAATGCTCAGCTCTAAGAGAATGCACTGCTACAGGCCACCTTTTACTCCTATCTTAACCCCTTTTACTGAGCTACACACCCCACCTAGAACCCCATTTAAGACCTAGTACCATGTTCCCCCAGTCCTCTCTTTTCTCCTCTGTGTTCTCTTCTCAGTAGTGTAGTGTTTTCTAGCAGTCCGGTTCTCCCATAGGAATGTATTACGGTACACTAAAGCTAGCTGTCCAGGGCTAACATCACAGCTAGCTAGCTCCTTCAGCAAAGCTCAGCTAGCATCTGTTGTGTTATGATAGATCGTTTTTATTTTGATGTGATGCTAAAGCTGGCTAGCGCTTCTACAGTTAGCTAGCTAGCATCAGTTCTGAGTATGTCGTTGTCAACTCACCCACTGAACACAGTCAAGCCAAGTGCAGGTCCCGTTGTCTGTACCATACTTCTTATACATATATAAATACATATAAATATGAATATATATATATCACGCTAGGGTATTTTATTTATTTTGCAAACAGAAAACATGGATACCATAGACAGGTAGGCCTATCTCTCCAGCTTTCCAGGCCGGAGAGAAGTATGGCCATGGAAAGGCAACTAGAGTCCTATAGTATTATAATTATATTTATGTCGATAGTAGTATCATTTAATTAGCACCATTTAATATGGGTTTTTATTTGTTTAGCTCATGATGTATTGTGCTTTAAGATCTCTCTCTGCCGTAGCTTTGTCGTGTGTAATCTGCTTCTCTAGTAGATCTGCACTTTAGCACCACTGCACGAGAGGTTGAAATAGATATAGGATTAAACAGGAAGAGAGATTGAAATAGACGATTAGACTGGAATATAGGTTGAAATAGATGGTTGGACTGGACGAGTAGTTTATATAGGTTGAAATAGATGGTTGGACTGGACGAGTAGTTTAGATAGGTTGAAATAGATGGTTGGACTGGACGAGTAGTTTAGATAGGTATGATATAGATGGTTGGACTGGACGAGTAGTTTAGATAGGTATGATATAGATGGTTGGACTGGACGAGTAGTTTATATAGGTTGAAATAGATGGTTGGACTGGACGAGTAGTTTAGATAGGTTGAAATAGATGGTTGGACTGGACGAGTAGTTTAGATAGGTATGATATAGATGGTTGGACTGGACGAGTAGTTTAGATAGGTTGAAATAGATGGTTGGACTGGACGAGTAGTTTAGATAGGTATGGGTATAGATGGTTGGACTGGACGAGTAGTTTAGATAGGTATGATATAGATGGTTGGACTGGACGAGTAGTTTAGATAGGTTGATATAGATGGTTGGACTGGACGAGTAGTTTAGATAGGTATGATATAGATGGTTGGACTGGACGAGTAGTTTAGATAGGTTGATATAGATGGTTGGACTGGACGAGTAGTTTAGATAGGTATGATATAGATGGTTGGACTGGACGAGTAGTTTAGATAGGTATGATATAGATGGTTGGACTGGACGAGTAGTTTAGATGGGTATGATATAGATGGTTGGACTGGACGAGTAGTTTAGATGGGTATGATATAGATGGTTGGACTGGACGAGTAGTTTAGATAGGTATGATATAGATGGTTGGACTGAACGAATAGTTTAGATAGGTATGGGTATAGAGGGATAAAACCAGCAGGTTTAGACAGCTTCAGCTACTGTACTTGCTTCTCTATTTTAAGGAAGTAGTTTGGTTCCAACCCCTACAGAGGACTCACTCACTCACACACACACACACACACACACACACACACACACACACACACACACACACACTAATGACTGTTGTTAAAAACAGAAGCACTATGGATCTTACATATCCACTACCAAAGCATTTCCCAAACTATTGGTCGAGGCCCCATGTCCGGTAGCCGCTAGATGCAGTTGTAACTATTGGTCGCGACCCGATGTGAGGTCAATGATGATGTTCTTTTCTACACAGAAGATCATACAAAATTATTGCCTGATGGTCTTCTGATCTTCCCAATACCTTTCAGATGCAAACCATACTTCCTGCAGATTTAAATACTGTCAAAGGTACTGTCAGACTGTTACTTTGTAATAGACTGCCATAGCCCCAATTAAAAACAAATTATACTTTTTTTGTTTACATTAGCCATTGATTACATCATGATTACATCACATCGTGGAGTCGCATATTCTTTTAAATATCAAAATGGATCTGCGGACCAAAAAAGTTTGGGAATCCTGCACAACCAACTACTACAGTATTATAGCCTTTGAAAGGAGTGTGTGTGTGTGTGTGTGTGTGTGTGTGTGTGTGTGTGTGTGTGTGTGTTACTAAACCTGGTTATCACTGAGCCAGTCTAACAGTCAGTCTGTTTTACTGTAGTTCTCGTAATCCATCGGATTTAGACCCAATATCTTGAATGTTTTTCCCTGCAGCCTGTATAATAATGCTGTCATGCCAGCTTTACTCCAGAAACTAAATCACTGCTTTGTAGATAAACTATTACACGCCCTGGCTACAGTCTCTACTCTAACTCTAACCACTCCTTCACTGTCTCCTCAACCCCCTCTTCACTGTGTACCAACATCAGCCAAGTCTGTTTTCATGGCTCTACTTTTAGAGAAAGCAGCCATGTTGTTACTCATCACCAGATAGTGACCAGGAGAGGGCGACATTAGACACTAGCTCACATGACTGTGGCTTTTATAGAACTAGACATTCTGCTAGATGTTCTATAGAATCAAAGAAGATATACTAGCATTCTAATCCCTACTACTAAGGCCCTCCTTACTGGTCAACCGCTGAGGGGTAAAAAGGATAGAAATAAATGTATCATCTTATCATCGTTGCCTCTCTTACTTACTTGTGCATCAGTGTTCACCCACACCCTATCTGTCCATCAACTTTGTTTTAACCGTGAACCTTATTGTTTAACCGTGAACCTTATTGTTTAACCGTGAACCTTATTTTACCGTGAACCTTATTATTTACCGTGACCTTTATTTGCCTGCCAACCCTGACCCCATGACCTTTGACCTTTGTTCCCTGGCCTATAGAGAGACACGTTGATGTAGGAGTCAAGTTCATGTTTAAACTTGACTTGTTTTGTGGTGCAATTTAATTAATATAGATTAATTAATATTCATATATTTATTAATGGGACCACCATGAGTGTATTGTATAAACATTAAAAATTGCCTTTTTGTTACATTTTTGCAGCGTTGCATTTTAATTAAGGATTTTTAGGAATAGGTGATAGTGATACCAGATCTAAAATGCATATCTGCACCTTGGACGATACTGGAAAACGATACTGGCAATACTCCAGATTTTACCCATATGAATGTTTTAGAGCTGTTGTTGATCATACATATAGGATGACTTCATTGTTACTCATGTTTTGGACAAAGCCTTACATATGATTTTAAAACACTATCATCTCCTGTCATTGTCTCTGTCTGTGTCTGTCTGTCTGTTTTGATAAGTTGTCCTTAGATAATTTTTTCAGAGGCTGGGATGGAAGGATTGTTATGCTTTCTGTCTAGATGCACTTTTTGAAATATTTACTGAACAAGTTTAATAAACTCTGATAAAGTTAGTTCTGTCTGCCCTTTACCTATCTGATATTATTATAATCTCTTTGTGATCATCATTATGTGGTTAATGTTCCTTCAGAGAGGTCATACAGCTGTTGTCATTTACACAGTAGAAGGCTATAGTCTTAGTGAGTATCCCAATAGGCACCATATTCACTATATAATGCACAACGTTTGACCAGGGCCCATAGGGAATAGGGTGCCATTTGGTATGTACTATACCCTTAGTCCATTTCTATGATTAGCCCTCTTTAAGCAGTGTAAATGAACCCTTCCCCTTATAGTGTCCCACTCTGTACATGCCCTGTGCCTCAGACAGGCTTGTTCATGTAGTCACTCTGTGGTACGACCGGTCTTCACCTCATTTGAGATAAACATAAACATCTCCAGATGTTTCTTAAAATAGATAATTAATATTTTCCTTTTATGGTTTTGACAATTGAGGTCAATGCTAAAGTATCATATTTTAACGTAATGACATCATCACTAACCAACGCATCTCAGTGTTCTAATGATCTAAAGACATCATACAGTCCACCTGTGGTAGAGATGCTGAACTCTGCTCTTCTCCTCTCCATCTCCTCTCTTCTATTTGCCTCTCTCCTCCCATGTGTACATCAGGAGAACTGGACTGTGTGTATAATTCCTGGTAGCTGTACTTAGTGAATGTGTTCACCATTAAGAAACTTGGAATAAGTTTAAATTGTCAAACTCTGTAAAAGACAAATAAAGGAATTCAGCACTGTAAATATTTGTTTCTTTTTTTGTCCAAAGTGAAAGGCAAGCTGTGGTCATGATTGGGTTATGAAAATAATAGCAGTTATTATAATATTGAATTACTTATAATGGGCTCCCAAGTGGCGCAGTGGTCTAAGGCACTGCATCTCAGTGCTAGAGGTGTCACTACAGACCCTGGTTTGATTCCAGGCTTTATCACAATCCTGCCGTGATTGGGAGTCCCATGGGGGTCGCACATTTGTGTCGCCCGGGTTTCCCTGGGTAGGTCGTCATTGTAAATAAGAATTTGTTCTTAACTGACTTGCCTAGTTAAATAAAGGGTAAATAAATAAAAATAAACATTCTGCCATGAAATGTTTGCTTTAAGTTTAAAACCTAATGTTAAGTAAATATTGAATACGTTATAGCGTTAACTATTCCTGCCCTTAGACCGTCCAGTGACTAGCTGACCTATAGCTGACCTATAGCCTGAACGGTTAATACAACCCTTATTAACAACAGATCTAGGATCAGATAACCTTTACCACCAACGATAACATTTGCCATTAGAGAATGAGAAAAAGTCTGACCTTGGACCAGTGATTAGGGACAGCTTCTACCAAGTCATACTACCCTGGGTTTCGTCCCAAATGGCACTCTATTCCCTTTGTAGTGCACTATTTTTGACCAGGACACTACCTTTGACCAGGCCATAGGGTTCTGGACTTAAGAAGTGCACTTTATAGGGGATATGGTACCATTTGGGACATAGCCCTGGTCTGTGTACCTGAGGGCAATACTGTGGCGTGGTCAAAGCCCTTGGTAAGAAGCCTAGTGTTCCCTCTTTGTCCCTGGCCTCCAATCTTCTAACTAACTAACCTTGGAAAACACGGTCTCCTCAGGATAGCATACCGTCTGACAGACAGACCAACTTCCCTCGCTAGGTAAGAATTATATTATATGTTTGTTATCTTGATGTCATGCAGTTGTGTTGGAAACAGTTGGTCAGCAACAACTTTTCTATTTAAGTCATGTCAGGTCTGTAAGCATGTACAATATGAGATTATGATTTTAAATAATGGCAAGGTGTTGACTTAGTTATAATTCAATATACATGGCCTTTAGTAATGTATTTAGAATATTACTTTGAGTGAGAATTTGATAAACCACTGAAAAGCCATACATAGACTGTATAGGGCCTAGGGTTAGGCTGGGTCACTATCAGCACTGTAACAGTAAAGCCTGTCATACTTGAGTAAAAGTAAAGATACCTTAATAGAAAATTACTTAAGTAAAAGTGGAAATCACCCAGTAAAATTCTACTTCAGTAGTATTTGGTTTAAAATATACTTACATATCAAAACTAAATGTAATGGCTAAAATGTACTTAGGTATCAAAAGTAAAAGTAGAAATCATTTCAAATTCCTACCAGGACCAGAGGACATTTCTCCAGTATGATCTTTGTCCCCATGTGCAGTTGCAAACCATAGTCTGGCTTTTTTATGGCGGTTTTGGAGCAGTGGCTTCTTCCTTGCTGAGCGGCCTTTCAGGTTATGTCGATATAGGACTCGTTTTACTGTGGATATAGATACCTTTGTACCAGTTTCCTACAGCATCTTCACAAGGTCCTTTGTTGTTGTTCTGGGATTGATTTGCACTTTTCGCACCAAAGTATGATCATCTCTAGGAGACAGAACTTGTCTCCTTCCTGAGCGGTATGACGGATGCGTGGTCCCATGGTGTTTATACTTGCATACTTTTGTTTGTACAGATGAATGTGGTACCTTCAGGCATTTGGAAATTGCTCCCAAGGATGAACCAGACTTGTGGAGGTCTACAATTTTTTTTCTGAGGTCTTGGCTGATTTCTTTTGATTTTCCCATGATGTCGAGCAAAGAGGCACTGGGTTTGAAGGTAGGCCTTCAAATACATCCACAGATACACCTCCAATTGACTCAAATGATGTCAATTAGCCATGACATCATTTTCTGGAATTTTCCAAGCTGTTTAAAGGCACAGTCAACTTAGTTTATGTAAACTTCTAACCCACTGAAATTGTGATATAGTGAATTATAAAATAATGTAATTATAAAATAATAATAATTATGAAATAATCTGTCTGTAAACAATTGTTGAAAGAATTACTTGTGTCATGCACAAAGTAGATGTCCTAACCGGCTTGCCAAAACTATAGTTTGTTAACATGAAATCTGTGGAGTGGTTGAAAAATGACTTTTTGGAGAAATGTCTGTTTGGCCATAATGACCATTGTTATGTTTGGAGGAAAAAGGGGGAGGTTTGCAAGCAGAAGAACACCATCCCAACCATTAAGCACAGGGGTGGCAGCAACATGTTGTGGGGGTGCTTTGATGCAGGAGGGACTGGAGCACTTCACAAAATAGATGGCATCATGAGGAAGGACAATTATGTTGATATATTGAAGCAACATCTCAAGACATCAGTCAGGAAGTTAAAGCTTGGTCGCAAATGGGTCTTCCAAATAGACAATGACCCCAAGCATACTTCTAAAGTTGTGGCAAAATGGCTTAAGGACAACAAAGTCAAGGTATTGGAGTGACCATCACAAAGCCCTGACCTCAATCCTATAGAAAATGGGCAGAACTGAAAAAGCGTGTGCGAGCAAGGAGGCCTACAAACCTGACTCAGTTACACTAGTTCTGTCAGGAAGAATGGGCCAAAATTCTGACCCACTGGGAATGTGATGAAAGAAATAAAAGATGAAATAAATCATTCTCTCTACTATTATTCTGACATTTCACATTCTTAAAATGAAGTGGTGATCCTAACTGACCTAAGACAGGGACTTTTTACTAGGATTAAATGTCAGGAATTGTGAAAAACTAAGTTTAAATGTATTTGGGTAAGGTGTATGTAAACTTCTGACTTCAACAGTTTATTTCTACACTCTGTATATTGCAGGTACATATCCAGATTTGTGTGTCTATGATTAATTCCCCAGACTATCAGTGGCAGTTACCTATCCCCACCATTATACACGCTATAATAATGTACATCCAAGTGTGTATGTATGTGTGTGTGTGTGTGTGTGTGTGTGTGTGTGTGTGTGTGTGTGTGTGTGTGTGTGTGTGTGTGTGTGTGTGTGTGTGTGTGTGCATGCATGCGTCTCCCAAAATAGGCCTATGCTCTCCCCTTCTCTGAGCAGGATCAGGCAGGAGGGAGATTACCCACTGCTTATCCTCAATACAGCTGTCAGCACACACACACTCTCACTCCATCTCTCTCTAACTGACTCACACATACACACACACATTCTCTAGCTCTCTCTCACACACACACACGCAAAATAGCAATGCTTCCTTCAGGTGAATCGATAACAGTGTGTACAGTATGTGTGTTATCTCTCGTACCTGAATGTTAACATAGTGTTCCTCTTCTCCCCTATACAGGTGTGTGGTTAACCAGCTGCAGCCATGTGTGACCAGACGTTTGTGGCCATCACCTTCGGGCCTTGTGACAGCTGCTCGGAGAACCGCCCCTTGATGAACCTGTACATCAAGCCTGAACCCATAAACTACTGCTCAATATGCATGGAGATTGTACGTCCCTTAACCCCTGACCTCTGACTCTAACCCTGCTCCATCCTGGACCTATACAGTCCTTTAAGATCCTATCAAATGCACAGGGGTTAGGGGTAGATTTGAGATTCTTTATGTATTTTTAGGGGGTTGGAGAGGGCCCCTCTGAGAATGCAGCCTGATATACAGTAGCAGAGAGCCTCTTTCAGCACCAACACACACACACACACACACACACGCCATGCCTGGATGAATTCACCACCTCATCTTATCTGTACTCCCTTCTCTCTGGCAGCTCATCCTCACTGATAGCAACCTTGTCTTTTCACTTCTCTATTGCTGCCACATTTTAAAGGGAAAACGCATACATTTGAAGAAGTAAACTAAGTGCAATGCGGTTCAATAAAATAAGGAAAATGTGTTTTTCCTGTAAAGTGTTTAAATTAATATTATTAGAGAAAGGTTAGGCTATAAAATTACTACCAAAGACAGCCATAGTGGCATCTCTGGGGCGAGAAAGACAGATATATAGAAAGAGAGAGAAGAGACTTGCCAGAGAGCGAGTGAGAGAAGAGGCAGGCACAGAGGGAGAGAGAGGGGAGAAGGAGCACGTCAGCGCGGCAGCAGCATCCGGGGCATATTCATTCGTCCAAACAGTTGCAAAACGTAACGTTTTGGAAGTAAAACGAGAGTTTATATTGGACAAATGCAGGTAGGTCTCTCCCCTTTTCGTTCCGTTTGCTTCCGTTTATAGAAACGTTTTGCAACATAATTGGCATAATGAATACGTCCCAGCTGTAGGAAAGCAGACAGCCGCCTTGACTGGCGCAGACAGCGCGAGACTAAAAACATATGCTCTTGCCGGTCCCTTTTCTTTCCTTTCCCCCGTTCCCTTCTTCCATTCTTCCTCTCCTCTAAAGACGGAGTGCCAGGGTCTTGCGAGCGGCGAGACTCTGAAGTCGCTGAAGGCGGAGAGCGAGATGCTGAGGAAGAAGCTCGAGGAGGAGTGGAAGAAGCTGCATGATGTGTGAGTATTTAATGGGAGGGAGGGAGAGGGGCCTCGCGATGCACAAAATGTTTACCGACTGTACCCCAAACATGAAAGTTGCACACAAACGCTCCTCACAGGTATACACACGTACACACACACAATATCACAAACTTTAGCCCTGCACAGCTCCCCTCTCCTCCCTCTCCCCACTCTCCACCCTATCCCTCTCTCTCCCTCTCCTCCTTCTACACCCTCTCCCCCTTCTCCCCCCTCTCCCTCTATCCTCCCTCTCCACCCTCTCCTCCCTCTCCACCCTATCCCCCTCTCCTCCCTAGCCTCCCCCCTCCCCCTCTACTCCTTCTCCTCCCTCTCCTCCCTCTCCCTCTATCCTCCCTCTCCACCCTAGCCTCCCTCTCCCCCCTCTCCTCCCTCTCCACCCTCCCCTCCCCCTCTACTCCCTCTCCTCCCTATCTCCCTATCCCTCTATCCTTCCCTCCTCTTTCTATTCTACTGTAATTAGTGTGTTTTAGTCACAGTTCTGTCCATGGTGCCGAATTCCACTTTCATCCATTACTCTTCCCTCCTCCCCCCTCTCTCCTCCCTTCTCCCCTCGTCTGCCCTGTCTCCTCCCTTCTCCCCTCGTCTGCCCTGTCTCCTCCCTTCTCCCCTCGTCCGCCCTGTCTCATCCCTTCTCCCCTCGTCCGCCCTGTCTCCTCCCTTCTCCCCTCGTCCGCCCTGTCTCATCCCTTCTCCCCTCGTCCACCCTGTCTCCTCCCTTCTCCCCTCGTCCGCCCTGTCTCCTCCCTTCTCCCCTCGTCCGCCCTGTCTCCTCCATTCTCAGACACACTGAACATGTTATTCTCACCAGACATTTAATCGTCATCTCTCCCTGTATGTCCATGTGATCTGTATGCTTATTTTCCTTGTCTTCTATCTAGGATGGGAAGGTTATTGTGTGGGATGCTTTCACCACCAATAAGGTTAGTAAAATCAGCCTGGTGGAGCAGTCTTTACCAGAATGCTAAGAGCACAGTTCTATTAACACTAGAGAGTGGAGTGAGTGTGCTTATTTACGTTAATGTATATGCACACTGTGTTCTAGGAACATGCAGTGTCCATGCCGACTACGTGGGTGATGGTGTGTGCCTACGCCTGTGGGTGAGTCTGACCCTAACCTCTGATCTTTAACCCCTTAGCCCCAAGAAAAGTACTGACTTGATGCTAAAGTATTGGCTTGAGGGCTTGATGTTAAAGTAACACCCAACAAATCTCTCTTTCCTCTGTCTGTCTCTGTTTGTCTTTCTGTCTGACAGTGGATTGGATAATAAGTGTTCGGTGTACCCTCTCTCATTGGACAAGGACGAGAACTTGGAGGCCAAGAAGAAGTCTGTTGCCATGCACACCAACTACCTGTCCGGCTGCACCTTCACCAACTCTGCAGGTTAGGGACTAGACGCACACGCACACACACAACGAGGAGAAAGAGAGAGAAGGAAATCGTATTGAGATTTTCAGAACAAGAAGCAGAGAATGGATAGAGGGAGGGAAATATTAGGCTTTTAATAATTCATCTCTGAGAGAGAGAGAGAGAGAGAGAGAGAGAGAGAGACCTCCATTGTGAGACCTCCATTGTGAGTGTATTACTAGACTTTAAGAGGCCTTTATTTGTCAGAGCTGAAGACTCATACCTAAGGGCACACACAATCTCTGTCTCCCTAATGCACTGGGGTCTGTTGGTGGCTGTGAAGATGTGTGTGTCAGTGAGAGTGATGTCCTATGGCTGCCTGTGTGCGTGCGGAGGGGTGAACTGCATGTGGTGTTTGCGTGTCTGCATGTGTGTGTGTGTGTGTGTGTCAAGCTTGCTCTCAAGAGTGGAGGAGCTGTAGAGGAAGAGATATAATTGGTCAAGTGTTTAAGTGCCACATCTGTGAGGAGAGGAACCTGTAAAGAGGAAGCTGTAATATAATACAGGAAACACACAGACAGGGCTGTGGAGAGTCGAGACTACATAGTCCCAGTCAGTTTCAGTTCAGTCTCAGTTTCATATCTTTATTGTCTGACAGGGGGATGTTTCATATCTTCTGTTTGGTTCCTAGTGAATACACAGTTAGCACATTTAGTTCCTTGGAAGTTGTGGGAACGTATGTTTTTGGTTTCACATTGGTTTTGAGAACGAAGCCATATGTTTCCTGACCAGTAAAACATAAAACATTTTCAACGTTCTGAGAACAGAAATTTTAATTTAGCCTGTTCTGGGAATGTTTATTTTTAGGTTGCAGGGAGGTTGTGAGAACGTTTTACTCTGTTTCCTTTAACGTTTTCCTGGGAGGTTTTATTAACGCTCTGAGTATAGAAATTATGTTTGAATAGCTTCCTTAAAGCTAGCATGTTTTCACACATACAAAGCTGTTCATTTTTATCTATTTATTAGACTCCATTTCAAAGGAATCAAGCACTTAAGGTCAGGTGTGGCCAATTAATGGGCACAGCCAACACACCTGAGCACACTTAACAAGAGAGGATAGAGAGAGTTTTGTTGATGCTAAGTTCAGAATGTATATGTTTTGAAATAACATTCTTAGAATGGTCTCTGAACGTTTTCTTGTAGTTTTTATGGAAAGTTTTCTTAACGTTCTCGGAACAATTTGAGAACATTACTTTAAATAGAACCATGAGAAAACATGTAGGAAATATTATGCTGAAGTACTGAAATTCCCACAGAATAACATTTTTTCTTAAAGTTCTCTGAACTATTTTAGAACATTCCCAATGTCAATAACGTTACCAAAATTGGAATTAAATGCAACCCAAGAAAATAATGTTTTTTTGTCAACTTACTTAAATGTGCTGAGAATGTTCAAAGCCAGGCAACTATCCTGAACCATTCCCAGAAAGTTGTGGGAAGGTTGTATGCAAAATAACCATGGGACAACCACTCTCTCACCAAGCTCTAAGAAACATATGGTTCTCAGAACGTTGTGTGCTAGCTGGGTACACCCTAGTAGTTAACCAGCTCTGTGGAATGGCCGTAGATTAGTTATATTACCCCAAACTACTTTTTCAGTATTCTAACAAACTGTATGCATGTGTTCGCTTTGCGCGCGCGTATGTGTGTAGATCTTGACGTCCAGTGGTGACGGTACGAAGGCTAATGTTTGGGACTTACGCTCAGGGCAGAACGTCCAGTCGTTTGATACCCACGACTCTGACATCAACTGTGTCAAGTAAGTAGAAGCATCCACATCAACCCTAACAATTTATACAGCTTTACTGTCTACAGATCAACTATCCTTATAGTATCCACATAATCTCTACAGTACAGCTAAGAGCATCCATTGTCCCTAAACCTAATCCTTCATACATCTTATTGTCCACATCATCCTCTTTAGTCATCTGTCTTTGTCTCTTTTTCCTCAATTCAATTCAATTTAAAATTAAACTTAAGGGCTTAATTGGCATAGGAAACGTATGTTAACATTGCCAAAGCAAGTGAAGTAGATAGTAAACAATAAAAATTAACAGTAAACATTACACTCAGAAGTCCTAAAAGAATAAAGACATTTCAAATGTCATTATGTCTATATACAGTGTTGTAACAATGTGCAAATAGTTAAATATAAAAGAGAAAATAAATAAATATAGGTTATATTTACAATGGTGTTTGTTCTTCACGGGTTGCCCTTTTCTTGCGGCAACAGGTCACAAATATTGCTGCTGTGATATTTCACCCAGTAGATACAAAACAAATAAGTTCAGACATTACGTTATGTGTAATAATGTGAAATGACACAGGGAAAAAGTAACTTAATTGTTTTGGTTTCTTTGTATGTATGGATTCCTTGGGTTGTTACCAACATCTGGTGAAAATGTCATGTCAATGGCACCTTTGGAAATATATTTACTGAGAAAAATGGTGACGTGTTCAATACTTATTTCACCCGCTGTATGTGAGTTTATCAAAATTGGGTTTGTTTTCAAATTCTTTGTGGATCTGTGTAATCTCTCTCTCTCTCTCTCTCTCTCTCCTCTCTCTCTCTCTCTCTCTCTCTCTCGTCTCT
>CM042380.1:10478057-10674406 GCA_023634145.1 Thymallus thymallus | reverse complement strand
CCCAGTGGTGATGCTTTTGCCTCTGCTTCTGACGACTCTACCGTGAGTTTATAACAGACGTATAGCACACATACACCCTACTTAGTGCACTACTCTTGAGCAGAGATTATAGTGCACTACCTTAATCAAAGGTAGTGCACTATAAAGGGAATAGTGTGACACTTGAGAGATTATTGACCTTTGATGTGATTCTGTGTGTTGTGTGTGGAAGTCGGACACCATTGATTTAATCGATTCTCTCCAAGAGATACTGTTCTCTTACTGTGATGTCACTGGCCAAAGACCACTCTTTTCTTTGACCACATCAGACAGTAAGTACATGTGTCAAAGCATCCCACTGTTTTACATTACTACACAGGTTTCTATTGTTTTAAGAAGTGTTATTCAGGTAAATGTAACTTTATTGTCTCTCATGAAGAAATATGCCGGACCTTTGGGTTCACAACACAGACAGAAACAACAACTAGCATGTGATGGGTTAAATAAAAAATCTAATAAAAAATGTCCCATTGATTGTGTGTGTGTTTGTTCCAGTGCCGTCTGTTTGATCTCAGGGCTGATCGTGAGGTGTCCATCTACTCCAAAGAGAGCATCATATTTGGAGCCGCCAGTGTTGACTTCTCTCTTAGTGGTAAGATGTGGACAAAAGTAAGCAACTATTGACAAATAATACCTCTTTATTATCTCCCTCTAAACAGAGACTAGAGTCAACTAAACATCCATTGGTCCCCCGATCATAAACAGATTTACATTTATGTTGTTGGACATTTACTGGTGTTGTTGTGGTGTTATTATTGGATGTTATTGTAACAGGCAATCTTTCCCACCTTCACTTTGCCTCTTCCACTTTCTTTCTTGCCGGGTGTGATGATTTTATCTGATTTCGTGTGTAGGCCGAGACTGGATTATATCCTCATAAAATGTTCTTTCTCTGTGTGTTATATGATTGTAGAGGTACCCAGTATTTGTTTTTGTTTTTATATGGCTGTATAAAGATTAAAGTTCATTATCAAACTTGTGGTAGAGATCACACTTCATCCAAGAGGGGAATTTAATCCAGTTTTGGCATTTTACCACCAACTGTATTCCATAGAATTTAGAGATGATTTATTATTCATTCTATCCATTCTATTAGCCTCTGTCAAATGCACTTTAAACTGTAATACATCTGTTCTGTGATATCCTCCAGCATATTGGAGAATATTCTAGAATCTGTCCCTTTCTACCCCTCTGTCCCTCTTTCTCTATATCTCTTTCTCTTTCTCTTTCTCTTTCTCTTTCTCTTTCTCTCCAACCCTCCTCCAGGTCGTCTTTGGTTTGCTGGCTATAATGACTACACCATCAACGTGTGGGACGTTCTGAAGGGGACCAGAGTAGCCATCCTGTTTGGTCATGAGAACAGAGTCAGCTCACTCAGTCTCTCCTGATGGATCCGCTTTCTGCTCCGGGTCCTGGGACAATACTCTACGGATGAGACACAAGGGGGTCGGGGATGGGGGGTGGGGGGTCGGAGGGGAGATGAAACAAGGAGGGACAACACCTTATGGGCTAGAGAGAGGGGGAGAGGCTGAGAATGAGAGTAAAAAGCTGAGTGTCCCTATTTGTGGAAAATCATGCGTCATTTGAGCCCCACATCACAATAATAATCCAGTACGTACTTCTGTTTTCCTCTACAGCCACAATACAGGACATGGAAACCACCACTGAGAAATACTGTAGTAGTTGTTCCTCATTAATGTCTGTGGAAGTACAGTAACACAGCATTAGTCTTCCCTATGGTGATCTCTTACATTTTACATTTGTCATTTTAGCAGACACGTTTATCCAGGGCGACTTAATGCATGCATCCATTTTCATACTTATTTTCTTCCATACTGGACCCACAACCCTGGCGTTACAAGCGTCACGTTCTACCAACTGAGACACACGTAACCACTTCCTCTCCGAGTTGTTCGGCCTCATAATCTACACTGATCTGATTCTCCATCTCCCAGTTTCTTCCTTCCAGGGAGTTTTTCGTTGGCACTATGCTACTGCTTGCTCTTTGGGGTCTAGGCCAAAGATTTACTGATGTTCTGTGCCCTTTCTCTGACAGATCTGGGCCTAGAGCTGCTGTGAAGTCATCAGAGCAAGACAGAACCCCTGGAAGTCAGAGCTTAAGGGTCAGGACCAGAGTAATGTGAACAGTCAACCCAGAGTGCTCCTGGAGCACACACTGACGCACAATAATAAACTATCTAGGTTTGACTCACAGTGACTATTTATTTGATTGAAGTTGGACTATACCAAATGCTCATCCGGTCAATCAGTTCTTAAAGCTTTATTATTAGCAGTATTAATTTCACAGTATTACACTTATTATTACTATTGTATTACTTGGGCTCCCAAGTGGCTCAGCGGTCTAAGGCACTGCATCTCAGTGCTAGAAGTGTCACTACAGACACCCTGGTTAGATTCCAGGCTGTATCACAACCGGCCGTGATTGGGAGTCCCATAGGGCGGCGCACAGTAGTCCCCCTTTAAACCCCTGTTACCTGCTTCACAGTCTGTAGTTTACCAGTCAGTCTGCCCTGAGTCTAACTCTTGCTCAGATCTAAAGTGCAGTACTACTGTTATATACAATCAGACCATAGACTGTGGTTAGCCAGAGAGGGAGAAAGAGGGAGTGTTTGTATTGTTAATTTGTAATCAAAGTTTTCTTCTTGTGAAATAAATACATGTTATTTAAATTATTGATTAATGGTGTGTTAAAAGTTTGTTTTATGCTATGATGATGATAGTGATGGGAAGGATGAAGAGGATGATGATATGGAGACAGTGGTATTTCCATTACATCTGATTCTCTTCAAGCGGAAGACAATACAATTCACGGAAATACCATTTTTGTGACGTTACTTGGTGAGGCGGAACCGACAGTATATAGAATGGCGAGAGGCTGGTGAGGAGGAAATACCGTTGATAACAGTGAACCTCCTTCTTCCGCCTGTACTAGGAGAAAGCAGTCTGATCGCTGGGAGGGTGAGATTTGTGTTACCTTTTTCTACATAGAATATGCGATTGTTTTTTTTTTTCTCATAAACTTAGAACTATTATTGAATAAGTCAGTCAAGCTTCGGTTTTACAAACTTTGAGTGAATGGATCGATGCGGTTTGATGACGTTCTTCACTGCCCCGGTTCTCTGGTCCTTTGTGTGTCAATATTCATTGACAGATCCAGCTATGCTAGTTAGCTATCAGCTGCTAGCCAGAAACGGCTAACGTTCTAGGGAAGGTTTTCTTACTCATATCCAAACCAAGACTGGTTGTCTATTTTCCAATGTTGATGTTGACAAGAAAATGTAAAACAATCCATCCACATAACGTTAGCTAGATACCTAACTTAGCTAGCCACAGTAGCTAGATTTGCGATTAATCATTGGGTGATGATTTGCCTGCGATTTGACAGTCAAGCTAGCTAGAAAGTAAGATGTCAATTCAGTTTGCTTTATACAGTAGCTAACTAACGTATTAGCTCTAGCTACAACCTTGTTTACGTCTTGAATTATTCCAGCCTGCAAGGGCTCTTAAGCTAGACTTGACTAGCTTGCTCACATAGCCAGTTATTTAGCTAGCTACCCTACAGTTTACCTTTCTACTTACTGATTAGTTCAAGCAGGTCCCAGACTAGACATCACATGTTAACCTCAAGTCACCGTGCTGCTTGCATCAAATTGCTATGTGGTCTATGCAGCTAATTGGGAAACTTGAAGTTTTTGTTTTCCATTTTGAATACAAGCCTCTTCTTGGTATTGCACACAGGATGTCACCTCTTGGGGTTAGACTGAGTTTTTTCCCCCCAATAAAACATGTTGAGTGGGTTGTGGAAAGAAGCCTGCTGTATAATGTATTACCTTTAGGCCTAACTATATAATTATTGATAATGTTTCCTCTAGAGTCTAGACCCTGTAGTGCAGGATGGGAAAAATGTACTGCATGTGATAATGTACTGGTAATGTTTGAGCATAATGTATTGATAATGTTTCCTGTATATACCATGTCGTGCTGGCTGTGGGAAAACCCCTTGCTGTAGCAGAGGACCTTTCTGATATAT
The DNA here is from genome assembly GCA_023634145.1 of Thymallus thymallus. Lineage (NCBI taxonomy): Eukaryota > Metazoa > Chordata > Actinopteri > Salmoniformes > Salmonidae > Thymallus > Thymallus thymallus. Next base: position 10,670,316 of record CM042380.1, on the reverse strand, counting down.
AGGCTATATATAATGTATGTGATGATAATGTATGTCTTCCTGTAGACAATGTCATGCGGGCTGTGGAAAGAAACCCTGGTTGTAGCAGAGGACTACCTGTCTGTCTGCAGTATCGTCCACACCAGTGGGTCCCGGAAAGCCCCGCCCACTCTTCCTCCCAGCGAACCGGCTGCAGCCATGCGACGCCTGGCCCGAGACATGGAGTCGAAGCACCAGGCCCGCTTCCATGCCCTGGCACACAGCTTCCTGTGCCAGTGTGGGCCAGACCCCTGCACCTGTCTGAGGAGGGTGATGGAGGAGCTGGTGGGAGACGGACAGATGAACTGGGGGAGGGTGGTCTCTCTGTTCACCTTCACTGGGGTGCTGGTCAGAGAACTACAGGGAGAGGACACAGGGAAGGGGCCGGGTAATGGGATGGGGCTGGGAGAGGAGAAGAGCTGCAGGGCGCTGGCGGAGACCATAGCAGACTTCCTAGGAGAAGAGAAAAGGGACTGGATGCTGCAGAACAAAGGCTGGGTAGGTTTGAGCAGTGAGCATCACACACACATTAGAGATGGGAATCTGGGCTCATATCAGCAGCACTAGTCATCTCTGTCAAGCTAAGAGAAATGCCTTTTATAGTCATAATGTCTATGATTTAGACACATTATATATAGTCATAATAATATCTATGATTCAGACACCTTGTGGCTTCTTGCTATGTGGCTACTGCTGGCTGTGTTTGTCAATTAGAGAGTGGTGTCAGCCAAGAATGTCTGGAATGTGTGTGATACCAAGATCATCATCAGTTCTAACAAAGGAATGACTGTTTAACACAGGCTTTTTACGCTACAAGAAATGTGACAATATTGTGGGACAGTTTCCTGGACACAGTTTAAGTCTACGGGTGGCAGGTAGCCTAGCGATTAAGAGCGTTGTGCCAGTAACGGGAAGGTCGCTGGTTAGAATCATCGAGACGACTAGGTGAAAAATCTGTCTCTTTGAGCAAGGCACTTAACCTCAATTCCTACTGTAAGTCGCTCTGGATAAGCGCGTCTCCTAAATGACTGTAAAAGGTTGTAGTTCTGAACTAAAGGGCAAGCTCTAATTCCCATTAGAAAATTATTAATCTGTGTCTGGGAAACTGGCCCTTTTAATTATTTTTTTTAATGCTTATTAGAAATGGGTTTTTGATTTGTAATGTGTTACATATCAGTAGGATGTTATAAGTGTGTCACTATAAATGTATGTCTTCAGACAATACACTTTGATTTTACTGTGGTGTGGACTATAAACCCTGGTAGTCTGAGGTCACAGATCTAACTGCCACTTTAAAGAGGAGGGTTTGTACAAGGTAGCTACACAGCCACTATAGTCATAAAGTAGATTAGGGGTAGTGGGGTTACTGGGGTACTCCAAAACAACATAGGACTGTAGTGCTGTGAAGAGCTGGGGTAACAACAAGCACAGCTGCAGCTCAATTTGTTGACTGCTTTTGTGAATTAACCACACACACACCCCTCCTCTAGCCAGCTGGTCCCACCAGCCATATGTACTGTCTCTACCGTAACACTCTAGTGACCTCCAAGCACACAATGGTCGTTAATACTCAAACACTAGTCTGGATCAGTACAACCAATAGACTGATGAACAAAACAACATTTTGAAATGGGTCGAACTTATCACAACGTAGGTCTGTTATAGCAGGGAATGTCCGCAGGCAGCTGTCTCTTGGTCGGAAAGCTGTATTGAAGCAAAACAGTTTCTTGACGTCCTTATTTTGACCTCTAGCCTGGTCTTTTGATACACCCTTGTGCCTTGAATAAGTGTTCAATAAAATATATGGATCTAACCCTAATCCTCTCTCCGCTCTCTTCTAGGAGGGATTCTGTAAGTTCTTCCACACAGGAAGAGTGGTGAACCAGGACTCGTCCATGAAGACTGCCCTGTTTGCTGCTGCTGGCGTGGGCATCGCAGGGTTAACCTTCCTCCTGGTCCGCTAACACACAGCACAGGCCCTGCTGCATCATCAGCCTCCTTTCAAAGTGATGACAGTGTGGTAGGTCTTTAATGGGTTAAATGATGCCACAACAGGGGTGAAACAGTGTCTTGAAAATGAGGGGGGGAGACTAACTTAGGGCCAATATAACTTTTTTGAATAGGGCCCATGTGTCACATTGAACCAGGATTACATTACATTGTTTACTTGTTTCATTCATTCATCCATCAACTGAATGTTTCCACATCTTTCAGCCCCACAGTAATACCTTCAACTATTACCAACTCTATTATTCAGTCATACCTTGAAATTGTAACACAACAAGCTAAATGCCTTCTGAAATGATGGAATATGTGAATATTATTAGTTTGCATGTCTTTCCCCTGTTATGTTATTAAAATATTGTATTTTGTCAAAGCGAGCACACGGGACCACATGTTGTGTTGACCACAGCTGGACTACTATGGTTGGTAGCATTCTGTTCGACCGTGCAGCTACAAAGATTAGATGTCAATGACTGCTTCCCAAACGGCAACTTCTTCCCTATATCAGGGGTATTCAAATCCAAGCCTGAAGTTCTGTAGTCGTCCTGGTTTTCTGTTCTACCTGATAATTAATTGCACCCAACTGGTGTCTCAGGTCTAAAGTGGTCCCTGGTAAGAGGGGTAGAATGAAATGAACAGTGGAAGTGGCTTGGAGGTCCAGATTTCAGTATCCCTGCCTCTAGGAATGGGGGGCCATTTGGGACGAACCACATCATTTTGTCTATTGGTTTAGTGTCCTGAGTTAAATGTATTCATGTCTCTCTCTCTCTCCTTTATACTTCAAGTGTGTGTGGCAAGAATACTTTTTTTAGTGTAATAAACATATACATTAATATATTATATTTATATGAAAAAAAAATGTAAACAGTGGCCATCTTTGAATTGACACTTGGCAGATTTCAATTTTAGTTTTTACCTATGTTCTCTGTCTTGTCATGTTAAACATCCATCTATGGTTTACAACAACAGGGTTATTCTACTCCAGGTCCGGAGGTCCATAGTACTGCTTGATTATTTTCTACCTGCTAATGTCACTGATTGGCCAGAGTCTACATACGTCCTGCCTCCCGTCTCTGATTAGAAGGAGAGAATGAAAACCAGAAGTCTTTAGGTCCTCCAGGCCTGCAGTTAAATATCCTTGGTCTGTCTATGTATCTTTCTATCTATGTATCTGAGATGGTGTGTAATGTAATGTTTTTCAGGGCTTTACAGACCGACAGTGGTGCTACAGTGTGATGTGATATTAAGCATATAATTTCTGCCTCACCTCAAACCAATTAACTAGACATGGACTGCATCCTTTTACCTTTATTTATTTGTCTTTTTCTAAATAAAAAGTTGCAATCATGCAGTTACCGTACTGTATTTTTGTTAAAACAGAGTGAGACTGCAGGATAGTAAAGTCACTGATAGCCCAGGAGTCCTTTTGGTTTCACTTTGACACACTGCATGTAAACTGTGACAGACTCCACTATGGCATCAGGATTCCTGAGTGCTCTGTTCTTACTGTCACTTAAGTGCTTAACAAGTGTGTGGCCTCATTTTCCACATCTTGTCTCTCCGATACGCTTCTCAGAATCATCAGAAATAAAAGCGCTGACTTGTATCCTGTTACACAACTGCAGCTACCACTATTTTCGGGGGGCAGGTAGCCTAGCGGTTAGAGCGTTGGGCGTTGGTTCGAATACCTGAGACCTAATTTGTTCCAGGGGCTGACCCTGTAGGTAGGGCGTCATAGTAAATAAGAATTTGTACTTAACTGACTTGCCTAGTTAAATAAAGGTAGTACAATGAAATGCTTAAAGAAATAGTATGACTTGGCTGGGATTGGAGCCCATGCCCTATCATCTTGTAGCGTTTCATGCTACCCGACCTAACCTGCTGAGCTACTGTTTAGTTTCAGATACTGTGACTTTACGTCAGACTATACAGTGGGGAGAACAAGTATTTGATACACTGCCGATTTTGCAGGTTTTCCTACTTACAAAGCATGTAGAGGTCTGTAATTTTTATCATAGGTACTCTTCAACTGTGAGAGACGGAATCTAAAACAAAAATCCAGAAAATCACATTGTATGATTTTTAAATAATTAATTAGCATTTTATTGCATGACATAAGTATTTGATCACCTACCAACCAGTAAGAATTCCGGCTCTCACAGACCTGTTAGTTTTTCTTTAAGAAGCCCCCCTGTTCTCCACTCATTACCTGTATTAACTGCACCTCTTTGAACTCGTTACCTGTATAAAAGACACCTGTCCACACACTCAATCAAACAGACTCCACACACTCAATCAAACAGCTGTGTAAGGACATCAGGGATAAAATTGTAGACCTGCACAAGGCTGGGATGGGCTACAGGACAATAGGCAAGCAGCTTGGTGAGAAGGCAACAACTGTTGGCGCAATTATTAGAAAATGGAAGAAGTTCAAGATGACGGTCAATCTCCCTTGGTCTGGGGCACCATGCAAGATCTCACCTCATGGGGCATCAATGATCATGAGGAAGGTGAGGGATCAGCTCAGAACTACACGGCAGGACCTGGTCAATGACCTGAAGAGAGCTGGGACCACAGTCTCAAAGAAAACCATTAGTAACACACTGCGCCGTCATGGATTAAAATCCTGCAGCGCACGCAAGGTCCCCCTGCTCAAGCCAGCACATGTCCAGGCCCGTCTGAAGTTTGCCAATGACCATCTGGATGATCCAGAGGAGGAATGGGAGAAGGTCATGTGGTCTGATGAGATAAAAATAGAGCTTTTTGGTCTAAACTCCACTCGCCGTGTTTGGAGGAAGAAGAAGGATGAGTACAACCCCAAGAACACCATCCCAACCGTGAAGCATGGAGGTGGAAACATCATTCTTTGGTGATGCTTTTCTGCAAAGGGGACAGGACGACTGCACTGTATTGAGGGGAGGATGGATGGGGCCATGTATCGCGAGATCTTGGCCAACAACCTCCTTCCCTCAGTAAGAGCATTGAAGATGGGTTGTGGCTGGGTCTTCCAGCATGACAACGACCCGAAACACACAGCCAGGGCAACTAAGGAGTGGCTCCGTAAGAAGCATCTCAATGTCCTGGAGTGGCCTAGCCAGTCTCCAGACCTGAACCCAATAGAAAATCTTTGGAGGGAGCTGAAAGTCTGTATTGCCCAGCGACAGCCCTGAAACCTGAAGGATCTGGATGGAGGAGTGGGCCAAAATCCCTGCTGCAGTGTGTGCAAACCTGGTCAAGAACTACAGGAAACGTATGATCTCTCTAATTGCAAACAAAGGTTTCTCTACCAAATATTAAGTTCTGCTTTTCTGATGTATCAAATACTTATGTCATGCAATAAAATGCAAATTAATTACTTAAAAATCATACAATGTGATTTTCTGGATTTTTGTTTTAGATTCCATCACTCACAGTTGAAGAGTACCTATGATAAAAATTACAGACTTCTACATGCTTTGTAAGTGGGAAAACCTGCAAAATCGGCAGTGTATCAAATACTTGTTCTCCCCACTGTACATGACAATAGATTATGAGTATGATGCCACCTGGTTGTTAGAACAGGAATAACACCCATCTCCTTGGTGTCTGGAAATCCTCCTGCCTCCAGTTTAGAGTAGGCCAGTTTACCATTCGCTGTTACCTCAACTGTCGGTGGGACAAACCATGAGCAGTTAGAATAGAATAGGACATAATCATCTACTGAGGTATTGATCAAAGCTAATGGGTGGACCATCAGAGTATTCAGTTGAAGTCTGATGGGATCTGTGAAGTCGTAAAGCACAGCTATGACGTCACTGTGTCTGACAGGGTAACTTACAGCTCCGCCCCGTGGTTCCCGTCACCGTCGCATCAGAAACGTTCCGCTTAATGGTGGATGCCAGGTCTTGATAGCGAGACTCGTACCCTCATCCACTACTGCAGACCACAACACACACCGTCACACACACACACACGTGGTCACACACAATAAGTATATTGGTTCCACACCAACACATTCAGGCAGTTTGTACACTCAGTTTGTCTCGCTGTTGATTATTTTTTGGTTATAACAACAGATCTCCTAATAATATTCTATGTGGACTTCCACAGACATGATTCTTCTCTTTTGGTAGTTTTTCCTCTCTAAGACCAGTGTGCGTGTTTGAGTTAGCAGTGTGTGTGAGCAATGCGAAAGAAAAGATAAATTGAGTAAACTGCCGAGTCACTGGCCCCCATCTAACCATGCCCTTTCAGGTAACAGATGGATAGAGAGGGGGATAGAGGGGTAGAAAGGGTCAGATTCTAGAATATTCTCCAATATGCTGGAGGATATCACAGAACAGATGTATTACAGTTTAAAGTGCATTTGACAGAGGCTAATAGAATGGATAGAATGAATAATAAATTATTCCATGGAACATAAGAGATTCAGTTGGTGGTAAAATGCAGCAAAACTCCAGATGGCAGACTGGTTATTCCCTCTCCCACACCACAACTCGATTAAATTCCCCTCTTGGATGAAGTGTGATCTCTACCACAAGTTTGATAATTAACTTTAATCTTTATACAGCCATATAAAAACAAAACAAAATACTTTGTACCTCTACAATCATATAACACAGAAAGCAATAACGTTTTGGGGGGATATAATTCAGTCTCGGCCTACACACGAAAGCAGATAAAATCTAATAAAATCCCTTGGCCGCTATAAAGGCCATGGCAGTATATCTATTGCATCATCACACCCGGTAAGAAAGAATGTGAAAGAATGTGAGAGGCAAAGTGAAGATGGGAAAGATTGCCTGGCACAACAACATTCAATAATAACACCAGTAAATGTCCGACAGCACCCTCCCGACAAACAAACTCAATACCAATTGATTAATTGAATTTATTTGATAATACAAAAAATACACGTACAGCCTATACAATGGCAGAGATCTATATTGAGCATGATATAATTTATAGAATGTAAATCTAAATGCTAGTCAGTCTAATATATCTTTGTATAATGAAAGAAAAACAGACAAGGAATAACATAAAAGGACATGACACTGTAAAACAGACACAAGATAAGAGTATTTCCCTCAGATCCAAGACTGTTGAAATGACTGTAGTCTTCATCATGTTGCACATCCCTAGTTTCATTGTGAACAATCATTAATAGAATCAGATCAGGACTCGGGATCTTGGAAAACACTCTCCTCCTCCTGTCCGCCTCTCTCCTTTCCTCCTCTCCCTCCCCCTCTCTCTCTCTCATCTATTGGAGAACACACTTATCATCCCTCTTCTTCACCTTCTCCACCTTTCCTCCGCGGCTCACCTCCCTCACCATCGCCACCATCTGGTCAGACAGAAGGTATATTTGAGAGAGAGAGTGAGTGAGTCAGAGAGAGACTTTATTGATCCCTGGGGGATTTCTTTGTCAAGCAGCTATGAAAAACACAGGGCAGGTGCAAAATGCCAGAACGAAATACACAAAAGACAGATACATGATACATAGTGCGGCAGTATAAAAATACAAGAAGTCTGGAGTGCAAAAGCTATAAAAAGTATACACGTGGAGCCCATGCCTTATCCATGCTCCCTGATTTAACAAGTCTGAAATACTGTTCAGGTTCAGATACTGTGGCTTTACCTCAGACAGTACATGAAGATACAGTTGAAGTCGAAGGTTTACATACACCTTAGCCAAATACATTTAAACTCAGTTTTCACAATTCCTGACATTTAATCCTAGTAAAAATTCCCTGTCTTAGGTCAGTTAGGATCACCACTTTATTTTAAGAATGTGAAATGTTAGAATAAATAGTAGAGAGAATTATTTATTTCAGCTTTTATGTATTTCATCACATTCCCAGTGGGTCAGAAGTTTACACACCCTCAATTAGTATTTGGTAGCATTGCCTTTAAAGTGTTTAACTTGGGTCAAACATTTCGGGTAGCCTTCCACAAGCTTCCTGGTGTAACTGAGTCAGGTTTGTAGGCCTCCTTGCTCGCACACGCTTTTTTAATTCTGCCCACAAATGTTCTATAGGATTGAGGTCAGGGCTTTGTGATGGCCACTCCAATACCTTGACTTCGTTGTCCTTAAGCCATTTTGCCACAACTTTGGAAGTATGCTTGGGGTCATTGTCCATTTGGAAGACCCATTTGCGACCAAGCTTTAACTTCCTGACTGATGTCTTGAGATGTTGCTTCAATATATCCACATAATTTTCCTTCCTCATGATGCCATCTATTTTGTGAAGTGCACCAGTCCCTCCTGCAGCAAAGCACCCCCACAACATGATGCTGCCACCCTCGTGCTTCACGGTTGGGATGGTGTTCTTCGGCTTGAAAGCCTCCCCCTTTTTCCTCCAAACATAACGATGGTCTTTATGGCCAAACAGTTCTATTTTTGTTTCATCAGACCAGAGGACATTTCTCCAAAAAGTACGATCTTTGTCCCCATGTGCAGTTGCAAACCGTAGTCTGGCTTTTTTATGGCGGTTTTGGAGCAGTGGCTTCTTCCTTGCTGAGCGGCCTTTCAGGTTATGTCGATATAGGACTCGTTTTACTGTGGATATAGATACTTGTGTATCTATATCCACAGCATCTTCACAAGGTCCTTTGGTGCAAATAATTCCCAGAACAACAGCAAAGTACGTTCATCTCTAGGAGACAGAACGCGTCTTCTTCCTGAGCGGTGTGACGGCTGCGTGGTCCCATGGCGTTTATACTTGCGTACTATTGTTTGTACAGATGAACGTGGTACCTTCAGGCGTTTGGAAATTGCTCCCAAGGATGAACCAGACTTGTGAAGGTCTACAATTATTTTTCTGAGGTCTTGGCTGATTTCTTTTGATTTTCCCATGATGTCGAGCAAAGTGGGCACTGAGTTTGAAGGTAGGCCTTGAAATACTTCCACAGGTACACCTCCAGTTGACTTAAATGATGTCAATTAGCCATGACATCATTTTCTGGAATTTTCCAAGCTGTTTAAAGGCACAGTCAACCTCTGACCCACTGGAATTGTGATATAGTGAATTATAAGTGAAATAATCTGTCTGTTAACAATTGTTGGAAGAATTACTTGTGTCATGCACAAAGTAGATGTCCTAACCGACTTGCCAAAACTATAGTTTGTTAACATAAATGTTTTAATTACTTCAACCTAAGTGTATGTAAACTTCCGACTTCAACTGTATATAGCTAGCTACTGTAGCCAGCTATAGTAACGTAGCTATATGGTGTTTTATAACGATAGTTATGTAGGTAGTTACAGGTTTACGTTTGCTTACAGCAAAATTATTGCCTTAGTGATTTCACATTTTAAATAGCCAGATAGCAAAAATACTCAATACACAATACTATAAATCATGGGATTGTCACTAGGGAACTATTAATGGCATCTTTACTTAATTGAGGCCTTACAGTTATTCTGAAAAAAAACAGGATGGTTGTGAATTACTGTCCAAGTGTCATGTGTTTTTATAATATATAAACCTATTTAAAGAGTCTCCATGCACAAATCCGGTGTGCTCATAGTCTATAGACTCTAGATGAGTTACTACAGATATTTAATATACACAAACATGATAGGTAGTGCATAACTTTACTGAATTTGATCCACATTATGTTCATTATGAGGGATGTGGTGAGCAGTCTGGAGTTTAGACAGCGGGCCCACTTTGGCTGGCTGGAGAGTAAGTATTTTCTGAATAGTTAGAAAAGTAATACCAATCAACACTTATCTTTCTATACAGTTAAATATAAGCATGCTCATTCTAATCATTCTCCATCTGTTTTTGCTTTAGGTGGTGAACCTGAAAAAGATGCCCCGAAAGAATTTCTGTCCCATTTGAAATCTTACTTTGCAGAGAGTGCAATTGTTTTTTTTAAGAGTGTTTGGGATACTCTCCTTTTAGGGGCAGGAGAGTGGACCGAGAGTAAGATCGTAGTGATTAGGTGTTTTTTTTGAGTGTCATTGAGATAAAATCTTGTTAATGCAGATTAAAAAATGTTAAGAGTTGATTCGGTGTGCATCTTGAATGCTTGGGAAATTGTTTGTCTGATCATTTTGGCAAATCTATGCAAATAATATAATCATTGGTATGGTCTTTTAATAATTTTGAGTTAGGATGTTATAAACATGTGAAACAAAGTTATTTTGGTGTCTAGCTTAAACAACAGTGTTCGAGAGATACTGTTAGTAAGCTAATACTAGTAATGCCAATGTAATATTCATAGTCAATAACATTACTGCATTTTTAGTTGAGATAGCCATAACATGGAAAACAGTTTGTTTTGTGTCTGTTTGAAGTGATTCTATAGACATTGTGAGTGGGTTGAGTAATACTATTTAGCTATGCTAATGTGTTAGAAAGCATTTAAAATACGGATGAAGGAATTTAGGCTCTGGTAGTAACCACCACAGTATGTCTGATCAGAACAACAGGAGACAGGATTCCCAACTTGAGAGATTGAATGAAGTTCCAGACTTACCAGACACGCATACAACACCACTCTCTTTGATCCAACCCTGACATGGATTATTGTTCAATGCTATAAAAGTTCACAAACTAGCTAAGAAATAACGAAACAAAGTATGACTTTTAGCCAGCGGCGTTTGAAGACAGGAAATGACGTATGACTTAGCGAGAGGAAGTTTGTAGACAGGAAATGACGTATGACTTTTGGCCAGAGGAGTCTGCGGGGCTACAGCTGGATGCTATTGCAGTCCTTCAGTCTTTTTGTTTTGTATCTATGGACGCGATCCAGTCGTTAGTTCTAAATGTTCTATTGCCAAACTGGCTGGCAACGTTAGCCCTTGCTTGCTAGCTAGCCAACTACGGCTAATTTACAGTCACGTCAAATAGTACAGACATAGTAACAACAGTAGCTGCATTTGTTTAAGCTATTTTCTACTGACATTTAATTGGATACATCCATAACGATGAGCTACTGAGGCACGATTTCGCCTGGCATTGAAAACGTGCTCTCTCTTTAGGACACTGTTGTTCAGAGGAGCTAGCCAACAACACAGCTAACACAACTTCAAACAAAAAATCTGGAAAGACTGCAAACTAGCTGCACTTCGTTTCGTTTGACCTTTTTTTCAATTGAAATTTCTTTGTAAATATACATAAAAATGACTGGCTGAGAAACGCCTGCCTCTCTCGAAACGCCTGATTCTTCAAAGTTCTTAATGGACATTTGGCATAGTAATGAATGTTAATATTGAAACATGTTGCAAAGACAGACAGCAAAGTTTATACAAATCCTCGCTGTTGAATACTAAATGTTAGTCTAAAAGAAATTTAAAATAATGTGTAGATGCTTTTGATAGTGGATATCAAGTTTATAACTTCCCTGCCTGGGCTGATGAGACAGTGGATTGCGCAGTGAGATGGAATAGAGTTGATAGGCATTTTAACGTCATGGTAACTTGTAATGGTAATTTGTAGAATAGACACCGGGTGGAATGCGCTTTTAATCATTCAGCATTCAGGATTAGACTCAGTCGTTGTATAAAACATGAATAACACCCACCTCCTTGGTGTCTGGGAATCCTCCTGCCTCCAGTTTAGAGTAGGCCAGTTTACCATTCACAGTTACTTCGAAACTTGCTGTGGGACAAACCATGAGCAGTTAGAATGGAATTGAACATAATAATCTACTGAAGTCCGATTGGATCTGTGAAGTCGTTCTGTGTGTAAAGAACAGATACGACGTCACTGTGTCTGACAGGGTAATTTCACACTGTGTGTGAGTAACTTACAGCGCCGCCCCGTGGTTCCCGTTACCGTCGCATCAGGAACGTTCCGCTTAATGGCGGATGCCAGGTCCTGATAGCGAGACTCGTACCCTCATCCACTACTGCAGACCACAACAAAAACACACCTTTACACACACACCGTCACACAGGCTATACATGGCATGTCATATCTATAACTTTACACTGGACAATAGAAATGGAGAGGGTGGTTAAAAAAATGGTAAAAGTTAGAGAAACAAATTTTTTACATCATCAGTCAGTGGAAAATCATGTAAATGTTTTGTTTTTGTGTGCAAACTATCCCTTTTAAATCAATAACCTGAGGCAATAGGAAGTCTATTGGTTCCACACCAACACATTCCAAAAGTTTGTACACTGTTTCGCTGTTGAAGGTGTTTTCTTGGTTATAACAGATCTCCTAATAACATTTTAGTGTAGACATTAACAGATGTAGTAAAACATTAGACAACTCACCAATATTCTATGTGGACTTCCACAGACATGATTCTTCTCTCTTGGTAGTTTCTCCTCTCTCAGACCTGTGTGTGTGTGAGAGCAATGCGAAATAGACAGAAGTGAAAGCAGGTGAGCACTGTTACAGATTAGGTGAGTAAAATGCAGAGTCACTGGCCCCCATATAACCACACCATTCCAGGTAACAAATAGACTGGTTTATCTAGCCTAAACAGGAAGTGATTAAAAAAAATGTATGCTATTTTACCAACAGACTGTCAATATATTGTACTCTGGTATCTCTATTGGCCAAAGATCAAAAACCATTTTGTCTATTTTCACAGAAATTTGTGAAATAATTGTCATAAGACATTAAAACAACACATGTAAGCCGACTATTACTAATAACTACTACTGCTAAGGCCTGTAGTCGATCAGATCAAGCGTTAACCAGCGATAGCAGACACCCGCATAGCAGATGACTTAGTGGTGGAACTGTGTTGGCGCTGTCAAATCAATGAGCAGCTGCTCTTGCATCTTCATGAAGACACAACTGCCTCCATTCGCTTTAGAAGTTCAGAACGAGAAATTGTAGGCTATATCGAAAATATTACAATCAAATGTAAAAATCAAGACAAAATAAGGATTTTTATCATCCTAATCGAGGTGTAGATTATGTCTCACATTCCAGTGTTCAAATTTAACTCCATGCAGGCAAGGCAATGTTCACTTTAGGTACAGTATAATTCCAGGAGCTGCTTGTGGACAGGACAGCTCTAACACAGTTACACCTTTGATGCCGCCAAAACAGCTATGTGGATGTAAAATGGACATATTACTGTACAATCTATTATTTTACACAATGTTGCTTTCCACTGGACTTTGTATGTGACAACACAGAGAAGAGTTTCATGATGTTCCTAAACTGCTAAAGATGTAGGTGGAGAGGAGGTTGGTGAAAAGGATGAAATATGCAAAGTTCCCATCCAGACCTAACTGTAGGGTAATGGTGTTGGGTTACAGACAAATAGTCTGTTGAGTAACTAATGAATAACTCGTCTACTGGGTTCTTTATCAGCTGGCTCATCAACAGGTGTGAGAGAAAGCGAGGGAGATTCTCTGTGTGTGTGTGTGTCTATGCCAGCAGCTGCAGTCATACTGGAGAATGTGGGGTCTCATCCCCACCAGACAGTATCAGCCTCATACTGTACAAGGAATGGGACATACAACTGTCCATTTTTCATTTTATTAGTTTAAAGGTTATACAGTAGAAAATGTATAGAGTAATAGACTTCCACTCCCCTGAATAAAATATCTGCTTCTGCTCAGTACCAGATATAAGTATCTATAAGATACACTAGATTGGTATTTGCTCATACAATACGTGATGACTCAGAAATAACAATAATAGTACCGTATTTGTAACACTTAAAAAACTAAATCAGCAATATTTGGTGTACACATTTTAGAAGAGTTCAACAAGATACAATTATTACATATATGTACTGTAAAAGTTGCATTGCAATCTGCCCATATTTTACAAGATTTTCAAATTAAATGTGTCTTCTCATTAAATATGAACCACTAATGCCATAATAATACGTGTATTTTACATTTTTTAAAAGTATCTGGTGACATTCTGTATAAAGTGTTGCAAATTGTGTCTCTGCAGGTTAACCCCTAAAGTCCTGTCCTACAGATACAGACAATGCACTTCAGTATTACTTTAGTTTATACAAGGCAACTTTTCATAGTTCAGAATAAGTACTATACCGTCTCTTTATGCAATGATATTGTACCTGTTGAGATATATATTTATATATACTCATAACATATAAACTTGTAGTAAAAAACATATTTTAAAAGTTTTGTTCCCCATTTACACATAAAAAAAAAATAATCATCTTGGTTGCTGATTGGCGTTGGTTGGACACAGTTTCTGGTGGGACATACAAAAGTAACAGTTCTGAATGCATGCATTGTTCTCCATGGAAACACAGGCGTGGCTCTTCCAGTTGATTAGATGAGGTGGGTCATGGCTAGACCCACCTTCATCTAGCTTTTGTCAAATTAATGTAAAACGTTTTTTATTTTTTTGCTAAACCTAACCCACATTACTTAACATTAACCTAATTCTCCTAACCTGCTGCGTTAAGTTCTCCAGTTAAATCTGACACTAATTTGACAAAAGCTGGATCCCTTCTAGCCATGACCGATGAGGTGTGCGCACTACTTCTTCATTCCTCCTCTCTGGCATTGGCCAATAGAATAACAGCTCCGGCCTCTTCTCTCTGGCTCTGTCCAATAGGATCAGAGCATGAGCCTCATTGAGTGGCGGGTCCCGCTTCCGGGGTCGTGTGATTCGTCCTGAGGCAGCATCAGTTTGTCCGGCGTGTACTCGTTCCTCTTCAGATCTGAACAGACACAGGAGGAGGGGAGAGATGAGGCAGACAGGCAGGCATCCATCTACTACTGTACATAAAGCTGAAATAACAATGTCACTACTACATTGTCCTAGAGCCTTACTTGAATATGCATTGTCCCCTCTCGCCCACAGTCCTCTGTCCCCATAGCAAGCTCACCCAGTCTCCATAGTAACAGACACACTCGGATGCAAACAGAATTCCCTACCTGGAAGTTTGAGTTTCCGGCAGCAGGAGTTGCAGTGGTGTTTGGCCCGGAAGTTTCTGATGGCGTCGTCTCCCAGGTTGGCAGGACCAAATATCATGTCATATGACCTACAGATTAGTCAAGAGAACATTGTTATTTTTAATTATGTGAGAATTCTAAAAAGGTCAAAATATTGTGTTGTATGATCTATGGATTAAAATAGAATGGGAGTGTTATAAAGGTTTAACAACAAAGTGAAACAGGATTTTGGAATGTGAGAGAACAGAAACAGTTTTACATACCCCTTCTCTCCACTCTTTATGACAGAAGGATCAGTCAGAATCTCCCCCACTCCTAAAAAGCACAAACACAGAGATAGCAGTTACTAATGGTATTTACAGAATTGTGACCAGACCAGCACAACTCTCCCCTGTGTTCTCGTATATCAAGTCACTGAAGGGTCAGGGGTTAAAAGTTAGGGGTTGAAAATTATTACCTTGTATGTCCAGCACTAACAGCTCTCCCCGGGTGTACTCATATGTCCAGTCACTGAAGGGTCAGGGGTTAAAGGTCAGAATTACATTTTAGGTCCAGCACCAGCAGCTCTCCCCGGGTGTACTCATATGTCCAGTCACTGAAGGGTCAGGGGTTAAAGGTCAGAATTACATTTTAGGTCCAGCACTAGCAGCTCTCCCCGGGTGTACTCATATATCCAGTCACTGAAGGGTCAGGGGTTAAAGGTTACGGGTTGAAGGTCAGAATTACCTTGTAGGTCCAGCACTAAGAGCTCTCCCCGGGTTTACTCATATGTCCAGTCACTGAAGGGTAAGGGGTTTAAGGTCAGTATTACCTTGTAGGTCCAGCACTAGCAGCTCTCCCCGGGTGTACTCGTATGTCCAGTGGCTGAAGGCCAGCATGGTCTCCTCCAGAAGGTTGGTCGGGACGATCTCGTCCCCGTTGTTATTGTTAAACTTCCTGAACTCTCCAGTAATGCACTCCTCTATAGCAAACCACTGGCCTGCTGAGTGACAGTACAACAGAAACACCTCCAGAAACCTACACAGAGAGAGAGGAGAGAGAGGTGGGTACTGTGTCTTCTGAAATTAATGTTTAAAATGCCAAAAGATTCATTTTCAGGTGAAAACACCTGAAACCAAGCAGCTAAATGAGATGTGTGCCATATAGCTCTGTTGTGTGTGTGTGTGTGTGTGTGTTTACCTGGGAGAGTAAGGGATTGTCTTGGGCTTCATTTGGTTGAAGGCAAATGTCAGTTTCTGAGCAGCTCTTTGCTGTTGAATTTCCTGTCAAGAGAGAACAAATTAATGAATGAGAGAGAGAGAGAGAGAGAGAGAGAGAGAGAGAGAGAGAGAGAGAGAGAGAGGATCTCAGTCTGAGGTATTTTCATATGGAAATACCGTCATTGTAAATAAGAATTTGTTCTTAACTGACTTGCCTAGTTAAATAAAAGGTAAAATAATTAAATAAATAGATAGCCTTGAATAGACA
Source organism: Thymallus thymallus (assembly GCA_023634145.1). Taxonomy (NCBI): domain Eukaryota; kingdom Metazoa; phylum Chordata; class Actinopteri; order Salmoniformes; family Salmonidae; genus Thymallus; species Thymallus thymallus. The sequence continues at coordinate 10,653,986 of CM042380.1, read as the reverse complement.
AGAGAGGAAGAAGGAAGGATAGATTAATAGAATGGAGTGAGGGTGGTGGAAATGATCATATATTAAAAGGAAAACGGTGCTCCTCGCAAGATATATATATATATATATATATATATATATATATATATATATATATATATATATATATATATATATATATATATATATATATATATATATATATACACACATACATACATACATACATACATACACACACACACACACAGGTGAAGCCAATGACGTATATACAGTGCATTCAGAAAGTATTCAGACCCCTTGACTTTTTTCAAATTTTGTTAAGTTACAGCCTTATTCTAAAATTGATTAAAATAGTTTTCCCCCCCTCAATCTACACACAATACCCCATAATGATAAAGCAAAAACAGGTTTTTAGAAATGTTTGCAAATGTATAAAATGGACACACCTACTCATTCAAGGGTTTTTCTTAATTTTTTACCTTTTTCTACATTGTAGAATAATAGTGAAGACATCAAAACTATGAAATAACACATGGAATCATGTAGTTACCAAAGAAGTGTTAAACAAATTTTTCACCATTTTTCTCAGTAAATATAGTTCCAAAGGTGCTATTGACATGAAAGTTTCACCAGATGTTGGTAACAACCCAAGTAATCCATACATACAAAGAAACCAAAACAAATAAGTTCAGAAATTAAGTTATGTGTAATAATGTGAAATGACACAGGGAAAAAGTATTGAACACATGAAGAAAGGGAGGTGCACAAAGGCATGGAAAGCCAAGACAACAGCTGAAAACTATCAGTAATTAAAAAGCAATCCAGCCCCCTGTCAGTGCAAATTAATATCAGCTGGTTCAGTCCCAACTGATGGCCTACAAAAAGGTCTCATTGCCAAGGTGTCACACAAGACACATCTCATGATCTGTCTCAAGACCTTCGCAACCTAATTGTTGCAAAACATAATGATGGCATTGGTTATAGGCACATTTCTAAGCTTCTGAATGTTCCAGTGAGCACTGTTGGGGCCATAATACGGAAGTGGAAAGACAATCATTTCACCATAAATTTTCTCGACCAGGTGCTCCTCGCAAGATTTCTGACAGAGGAGTGAAAAGAATAATCAGAAGAGTTGTCCAAGAGCCAAGGACCACTTGTGGAGAGCTTCAAAAAGACCTGCAATTAGCAGGTACTGTTGTCTCAAAGAAAACAGTAAGTAATGCACTCCACCACCATGGCCTGTATGCATGCTCACCACGCAAGACTCCATTGCTGAAAAAATGTTGAAGCTCGTCTAAAGTTTGCTGCACAACATTTGGAAAAGCCAGTGAAATACTGGGAGAATATAGTGTGGTCAGATGAGAGCAAAATTGAACTGTTTGGATGTCATAATACACACCATGTTTGGAGGAGAAATGGCACTGCACATCACCCTAAAAACACCATACCAACAGTGAAGTTTGTAGGTGGGAACATCATGGTGTGGGGCTGCTTTTCAGCAAATGGTACTGGCAAACATGAAGGATGAATGGGCAAATTTACATTCTTGACAAAAGTCTGCTGCCATCTACCAGGATGATGAAGATGAAACGAGGGTGGACATTTCAGCAAGACAATGATCCCAAACACACAGCCAAGGAAACTCTCAATTGGTTTCAAAGAAAGAATGGCCCAGCCAATCACCTGACTTAAATCCCATTGAACATCTATGGAAAGAACTGAAGCTCAAGATTCATAGAAGAGGCCCACAGAACCTTCAAGATTTGAAGACTGTTTGTGTGGAAGAATGGGCCAAAATAACACCAGAGCAATGTATGCAACTAGTTTCTCCATACAGGAGGTGTCTTGAAGCTGTCATTACCAACAAAGGCTTTTGTACAAAGTATTAAATAAATATCAGTAAGTGTGTTCAACACGTTTTCCCTGTGTCATTTCACATTATTACACAACTTAATTTCTGAACTTATTTGTTTTGGTTTCTTTGTATGTATGGATTACTTGGGTTGTTACCAACATCTGGTGAACATTTCATGTCAATAGCACCTTTGGAAATATATTTACTGAGAAAAATGGTGACGTGTTCAATACTTATTTCACCCACTGTATTTTATATTTGAGATTCTTCAAAGTAGCCACCCTTTGCCTTGATGACAGATTTGCACACTTTTGGCATTCTCTCAACCAGCTTCACCTGGAATGCTTTTCCAACAGTCTTGAAGGAGTTCCCACATACGCTGAGCATTTGTTGGCTGCTTTTACTTCACTCTGCGGTCCAACTCACCCCAAACCATCTCAATTGGGTTGAGGTTGGGTTATTGTGGAGGACAGGTCATCTGATGAAGCACTCAAATCACTCTCCTTCTTGGTCAAATAGCCCTTGCACAGCCTGGAGGTGTGTTGGGTCATTGTCCTGTTGAAAAACAGATAATCGTCCTGCTAAGCGCAAACCAGATGGGATGGCGTATCGCTGCAGAATGCAGTGGTAGCCATGCTGGTGTCACCAGCAAAGCACCATCACACCTCCTCCATGCTTCACGGTGGGAACCACACATGCAGGGATCATCCATTCACCTACTCTGCGTCTTCCACCGGTCTAATGTCCATTTCTTGTGAAGTAAAAGCAGCCAACAAGTGTTCAGCATATGTGGGAACTCCTTCAAGACTGTTGGAAAAGCATTCCAGGTGAAGCTGGTTGAGAGAATGTCAAGAGTGTGCAAAGCTATCAAGGCAAAGGCTACTTTGAAGAATCTCAAATATAAAATATATTTTGTTTTGCTTAACACATGATTCCATATGTGTTATTTCATAGTTTTGATGTCGTCACTTATTATACAATGTAGAAAATAGTAAAAATAATGAAAAACCCTGGAATGAGTAGGTGTCCAAACTTTTGACTGGTACTGTAAGTATTCAGACCCTTTACGCAGTACTTTGTTGAAGCACTTTTGGCAGCGATTGCAGCAGTGAGTCTTCTTGGGCATGACACTACAAGCTTGGCACACCTGTATTTAGAGAGTTTCTCTCATTCTTCTCTGCATATCCTCTCAAGCTCTATCAGGTTGGATGGGGAACGTCGATGCACAGCTATTTTCAGGTCTCTCCAGAGATGTTCGATCAGGTTCATGTCCGGGCTCTGGCTGGGCCACTCAAGGACATTCAGAGACTTGTCCCGAAGCCACTGCGTTGTCTTGGCTGTGTGCTTAGGGTTGTTGTCATGTTAGAAGGTGAACCTTTGCCCCAGTCTGAGCGCTCTGTAGCAGGTTTTCATCAAGGAGCTCTCTGTACTCCGTTCATCTTTCCCTCAATTCTGACTAGTCTCCCAGTTCCTGCTGCTGAAAAACATCCCCACAGCATGATGCTGCCACCACCATGTTTCACCGTAGGGATGGTGCCAGGTTTCCTCCAGACATGACTCTTGGCATTCAGGCCAGAGAGTTCAATCTTGGTTTCATCAGACCAGAGAATTTTGTTTCTCATAGTCTGAGTCCTTTAGGTGCCTTTTGGCAAACTCCAAGCGGGCTGTCATGTGCCTTTTACTGAGGAGTGTCTTCCGTCTGGCCACTCTACCAAAAAGGCCTGATTGGTGGTTCCAAACATCTGCCATTTAAGAATGATGGAGTACATTATGTTCTTGGGGAACTTCAATGCTGAAGAAATGTTTTGGTATCCTTCCCCAGATCTTTGCCTCGACACAATCCTGTCTCATAGCAAAGGGTCTGAATCCTGCTGTAAATAAGGTATCTGTTTTCTTATTTTTTTTAAACTAAAAACCTGTTTTCGCTTTGCCATTATAGGGTATTGTGTGTAGATTGATGATGAAAAATAATTATTGAATCCATTTTAGAATAAGGTTGTAAAAAAGTAAAGGGTTCTGAATACTTTCCGAATGCACTTTAAACCCTGGATAGCTGACGCTATGTCTTTGAGCCTTTGAAGCCACCAGGTCCACATATTCATACTCATCCTTTCGGGGCTTTGAGTAATGGGAATGAATCAGGGAAAAACATGGCTCTTTCCATGACAAACGGACCAGGTGAATCCAGCTGAAAGCTATAATCCTTTATTGATCACCTTTTAATTCCACTTCAAATCAGTGTAGATGAAGGGGAGGAGACCGGATAAAGAAGGATTTTTAAGCCTTGACACAATTGAGACATGGTTTGTGTATATGTGCCATTCAGAGGGTGAATGAATGAGCAAGACAAAATGTTTAAGTGCCTTTGAATGGGGTATGTGGCAGGCGCACCGGTTTGAGTGTGTCAAGAACTCAACAGTTTCCTGTGTGTATCAAGAATGGTCCACCACCCAAAGGACATCCAACTGTGGGAAGAATTGGAGTCAACATGGGCCAGCATCCCTGTGGAACACTTTCGACACCCTGTAGAATCCATCACCCGACGAATTGATGCTGTTCTGAGGGCAAAGGGGAGGGTGCAACTCAATATAAGGAAGGTGTTACTAATGTTTTGTACACATATAATTGGGTGAAGCGCAGTGTGTGTGTGAGAGAGTGTGTTCTCCTCTACCCTGAGACAGAGCAGCAGCACAGTGTCCTCCTTGTAGATGCTCTGCCAGGTCTGGACCACCTCTGGTAGGAAGGACTTAACGATATACAGGTGACCTGGCTTCAGAATGTCATACTCCGACCACGTACACATCACCTAGAGTAGAATACAAAAGTTATAATTTATAGAAATACATTGTACAATAATGCAACAAAACAACAACAACAAAAGCAACAAACCAATAGCAAGACTTTTTAATGTTCAGTTCCATCTCTGTTACATGTAGTGAAGACAGTAGACAGTAGTGACAACACACACACACTAACTGTACCTTCAGTGCACGTCGCAGCCCCCCTCCCATCTCCTCCTTACTGAGGAACTCTATCTTGGCACAGAGACCTTTGTGAGCCCAGGAGGACATGCTGTTGTTGATGGTGTTGGGAGAACTCTCCTCCAGACGATACACTGTTACTGGCTCACCTACAGGGGGCATCAGACACAGCCAGACAGTGTTGTGTGAGCGAGTGTGGATGTGTATTAAATACATAACTGCAGCCACAGGATAGAGGGTTTATAGGTTAAACTGGTTTGGGTGTGTCAGGGGGAGTTGGGATATGCAAAAAACACATTTCCAATTGACACATGTATAATAAAATAGGACAAATAAGCACCCACCAAATTACTATCATTTATAGGTTAAACTTGATTCCTTATCTCCTTTAAATGGCCATGATATGTCCCACTTTACGCCCTCATTCTAACAGACTGTTTTCCAGGGTTGGGGTGAGACAGTTCTCTCATTGTTTATAAATTAGGAACATTGGGAATGGAATTTCAGTTCACTTCCTGAATTGAAACGGAATCGACCCCAACACTGCAGTCCTTTCAACTAGCTAGACTACAGCGGAGACGGACAGTAGGACACGGTCCGTAAAACCACCACAGTGGAGGAAAATGGATCCCGAATCCATTGAAAAGGGCAAAGAGTAATCAGGGTCGTGTTCACACAATGGAAATGGTTAAAAACAATTTACAGTGGAAAATTAAAACAAGGCAACAGTAAACATGTCCACACAAACTACCTCTAGGAGGCACTGGGGGGGGGGAAGGGGATGTGTAATACTATCTTACCTCTAGGGGGCACTGGGGTGAAAGGGATGTGTAATACTATCTTACTTCTAGGGGGCACGGAGGTGAAGGGGATGTGAAATACTATCTTACCTCTAGGTGTCACTGGGGTGAAGGGGCCATGTAATACTGTATCTTACCTCTAGGGGGCACTGGGGTGAAGGGGCCGTGTAATACTATCTTACCTCTAGGGGGCACTGGGGTGAAGGGGATGCTCTGAGACAGCCTCATCAGGTTGTTACGCTCCACAGCTACATGGAGGGAAACACACAAGTACACAGTGTCAAATACACACAACATTGTCAGAACAAAGCTATAGTAGTCAAATGACATCCTACTCAATTAAGTGGGGAATAGGGTGTGACTTGAGACTGACTACAGCATGTTTTAAGGTCCAATCCTCACCTGAGTATTGGTAGCTTTCCATTGGCTTGAAAGGGGAACCAATTGCTAAAAAAATGAATAATAATAAATAAATACAAATTAAAAAGTCAGTTATTCAAATCCAGTCCAATCAAATCTAAAGGTTATTTGTGATATGCATGGCTTACAGCAAGTGTACATACACTATACAACAAAATTCTTACTTGCAAGCTCTCCTCTCATGACATTTGCTAATAAAAGTAAAAAATTAACAAATAAGCATGTAGGGAAGAGAATAAGAATGGAAAAGTACATAGAGGTGAATGAATTTTAGTGGTGCAGGGATAGTTCACGTCACAATTACTTAGACATAGTTAAAAGGATAGTTCACATCACAATGAGTAAGAAATAGTTAAAGGGATAGTTCACGTCACAATGAGTAAGAAATAGTTAGGGATAGTTCACGTCACAATGAGGTAGACATAGTTAAAGGGATAGTTCACATCACAATGAGTAAGAAGTAGTTAAAGGGATAGTTCACATCACAATGAGTAAGAAGTAGTTAAATGGATAGTTCACTTCACAATTAGTTAGTTAGAAGTAGTCAAATGGATGGCTCACAATGAGTAAGAAGTAGTTAAAAGGATAGATCACATCTCAAGGAGTTAGAAGGGATAGTTCCCAGTCACTCACAGTCCTTCCTGCTCCCCAGGTGGGCATGTCTGTAGAGACATGATGCAGCTGAGAGGAAGGAGAGAAGAGATCATCAGTCAGGGACATGACCACAGAGGTGAATAGCCTGTTCATTTTAGAGAAAGAAATCAGGAACTATAAAGTCACAGTAATAGTAGAGACAGCAAGTTCCAATGGACACATACCATTTATTCCTGAGTCCTCCCCTGGTACCCTGCTGAGAGAGAGAGAGAGAGAACACACAACAGACATTAACATCCACCTCATAGAGAGATCATTACTTGGAATTAACCCACTTCCACCATTTGAAAGTAGTCAACTTCGTGGGACTTCCTATGGGTTAAGGAAGGATCACACAATTCCATCCAGGTCATCAGGAGGGATCAGACAATGAGTTATACTTGTGCGCAAACATTCCAGAACTGCAGGTGGTAGTAAATCACCAACCTTGGCTTTATACCTGTTCAAACAACACACTCCAGGCCTCACAAACGCCATAATGGGACTGTTGTCAGTCTATGATCCACCTCTACATACCTCTGATACTACACAACACAGTAGAATACTACCTATACAGTAGTAACACTATGAATTGGATTGGAACATTGTTTACTGTCAACGGTAAGGGTTGGCCCAGGGTTACGAGCCGCATTGGGAACACTGAACTGATCAACAACCAAGAGATCTACTATCTAGTAGGCCCACAGCTGTACTACTCTACTCTTTCAGGCCTGTAAGATCCAGGGCTTTAATATATATATATTTTTATTTATTTAACTAGGCAAGTCAGTTAAGAACAAATTCTTATTTACAATGACGGCCTAGGAACAGTAGGTTAACTGCTTTGTTCAGGGACAGAACGACAAATGTTTGTCAGCTCGGGGATTCGATCCGGCCCAACGCTCTAACCACTAAGCTACCTAACGCCCCATTAAGATCCAGTCTGTAAAAAATAAGTGGACCCCAGCTGAAAAACCAGGATGAAGGTAGGAATGCATGTCAGGTACTTACAGACTGCTGGTCTGAGCGGTCTTGACCTGAGCCCTCTCCTGAGGAGAGAGAAGAAAATATACCAGTCAGTCATACAGTCAGTCAGTCAGTGATTTAAAGAACTGAAGGGGTGTGAGACATCATACAGTTATGGAACAGTTCTCACCAGTAGTAGTGCAGCTCTGGGGTCTTCGTGGATGAGGATGTCTTCTGCTGACACTCTGCTCCTCTCTCTCTTACTCAGAGCTGCAGACACACACAACAACCAAAGGCACTTCCAGTTAACAAACATGGTATACATGTCGATGTCCTCCGGCAGGTCTTGTCAGGGTTCTGCAGTGTATTCATGTGTCTAGCAGCACAGCTCTATCTTCCTGGACTTACAGGAGTCTGGGTGGAGGAAGGAGGGACTCCGGTCAAACTCAGTGAAGCCAGCGTACGAGTTGACTGTCCTCATGTTACCTTGGCCTTCAGGATGACCCTGCACACAGAGAAAAAGACACCGCCATCAGTATGTAGGAGCAACTTCCTCCTACTGGGCTCTGAAAGTAAATAACTGCCTCAATACCCAGGAGGAGGAACACAATCACATAACCCACCTGTTCCCTGTGGCGCGTGGCTGGGCTGAGCTGTGTGGAGGAGATGTCTCTGGGGAAGGAGCGCTGCAGATCCAGGTGCAGGTTGTCTTTATGACCTGGACGACCAGAACATTGTTAGTCAGACAGATACAGACACAGCATCACACCAAGGGTGGCCAACACTGGTCCTGGAAGGCTGCAGAGTTGCACGCTTTTTTGTTGGGGTTCATTTAAAATTCCAATTTGATAACTTCCTGAATTAAAATGGAATTGACCCCAACCCTGATCCAGGTCAGGGGTTGGCCACACCTCGTTCTGTGTCTTTGAGAGAACACCTTAGACCTCTGGGACAGTCACTGGAAGACAGACGGACAGAGGGTCGGTACCTCAACCTTTCACCTTTCCATGTGACAAACCCTTAACCAATACAGACAAATTCAGGAAAGGTTACAAATCTCAATCAATCAATCAATCCATCCATCCATGGTGATACAGTCACAACCCTGTCACCTTCAACCAGAGGACAACACCAACGACGTAAGACAAGACAAAAAGGTTGACACACTAATTGACAGGGAGAGCGAGAGAGAGCGAAAGAGCCATATCTGAAAGAGAGACGAGGACGAGTTGATTACAAAGCTGATCCTAGCACCCTACAGACCTGGCACCTCTTCCTAGGCTAAGTCCCACATCACACCCTGCTCTCTATGTAGTGCACTACTGCGTTCCTAACCAAGTAGAAAGTTGTAAATAGGCATTCACTTGCTTTGAACTCGTTGAGAAACACAGATTGGCTAATTTCCAACAAGCGGTATCAACCATAAACTAAAAACTTACAGCTATCATGCTTGTAAATAAATGATCGTTTTCAAAAATCATATTAATAATTTTTATGAATAATTAATAATTTAACTACCTAAAATGCTGTTATCGAGGTCCTTTTCTTAGTAGTTGACGTCAGAGATCAGCATATGGGAGGAGTCGTAGCTCAGGGATGATAGACAAGTCTCCCACTAGTAATTATGAGTTGGAGGGGTGTTCAACGGGATCTTTCCCAATGACTGTATATGAATGGACAAAGCCATCTATGGATGACGTCACGCCATTCATTCCTATGTGAATACTCAATGGTGCATTTGAAGCAGAGGAAGTCTGTTTTAGCTTGCTAAGATGGCGTCTCATTGGGGGGATTCTCAAGACATAACATGCACAATTTTAGCTACTTCAGGAAGTGATGTTGCAGACTGCGACCAAGGGAAAACGACTGCCCCCCCTGAGTATCTCAAGTGAAGGTTGACCTGGGTACTGCAGGCAGCAAATACACCAGATGTATGTCCTTGAACCAATTTGAACCAAAGGTTTTAATATAATTGGTTCAAGGACATACATCTGGTGTATTTGCTGCCTGCAGTAGGACATACATCTGTGTAATAGAAGCAATTATTTGTACAGATTAATTTTTTTCTCACATATATTGACCACAAAGATTGCCATTTTCCCATTGACTATAATGGGGGATGCTGCTTTCTGGATACAACAGCCTGCAGTATTCCGATCTCCATTAAACTTCATAGCTTCAATGAAAGGGGGCATGGCCAATGCAGACGTCGGATTGACCATGCAGCGCCTTTAAAGGTCCCCCTTAGCCAAATCAGAGGGTACACATAGGGGAAGTGAAGGAAACAAAATACAATAGTTGGAGGGCGGGAGTTAGTTCTGAGGTGATTTTGATTCCTAGTTTACGGCAGACTGCTGTAACAGTTTAGCTGTAAAGTACATAGCTGTTGTATATGTAGCATATTAGCATGTGAACTGTACAGTCGTGGTCAAAAGTTGAGAATGACACAAGTATTGGTCTCCACAAAGTTTGCTGCATCAGTGTTCTTAGATCTTTATGTCAGTAGTTACTATGCTACACTGAAGTATAATTACAAGTATTCCATAAGTGTCAAAGACTTTCATTGACAATGACATTCAGTTTATGCAAAGAGTCAATATTTGCAGTGTTGACCCTTCTTTTTCAAGACCTCTGCAATCCACCCTGGCATGCTGTCAATTAACTTCTGGGCCACATCCTGACTGATGGCAGGCCGTTCTTGCATAATCAATGCTTGGAGTTTGTCAGAAGTTGTGGGTTTTTGTTTGTCCACCCGCCTCCTTGAGGATCGACCACAAGTTCTCAATGGGATTAAGGTCTGGGGAGTTTCCTGGCCATGGACCCAAAATGTTGATGTTTTGTTCCCCGAGCCACTTAATTATCACTTTTGCCTTATGGCAAGGTGCTCCATCATGCTGGAAAAGGCATTGGTCGTCACCAAACTGTTCTTGGATGGTTGGGAGAAGTTGCTCTCGGAGGATGTGTTAGTACCATTCTTTATTCATGGCTGTGTTGTTAGGCAACATTTTGAGTGAGCCCTCTCCCTTGGTTGAGAAGCAACCCCACACATTAATGGTCTCAGGATGCTTTACTGTTGGCATGACACAGGACTGATGGTAGCGCTCACCTTGTCTTCTCCGGACAAGGTGTTTTCCGGATGGCCCAAACAATCGGAAAGGGGATTCATCAGAGAAAATGACTCTACCCCAGTCCTTAGCAGTCCAATCCCTGTACCTTTTGCAGAATATCAGTCTGTCCCTGATGTTTTTCCTTGAGAGAAGTGGCTAATTTGCTGCCCTTCTTGACACCAGGCCATCCTCCAAAAGTCTTTGCCTCACTGTGCATGCAGATGCACACACACCTGCCTGCTGCCATTCCTGAGCAAGGTCTGCACTGGTGGTGCCCCGATCCCGCAGCTGAATCAACTTTAGGAGACGGTCCTAGCGCTTGCTGGACTTTCTTGGGCGCCCTGACGCCTTCTTCACAACAATCAAACCTCTCTCCTTGAAGTTCTTGAAGTTCTCAATAAGCATGACAGAGTGATCTCCAGCCTTGTCCTCGTCAACACTCTCACCTGTGTTAACGAGACAATCACTGACATGATGGCAGCTGGTTCTTTTGTGGCAGGGCTGAAATGCAGTGGAAATGTTTTTGGGGATTAAGTTCATTTTCATGGCAAAGAGGGACTTTGTAATTAATAGCAATTAATCTGATCACTCATGACATTCTGGAGTATATGCAAATTGCCATCATCATCACTGATGCAACAATACTTGTGTAATTCTCAAAACTTTTGACCACGACTGTATAAGTGGCTAAGAAGAGTTGATGACTGAGCCCTATATTACAAAGAGGAGTTAGCGAGGTAAGTGTGGTCAACTCAGAGTTACATTTTGGATAACCGGTCATACAAAAGTGGCTCACATTCAGAACTAACGTGTTCAGGGGCAGGATAACTCAGGGCTAACTCCATTTATCCTGAATTAAGTGTGAGCCTCGAGTTGAGGACCAATAAAATTAGATTCCCTCACTCTCGCAAAGACTGCGTCGTCATCCCCATCATTTTAGGAAGACAATTGATTAAATATTTTATCAAATAAAAATGTTTACTTTTTCTATAGTAATATAATACTTAGGAATGACAGCATGCATTTGAAAGTTCACGCACAGTAAAACTTTTTTCAAATTATTTAAATCGATAGGTGGGGGAAAAGGTGCGTGTGCATTGATAAGCATACCAAAGCACAAAGACGGCATTAACGAAACTTAATAAAATAAAAATGGCACTTCTAATAGCTTATTTCACAGCATAGCCTGCTGAATTTGCAAGATAACTTTTCTTTCTTGATTTCGGCAAAAAGGAAAATGTGAGCATTGTCTCAAATAAGAGTTTGGCGTTCGCCATGCACGTACATTTAACTGAAGTGATGTGGGCGATGAAACTAAGAAAAGCCATTAATTTCCAATGGAAGAGAAGCTAAGTGGGAGGGGGACTGTTGGGCGATGCGAGCATGGGCAAGGGACGTGAATAGGGCGGGACCAAAGTTGGGGAAAAAGGAACGTTATGCAAATACTCTGCGACATCACTGCGCGCTTGACCAATTGAAGCGCAGTATAGCTTCCAGTCCATAATGAATTGGCTGTTGATACCTAGCACCCAGACGAGGGCAAAGCGGAATACAAGTGTAGTTATAACATACTGACAGTGCATTTCCATAGAACATGATGATGGCGATGAAACAACCTTGCTTGATACATAAGGGCGACGCTAGAGTGGCTATCCGAATTATCGAGATGGCGTGCTACACTCCATAAGAGGCAGAGACATGTATATTGTAAGTACACTACCGTGTGTCAATGTAGTTTATATCGAGTTCAGATAGCGATCCTAGAAACTCTGTTTCCCACTACCGCACTGGCTACGGATCGCCTTCGCCTGCATTGGAACTCCCGCTTCCATAAAACACGCATGCACATAGAAGTGGGAGTACCGCTCTTCCTCATCTAGTCCCTGTTAAGGTACGAAGCACAGGCCTGCAACGTAGTAAGACTATATAAAGTTTCAGAGCTGTGAATATATGTAAGGGTTGTTGTTATGAGTTTATGAAGTTTATTGATTGAGAATGATGCCATACTGATTGGTTTATTTTGAAGTCTACTGATTGAACATGGTGCCATATCAGGTTATGCTCTGTGTATTTGAATAGGGTTTGAGAACACACCTGTGGTTATTTAATTTTAGTTAGACCCCAGAACACCCTTTTAGACCACTAACAACCATACTTCACCCTGGTTAGGAAAAGGTGTGTTACAGGTGAAAGGTAGAGTGTGATTTGAGATTTGCCCACTTGCCAACGTAAACTCAGACTGAGACTCAAACCTCTGTCTCTGTTAGTTTCCCTCTTGTCACTTCTCAGGGGGGCTTCAGTCCTTCCTTCCCCCTGCTGAGGGGCCTCCAGCTGGGCCACGGGGCCTGAGGACCCCACCTCTCTGGTCCTCCAGCCGCAGGGTCTCCTGGGCACCACTGCAGGGGCCAGGGCGCAGCCTGGGAGGGGGCTGTTCCTGTTAGCGTCGGCATGCGGAGAGGGGGCGGCCTTACGGGCGGTCTCAGGAGCCAATGGAAGCTCAGCATTTCTGCCCTGCCCACCCAACAGAACTCCTTCGGGTCTTCCCTCGTCATCGCAAAATGCCTCATTCACATACCCCTCCCCCTCTGCCCTCCCCTCCCTCTCACAACTCCTCCTCTCCAACTCACACCTTCCCTCCTTCTCACCAATTCCCTCCCGTTTCTCAATGGAAGCAGGCAAGCAAACGGGGCGAGCAATGTCAGAAGTCTTAGACACAACAACAACTACAGTGGGGTACACACAGCTAGTGTCCTCGTCTTTCTCCTCACACTTGTACTTACCAACAAACGCACCAAATTCTACAGAAAAGGCAGAGGTTGAAGCAGAGGTTCTGCCTTTGTCTGGCAGAGGCAGGCTGAGTTCTGGGTGGCTGGAGCCGGAGGGCTGGGAGGGGGTAGAGCTGACGTAGAAAGCAGCCCCAGCAGAGGGCACGCTGGGCAGGCTGGAGGGGCAGTCGGAGAGGACCGGCTGCTCTGGACGGGTCAGCTGCCACTGGGTGAAGGAGTGGCCGCGTAGCCGCAGCTCTGGAGGAGCTGGGTCGAGAGAGAAGGCACTGTGACTGGCACTGGCGCTGGCACTGCCACCCGTGGAGGATCCAGCCTCCATAGTAGCAGTAGCTTGGTGCCCCAGCCCAGCCCAGTCTCCTCTTCTCTCTGGGGGACTGAGTGTCAGGGGCGGGTTTGGGTCCAGCCCCATTCCCATCCCAGGAGGCCTCCTCCCCAGCCCCAGCGTCTCCAACCTCCCTTCCACCCCACTCCCAAACAGAGAATCAGCCATGTTGCCCCCCACCACCACCCCAGACACCTGGGGGAAGGAGGAACCGAAGTAGGCCCCCACGCTGCGTTTGACCCCCTTGGAATGGGGGGTAGGGTCCTGGTGGGTGGGGGCCAGGCTGGGGGCAAAGTTCTTAGACAGACTGAGCTCTCTGGTGATCTGGTTGTGGACCTTGCTGGCCTCAGAGGCCCTCTGGGCGGTCAGGGTCTTCAGTGTGTCCACGGTCAGAGCTGACAGGTCCTGGAGGTGGCCGATCTGGGAGTCCAGCGTGTGGAGGGAACGCTTAATGAAGTTCACTCTATTTCCAACCTCCTTCAGCTGGATACACATGGTCTCAACCCTGAGGAGAGAAAGGCAAAATAAATCTAGATCTATTGAACTTTGTTGATATGTTGCCATGGAATTCAACATTCACTATTCAATTAACCTCCTAATCCTGCTATATACACACTAAGTGTTACTGTCAACGTACGGCTCAAATAAAAACTGGGGTTAACGGTAACTATGGTAACAGTTACCTGTCAGAGGTGAGGCGGATGCGCTCATCGCTCCCTGAGTGGAACTGGTCATTTTTCTCATGGAAGTACATCTCCACACATTGCTCCTCAAAGTCATGGAGCTTCTTCTGATCCTCCTCTGTTAGAAACAACTCTGGAGGGAGGAGGGATGGAGAGGATGAAGAGTTCTAGTTTCAACAAGGCATTTCACCTCTTTTACAGATCTCAATGTAACTACTAGTACATATTTTCAAATAACTTAGTAGCTGCATATATTTTTTCTGATAAACTAGAGATCCCTGGGACACCTATACGTTTTATATTCTGTTCATAGACTACTGGTGTCCCCCAGAGCTCGGTACTAGGTCCTCTTGTTCTCTCTGATTACCAAGTGGTTCTGTCATATCCACATTTTAGAGAGAGATAAATGGGTAGTTCCCATACTTGGTCCGTAAGAGTGACTGTCCTTCTTCCTCTTGTGACAGATGCAGGAGAAGAAAGAGACCAGGTGGGAGAGGAGAATGAGGGGAGGAGGGAGGACTGGCTTCTCATGGTAGGCCATGACAAAATGATACCTCTGGTACTTCCATACCAGATTACTGATTGACATCACTTGGAGGTACACATTACTGTGGAGAAGAGAGAAATGGCAAAAATGGATACACACACAGTGGTGTAGAAAAATCAGGGAAAACATGATAATAATGATGTTATGAATAAATAGTATTGGTCACAGAACAGTGCTCTATGGAACACTGTGTGTGCGTGTGGTCTTACTTGAAGAAGGCGATGAGAAGGTTGACTATCAGTATGTATTGGACAAAGAGGTAGACTGCTTGTAGGAAAGGAGTGATCCACACTGAAGCGGAGCACAGGTGTTTCACATCACTATTATTGGCACACACTGTGTAGAGAGGGGACTGGGTCAGACTCACACACACACACGGTGCTTCACATATCCCAACACAAAAAACACACACACTTAAGATTCACACACACATCCCAAACAACAATCAGTGACAGGTGTACATCAGTCATACATACACACAAACTACAGGTCTAAGGTCCATGGACTGGTTTTGCACAGCCAGATTAAGCTTCTACCGTCTTTGATATGTCTCTACAGAAAGGATTTTTTTTTTGTCTAGGAGTAAACACAATTTGGGTCAGTAAAAACAGAGACTACCATCTAATACTAGTGAAATAAAATGTCATACTACTGCACAGTATCTACTGCTACTGTATGCATTCTGCTCTGTATATCAACAGGTAGTCTCTTCCCACAGCCGCTGTATCTCCCACACAACTGGGGTGGAGCTCCCTGAGTCTGATGAGCGAGACAGGTAGCTGCCGTTATTATATATTACACAATGTACCTTGTGTAAATATCATTACTCAATCTCAGATGTGTTCTATGCAGCAAATCTAAATGTCACTTAGTCACGCAATTATGTCAATAGGAGACTAAAGTTTAAAAAGTTGCCTTAACTGGAAGTTAGTATTTACCCCCATGTGTACAACAATGTTTACTAAATGTTACAGAATCTGAGGCATTTGACACTGGTTCTTTCTTCACAGTAGGGCTGTTTCGAAATACGTTTTATTGTTTTTTACAGAAATGCCTTCTTGAAAATTGCAAACTTGTATGGGATTTGTAAATATGAGTTTTACCACAGAGAAAGCACTGAGCTATACAGGGAGAAAGATGGGATCCTTCCTGGCTTGTCATGATTGACTGAGATAATGGAGTTGTTGGGTATGCTGAGATATGATTCCTGATTGGTCTGTCATGTCACAGGCTTCGGTCTATAACAGAATGGTAAGTATATAGATAATCTTTACCACAGATTTTTGGAAAGATAAAGCTATGGACAACTGCAAAAGGGTTTCTACAGCTATCAAAATCATTCTTACCCTGAATTTAGCTGGGTTTAAGTAGAGAGACTACTTTCTGGGGGACAATGCCATGTTTCCTCCAACTACAGTGTACGATACACCATTTTGAAGCTCTGAGCCTGTACTTTCGGTAAATCACTTACAACTGACATGCCTCAAGAGAAATCTGGAGACAAATGTGTACAATAATCTAAACTAAAGCCCTGATTGGTTAATAGCTGCTGTTCCCTACCGTTGCTGGCTATACCTCCGCTAACATGGGCCAACTGGCTGTGTCCACAATTAACTCCTAGCCCCTACCTCCTAGGGATTTAATTACTTATGAAAGAAATGGATAGCCAGAGTGAACCGTATGCTTATTCAACCAAGAGTCTAGGGTCTTACTCTAAACTAAAAATAAAAAATTAACACAGTGACTGTGTGAGGTGACTGTGTGGTGCGGTGCAGGATGCGTTGGTTAGACCATACGTGGGTTTTTGATTGATTTCATGCCTCGGTGAGAATCCTTAAGAAAAAACTTTATCATCGTAGTCGTTTACACGAGGCTTGACTTCCTTACCATCGATTTCATACGCATACACTTCCCCGTACATCATCCAGTACGGCTGGAAAACCACGTCTTTGAGCAGCGTCCAACTGGGCTCCTCATTTGGGTACAGGATAGCTTTCCGGGGCACGCCATAACTCAACAACACCACCGCCATGATCACCACAATATAAAACATATTGGCCACCTAGAGGAATATAAATATACACACATGATCATTATCCTATACATTATCATTATTCTAATATATACACATTATTACAGGATGGCTTTCTGCGGCATGCCATAACTCAACACCAGCGCCACCTGGCTATCTGTATGAATAGGTACATTACCACCACTATATTAAGTGCATGCGGTTAACCAGGTCTAGGTTCTGAGAATAAAAGGTCCAAGTTCCCGGGAAATACTGAGAGAATTTCCAGACTCACAGCTACTGCGCCTCAGAATGAAAAGAACTGGTGCTGGATCCCCGTAGTCTATCAAAACACGTTGTTGGTAGTAGACATTATTGCCACTATGTAAAACATGTTGATATATAGAGGTAACTGCAAAATTAAAGGAAACACTTCAGTAAATGAGGGGTACAAAGTATTTTGAAAGCAGGTGCTCCCACACAGGTGCGGTTCCGGAGTTAATTAAGCAACTAACATTAACGTCCAAATAAAAATGCCCAGTTGCCCATTATTTTGGCTACCATGGCTAGAGGAAGAGATCTTTGACTTTGAAAGAGGGATCTCAAAGGAGTATAGGGAGTTTAAAGTGTGTGTGTGTGTGTCTGTCACCAGATCTCAACCCAATTGAACACTAAATGGGAGATTCTGGAGCGGCGCCTGAGACAACGTTTTCCAACATCATTCTAGCTCCAACAGGGCAGTGAAATCTAGCAATACATTAACAATACACACATAATACAAAAACAATATATAAAAATAGGAATTAAGAAATATCAGAAGGAGCAATGTCAGAGTCTTGAATATAGAAAACTCCTCCCACTTCCCTCCTACCCTGGAGGGGAGCCTGCCAGCTACTCCTTATTCAATGTAATCAACCAAATCATGTCCACCTGAAAGAGGCAGGGCTACCCCTTTAAACACCCCCACCTTCAATCATTAGCCTCTTTCAAACCAAACCAGCATGGAACCCTAGACATGTGCTATTGACTGAAAACCATCCAATTTACCTTCAAACATTACCTAAATAAGTTGGTCAAAGGCTACCCTCCTCTCATCTTGTGTTCTTAAGGGCTCTTCACAGTGATTTCACAGTCTACGCAAACGAACCTCATTGGGATCAGTTGCGGATCCGTTGTGTAGACTGTGTCGAGCATTTTACAGACAAACCCATTGCGTTGCCTCCCCACTTCCCTTAGCTTCTTTGAGCTGTTTTTCAGTGTGTGTGGACAGTATGTGAATAGAAAGTGTACAGCAGTAGTTACTGTATATAGGATGAGCCATGACTAGAATACAGTATATAAATTGGGTAGAGCTCTGCTACCTGACCCCGACGGGCCGCAACATTTGGGCCTGGTAGGTCCTGTTTTTTCATCAATAACTAGGGTATGGGCAGGGCTTGATCCCTAACATTTTGAAGCTGAGCCATTTGCGTGTGCTCTGCTGTGCAGCACAGTCATATCTGGCTATGATCATAACATGATGTCAGAAGTGCTTCAACCTTGTCAAATATATACGACAGGAGAGATTATTTCAGAGAAAATAATGTTCCTTGAGTTTTGTGTAGAGTGATGAAAAGTAGTTAACTGCTCTCTCATGTCTTTTCATTGAATAGAGCATCCCAAGTTGAGCCGTTGCTATGGATACTCAGAGTACATGCAGAGTGAGCTTCACGCAGGGAGCGAGTGACCGACAGAGAGGAGCAGCTAAGGGATTTACTAATGGAGGAAGTTATTTCTGGTTTCGGGCAGGGCTGGCTCTTAATTTGGCAGAAGCAACTCGGGCCTGGGTAGGGTAAGGCCTGAACGTCGCAAACATGGGTAGGGCTTAAGACTTCATGCCTGTGCAAGGCTCTAAAAGTGGGTAAAACAGTATGTAAACATTGTTAAAGTGACCAGTGTTCAATGTCTTCATATGTTGGTGTTTACTTTATTTTGGCAGTTACCTGTGCATTGTCAGCTCTATATATAATAATTTAATCGTAATAGACAATTGAATTGACAACTCAATTGTAATAGACATTGACATTATCATCACTGTATAAAATATGTTGATATACATTATCACTGATATATAAAACATTTAGATATACATTCAAATGTATATTACAGTTGAAAAACAAATTTGGATTAGTATATCATTAGAAAGAAAAGAATGCTCACCATTTTACCGATCATCATCACATACGGTCCTGCTTGCTGGTTGACTGCCAGAATATCTAGGAGTCTCACGTACCAGAAGATGATATTCAAGCAATACACAGTCCGGCCTGGGACAAGCATATCCTCTCCTCCTATCCTCAATCCAAAGCCCACAAAGAAGGTGACAATAGCCAGGAAGTCTGAGAGGTTAAAATAGTCACTGAACCATACTTTAACCTTCTGGCTAATCTTCCCAGCTTCAGACATAAACATCTACAAAGAAATAAACAGAACAGACAACAGGACACAGAAATAGGAGATGAGTGCATCGAGTGAACTGATAGCAACAATAACATGCAGACAGAAACAATTTAAACAAACAGTGATAGAAATTGACACATATTTTATCTGTGTCAACGAGGGCTCAGTGCTTCTGTTTAAGTTGTGGACTATCTATAGGAATAAGGACCTTGTTTAAAGCAAACTGAACTAAACTAAATTGTATTAAATTCTCGGAGAAGCTGGGTAAGAGTCTTATCCTTCTCATACAAATGAAGTTACATCCCAAATGGCACCCTATTCCCTACATAGTGCCCTGTCAAGAGTTGTAAATATGGTGATAATTGGAACAAAACCATATTGATCTAGTGAGTATAGAGTCATGTGTGACAGGGCAGGAGCAGCATTAGCGTACCTCTCGTATCTTCTCGATGGCAGACGTGAAAATGTACAGGATGACAACCCACTCTTGAGGAGACGGAAACTCTGGCATCCGGACCAGAACCACAAACGAGTACAGCATCAGAAAGCCCAGGTACGCCAGCTAGACAGGAGACAACACACACCCCCACCGTTACATACCTTACACAGGCTATTATACAGACCCACAACACCCACCGTTACATACCTTACACAGGCTATTATACAGACCCACAACACCCACCGTTACATACCTTACACAGGCTATTATACAGATCCACAACGTTACATACCATACACAGGCTATTATACAGACCCACAACACCCACAGTTATATACCTTACACAGGCTATTATACAGATCCACAACGTTACATACCTTACACAGGCTATTATACAGACACACAACACCCACTGTTACATACCTTACACAGGCTATTATACAGACACACAACGTTACATACCATACACAGGCTATTATACAGACACACAACACCCACAACGTTACATACCTTACACAGGCTATTATACAGACCCACAACGTTACATACCATACACAGGCTATTATACAGATCCACAACGTTACATACCTTACACAGGCTATTATACAGACCCACAACGTTACATACCTTACACAGGCTATTATACAGACCCACAACACACACCGTTACATACCATACCTTTTAAGAAATTTCCCCTCGGGGATCAATAAAGTAAGTATCTATCTATCTATCTATCTATCTATCTATCGACCAAGATGAAAATATTATTTACATCTGCGACCTGGCCAAGATATTAACATACACACACACACACACACACCTTTACACAAAGGCTCTAATACAGAAAGAACCACATAAGAGTAAAGACGATTAAATGCTTCTTTATTGTGACTAAACCCTTGTCCAAGACAATGCCTTCGGAAAGTATTCAGAACCTCAACTGTTTCATTACAGCATTATTCTAAAATGTATTACATTATTTTTTCCCCTCAATCTACAAACAATACCCCATAATGACAAAGCAAAAACTGTTTTTTATAAATGTTTGCAAATTTATAAAACTAAAAAACCCAGAAATATCACATTTACATAAGTATGCAGAACCTTTACTCAGTATTTTGTTGAAACACCTTTGGCAGCGATTACAGCCTTGCATCTTCTTGGGTATGACGCTACAAGCTTGACACACCTGTATTTGGGGAGTTATTCCCATTTATTCTCTGCAGATCTTCCATTTAAGAGTGATGGAGGCCACTGTGTTCTTGGGGACCTTCAATGCTGCAGACATGTTTTGGTACCCTTCCCCAGATCTGTGCCTCGACACAATCCTATCATCTCGGAGCTCTTCCGACAATTCCTTCGACCTCATGGCTTGGTTTTTGCTCCGGCTTGCACTGTCAACTGTGGGACCTTATATAGACAAGTCATAATGAAGCATTATGATCTAAAAGGCTAAACTGATCCTATATCAGCAGTCCTACTTTGTATCCTTTCCAAATCATGTCCAATCAATTGAATTTACCACAGGGGTGACTCCAATCAAGTTGTAGAAACATCAAGGATGATCAATGGAAACAGGATGCACCTGAGCTAAACTTTCGAGTCTCATAGCAAAGGGTCAGAATACTTATGTAAATAAGGCATTTATTTTTTAATAAATGTGCAAACATTTTCAAAAACCTGTTATCGCTTTGTCGTTATGGGGTATTGTGTGTAGATTGCTGAGGAAATTGTTTTATTTAATCAATTTTAGAATAAGGCTGTAACAAAATTTGGAAAACGTCAAGAGGTCTGAATAGTTTCTGAAGGCACTGTGTTTAAAAAGTGTCTTAGGATAGGAGTGTTGATCTTGGATCAGGTCCCCCCCTGTCCATATATTCTTATTTAATTCATAATCTACATCAGCCCTTTCCTCAGAGACCCCAGATATGCCATACTCCCAACTATTCCAGAACTAACACACCCAAATCAATTTTTCAACTAATCATCAAGCCCTCGACGAGGTGTACTAGTTTAGGGCTACCAGAGGAGAGGTTTGAAAAAGGCTGATCTGTATGAAGCATTATGATCTAAAAGGCTAAACTTTGTTCCTGCTTTGTGACATACCCCCAGGTATTTTCAGAGGTGAACACTGTGAGCCTGACCAGTGAAGCTTGAAGTGAAGGAAACTACAGCATTCAACAACACTTCTCAGCCATTATACAGACCCCCCCCACCCTCCCCCAAACATCAGTCATTCTAACTATGGCCCAGGGGTTAAGTAGGGTGGGTGTGGCTGTTGAAGGACCGTGACTAAACTGAGACTGATCAGGGTTGGGATCAGTGCTGACTGAGGCAGGCAGGGGTGATTATGTGGAAGCAGAGATCATGATGTGACAGATATGCAGTGAGAGCTGGATCATTGTGTGGCAGGCAGCATAACTATGTTGAGGTTGATTGTAGGGTAGATAAGTATTGATCTGGGTACAGCAGCTATAGTGATGTTAAGGACTGTTCTACTGATGCTATCAGGACATGTAAATGATGCCAGGGAACCTGGAAAACCACCTGAGGGTGTGTGTGTGTGTGTGTGAGAGAGAAGTATGCAGGGGGTGGGAGGTAGAGCTCTGGAAAAGTACACACACGCCCCAGCCTCCCTCTGTCCTCTTAACACGAACATTTTTCATGTCAGCCCTCCGTGGTCTCAGAGTACACACACTGGCCAAGTTGTGCTAATTTGTAGACCATTACATTACATTGGTTCTAAAAGGGAAATCTCCACCCACCCGGGACACTGAGCGATGCAAAACAAACTTGTCCTGTCCACACACACACAGGAAACACCCCTTCTATTCAAGCTGTTTAGTGCCTCCACAGGGAGAACCATGATGGCTCCACAGGGAGAACCATGATGGTCAAAACTCTGCTGTACTATTGGGCCCAGAGTTTCTGCTGGTCAGTTCACATCGTAGGGTAGGGTCTAGGGTTTCATACTGTGTTGAAACAGAGCAGTTCACATCGTAGGGTAGGGTCTAGGGTTTCATACCGTGTTGAAACAGAGCAGTTCACATCGTAGGGTAGGGTCTAGGGTTTCATACCGTGTTGAACCAGAGCAGTTCACATCGTAGGGTCTAGGGTTTCATACCGTGTTGAACCAGAACAATTCACATCGTAGGGTAGGGTCTAGCGGCTAGGGTTTCATACCGTGTTGAACAAGAGCAGTTCACATCATAGGGTAGGGTCTAGGGTTTCATACTGTGTTGAACCAGAGTAGTTCACATCGTAGGGTCTAGGGTTTCATACCGTGTTGAACCAGAACTTGACGATGGGGGCGTGGTAGAAGGCGTAGAACTTCCTGGTTAGAGGAAGTCTTCGGGAGCGGACATGTGTCTCCACTTCATCCTTCACCTCCACGTTGTCATCCGCCTTTGCCTCCTTGAACACATCCTGGAGAAGAATCATGTTTAATAACGCATGTTTAATAGACTGTATAGACATGTATGCATACAGTGGGGAGAACAAGTATTTGATACACTGCCGATTTTGCAGGTTTTCCCACTTACAAAGCATGTAGAAGTCTGTAATTTTTATCATAGCTACTCTTCAACTGTGAGTGACGGAATCTAAAACAAAAATCCAGAAAATCACATTGTATGATTTTTAAGTAATTAATTTGCATTTTATTGCATGACATAAGTATGATACATCAGAAAAGCAGAACTTAATATTTGGTACAGAAACCTTTGTTTGCAATTACAGAGATCATACGTTTCCTGTAGTTCTTGACCAGGTTTGCACACACTGCAGCAGGGATTTTGGCCCACTCCTCCATACAGACCTTCTCCAGATCCTTCAGGTTTCGGGGCTGTCGCTGGGCAATACGGACTTTCAGCTCCCTCCAAAGATTTTCTATTGGGTTCAGGTCTGGAGACTGGCTAGGCCACTCCAGGACCTTGAGATGCTTCTTACGGAGCCACTCCTTAGTTGCCCTGGCTGTGTGTTTCGGGTCGTTGTCATGCTGGACGACCCAGCCAGGACCCATCTTCAATGCTCTTACTGAGGGAAGGAGGTTGTTGGCCAAGATCTTGCGATACATGGACCCATCCATCCTCCCCTCAATACGGTGCAGTCATCCTGTCCCCTTTGCAGAAAAGCATCCCCAAAGAATGATGTTTCCACCTCCATGTTGGGATGGTGTTCTTGGGGTTGTACTCATACTTCTTCTTCCTCCAAACACGGCGAGTGGAGTTTAGACCAAAAAGCTCTATTTTTGTCTCATCAGACCACATGACCTTCTCCCATTCCTCCTCTGGATCATCCAGATGGTCATTGGCAAACTTCAGATGGGCCTGGACATGCGCTGGCTTGAGCAGGGGGACCTTGTGTGCGCTGCAGGATTTTAATCCATGACGGCGTAGTGTGTTACTAATGGTTTTCTTTGAGACTGTGGTCCCAGCTCTCTTCAGGTCATTGACCAGGTCCTGCCGTGTAGTTCTGGGCTGATCCCTCACCTTCCTCATGATCATTGATGCCCCACGAGGTGAGATCTTGCATGGTGCCCCAGACCGAGGGAGATTGACCATCATCTTGAACTTCTTCCATTTTCTAATAATTGCGCCAACAGTTGTTGCCTTCTCACCAAGCTGCTTGCCTATTGTCCTGTAGCCCATCCCAGCCTTGTGCAGGTCTACAATTGTATCCCTGATGTCCTTACACAGCTCTCTGGTCTTGGCCATTGTGGAGAGGTTGGAGTCTGTTTGATTGAGTGTGTGGACAGGTGTCTTTTATACAGGTAACGAGTTCAAACAGGTGCAGTTAATACAGGTAATGAGTTGAGAACAGGAGGGCTTCTTAAAGAAAAACTAACAGGTCTGTGAGAGCCGGAATTCTTACTGGTTGGTAGGTGATCAAATACTTATGTCATGCAATAAAATGCAAATTAATTATTTAAAAATCATACAATGTGATTTTCTGGATTTTTGTTTTAGATTCCGTCTCTCACAGTTAGTGTACCTATGATATGAAATTAGACCTCTACATGCTTTGTAAGTAGGAAAACCTGCAAAATCGGCAGTGTATCAAATACTTGTTCTCCCCATTGTATGTACAGTTGAAGTCGGAAGTTTACATACACCTTAGCCAAATATATTGAAACTCACTTCACAATTCTTGACATTTAATCATAGTAAAAATTCCCTGTCTTATGTCAGTTAGGATCACCACTTTATTTTAAGAATGTGAAATGTCAGAATAATAGTAGAGAGAATGATTTCCTTCCTCATGATGCCATCTATTTTGTGAAGTGCACCAGTCCTTCCTGCAACAAAGCACCCCGACAACATGATGCTGCCACCACCGTGCTTCACGGTTGGGATGGTGTTCTTCGGCTTGCAAGCCTCCCCCTTTTTCCTCCAAACATAACGATGGTCTTTATGGCCAAACAGTTCTATTTTTGTTTCATCAGACCAGAGGACATTTCTCCAAAAAGTACGATATTTGTCCCATCTGCAGTTGCAAACCGTAGTCTGGCTTTTTTTTTGGCGGTTTTGGAGCATTGGCTTCTTCCTTGCTGAGCGACCTTTCAGGTTATGTCAATATAGGACTGGTTTTACTGTGGATATAGATACTTGTGAAGATGCTGGAGGGAACAGGTACACAAGGTCCTTTGCTGTTGTTCTGGGATTGATTTGCACTTTTTGCACCAAAGTACGTTCATCTCTAGGAGACAGAACAAGTCTCCTTCCTGAGCGGTATGACGGCTGCGTGGTCCCATGGTGTTTATACTTGCGTACTATTGTTTGAACAGATGAAAGTGGTACCTTCAGGCATTTGGAAATTGCTCCCAAAGATGAACCAGACTTGTGGAGGCCTACATTTTCTTTTCTGAAGTCTTGGCTGATTTCTTTTGATTTTCCCATGATGTCGAGCAAAGAGGCACTGAGTTTGAAGTTTGAAATGCATCAACAGGTACACCTACAATTGACTCAAATTATGTCAATTAGCCTATCAGAAGCTTCTAAAGCCATGACAATTTTCTGAAATTTTCCAAGCTGTTTAAAGGCACAGTCAACTTAGTGTATGTAAACTTCTGACCCACTGGAATTGTGATATAGTGAATTATAAGTGAAATAATCTGTCTGTAAACAATTGTTGGAATAATTTGTCATGCACAAAGTAGATGTCGTAACCGACTTGCCAAAACTATAGTTTGTTAACATAAAATCTGTGGAGTGGTTGAAAAATTTGTTTTAATGACTTCAACTGTATGTGTCCATGTATATGCATGTATAGACTGAAAACAGCACCAGAAATGAAGAAACCGTGAATTAAGAGAGAACTGCAGTCCAACCCTCTCGCTCTCTCATACAGCTACCCCTCATAGCTAAACCCCAGGACCATCACAGCTACCCCTAATAGTTCAATCCCAGGACCATCAGAATAGTAGTAGCACCAGTGTACTTGCCAGAACAGACACAGTAAGATAAGAAAATAAAACCGATATTATATTGATTCTGACCATCTGTATGTTGTCGGTGGTGTTATGGAAGTTGTGTTCGCTGTCCTCCATGGTCATCTGATGGGCGTCCTGACTCTGAGGGATGTGGGACATCTCTGCCTTAGTCTTATACTGCAACAGGAGGATGGCAGGAGGCACCAGGATACTGAGGATCACCTAGAGATACAGTATATACATTATAATAATATTATATTTCGTTTTTAAATGTATTTATTATATATTTTTATTTATGTTTACTCGGGAGGGACCAGGATAATGAGAATCACCTGGAAAAACATTATAATAAATCAATAATAACCATCCAAGCACAGAGCCCTGTGGAACACCATTGTTTGTGTGTGTGTGTGTGTGTGTACACTGCATTTCTGGGCAGTGTCACCTTGTACCAGGAGTTCTTCCTCATGTTAAGTCGTCCCATCCACATGTCTGACAGCAGCAGCTGGGTACAGGTGTGAGCCACAAAAGGTCGTAACCGTGACGACACGGCCAGCTTCAGACAGGTGCTGTTACTCCAGTTCTTCAATTCGTAGGTCAGCAGCTTCATCGCCATGGTTTCATCCTGTCTGAACGACTGCTCCAGGAGGTCCACTGCTAGGGTGCCAAATTCACTATGAAATAATAATAATAATAATAATAATAATATCTACATTACTCCAGACATCATCATCACTGCAAACATGACACACATACCAGGGTGTCAAACTCATTGAAAACACAATCATAAACAGTCATTGCTACACAGCACCTCAGTCACAATAATAGTCTGACACATTACACACTAATACTCAGTAATATTCATACTTCAAGTAGCCTTGAGTATTACTGACTACTAGTAGTAATGCATCATACTTGGAGTACTCAAAGTATTAGTATGTAATCTGTCACATATTATAGTACTCTGAGTATTAGTGAGGATTGAAGTGTCATTGTAATTTGGTGTGTAAGGTGTCATACATACTTTGAGTAGTCCTTGAGTTCCTCGGAGGTGTCATCGACCACGTCACTCTTCTTGGCCTCATAGCCCATGGAGCGACAGAGCTTACAGGCCACCAGGGCCTTGGCCATGCTTTCCTCCCCATGCTGCCAGAAGAACAGAGACATCTTCTGCCTATTCATTAGGACGGCCCACATCAGCAGCTCGTTGAACGGGTACGGGAACCTGCGCGTCTCCGGGTCGTCGATGTCAACCATCTCCTCCTTGGCTTTTTTCTTGGACTGGTCTGTCGCCGACTCCAACTAAGAGGGAGAGGAGTGGGTTTCGAGAGGGGGAGTTTAATGTAATCTGATGGTTCAGTTCTGTGGCGTAGGTTTGTATGGCTGATCGTGAATGTGTGTGTACCTTAGGTTTTTATGACTGATCGTGTGTGTGTGTACCTTGGGTTTTTAATGACTGATCGTGTGTGTGTACCTTGGGTTTTTATGACTGATCGTGTGTGTGTACCTTGGGTTTTTATGACTGATCGTGTGTGTACTTTGGGTTTGTACTGAGTGGATTTATTTCATTCATTCATGCCCACAGTTACATTCAGACAATACTTCAAATACACAAGATACTACATTCAATTAAAAAGGTTCTATCTTTAAAGAAATTACAGTTTAAAAAGTCACATTTTGTTATTAAAAATTCTGATGGCAATCGTAGAATTTGTAAGTCTATTTTGTCCTTGCGTTGATGCTGGACAGTTGATTCTGGTTGCGGAGGACTCTGCCAGTACTCTCCCCTTCTCTGTGGTAGGAGATCCTGTAGAGGGTGGTTAGCTTGGTGCATGTCAGTGGCCAATCTTACTGCTGCTTGCTCTATCCATGACTGTAGTGGTGGAAGGGTAGTGGTGGAAGGGTCAGTTTTTTTATTATCTTGCTTGGCCTTTTCTGTAACCTATCCAGCGCAGCTTGCTGCTTCTTCTTCTTTGTGCAGTCCACCAGCAACACACTGGCATACTCCAGGCATGGTCAGATTACAGTGGTGTAGACTTCCACAAGGTTATCAGTGGACAGGCCGTTTCTTGCCATCACTCAAGTCACAGTCATGAAATGGAGACGTTTTTCACTGCCTGGTCAATGTGTTGGTCCCCACTGAGTTACTTGTCCAAGTGGAAGCCAAGGTGTTTTGTGCTTGTTACAACTGGAACTCTCAGTGTTGTGTGTACCTTGGGTTTGTATGGCTGTGCAGTCTTGATGAAGTGGTTGTGCCTGGTCTTCTCCTTCTTGTCGGCCTGGATACTGAAAGACTCTTGGCTCTTCCTCAGGTGCGACCCAGGCCCCGCGGAGTGGCGACCTGACCTCTGGAGAGAGAGAGGAGGGAGTGAGCGAGAGATAGAGAAAAGTTTACTTTCACCATCACTAAGTGAATTAAATCAGTGAAACCGCAAGATCAAAATAACCTGTGTGAACAATCAGTTTAACCCTTGACCCTGAAGCGACCTTACCTTTTAACCTTTAATCTTCAACCCTTAACCCTAACCGTTAACCCTTACCCTGCTGTTGCCGTGGAGATTGTTGTAGATGATCCTGAAGCGTTTCCTGGTGTAGTTGCACCTGTAAGTCCCGCCCATCAGGTACTCTATCACCAGGCCAATGTCAATTAACGTCATCTTGTAGTTAGGGGGGAGGTTACCCTGGAAACAATCATAATAAAAGTTATACTAATATAAAATCAACACCATCATCAATTACTATTGTTCAATTTAATTCAAACTTTATTGACAATCAATGGTTGACAGGAAGTCAAAGGTGTACCTGTTTGACATCCCTTACGAGGTTGAAGAGCGTTGGATTGGTTGGTGACTGTTTCTGGAACAGAAGAGACCCAGATAAAAACCCGATGCCCAGCATGACCATCGACAAACAGACCGTTTACAAATTATTTTGACAGAATATGAATCAAACGTTAGATTCAAGAGGTTGCTTGTTTGATGAGAACAGTAACGATACCAGCATAGAGCCCTGTGGAGCATCATTATGTGTGTGAAAGTGGTGAGCTGTGTGTGTTACCGTGTTGTATAGCTCCTCCAGTCGTGTGATGGTAAGGAACCTGTGCATGCTGACTCCATTCTCAATCAAGAGCTTAACAAACTCCACACGGTCCATCACTAAGGCATCCAGCATGGCCTGCTCCAACGAACCCACCTGCGTGCCAACACACACACACCTCAACAAGGATTCAACATTGACTGCACTAACAAGTGACTGGGCGTTTCTGTATCCTGAATAAATATACCAGACCAGTTCAGATTAGTCAAAATAAACAGACTACTGGCATCCTTCCTGTAGCCTGTCCCTTGGGTCATATAGGACCACTGACTATGAAGTGGCTAGTTTAGGAGATATTTGGAGTTTAAATGAAAGATTTTCATTTAGGCTGATACTGGTGAAAAGCACATTCATAATATATGCATTCTTGACAGACAGACAGACAGACAGACAGACAGACAGACAGACAGACAGACAGACAGACAGACAGACAAGACCAGACAAAGAGAGGAGAGAGAGAGAGCCAGCCACACAGAAAGATAGACAGACGTACCAGTAGCTGCTGTCCGTAGACGAACACATGGTTCTTGGCGATGTCCACACGGTCCCAGGCCAGAGTCAGAACCAGCTGGTCAAACGCAGACTCATTGGTGCCTGGAGGAGCAGCACACAAATCAAAATGTTGTTATTGGTCAAAATCGCCGAATACATCAGGTGTAGACTTCACAGGGAAATGCTTACTTATGAGCCCATTCCAACAATGCAGAATTAAAAAGTAAGATAAATATTAGCCACAATAATGAGGCTATATACGAGGAGTACCAGTACTGAGTCAATGTGCAGGAGTACCAGTACTGAGTCAATGTGCAGAGGTACAAGGTAGTTGAGGTAATACAATATGTACATACACATGGGGCTCCCAAGTGCCGCAGCAGTCTAAAGCAATGCATCTCAGTGCTAGATGCGTCACTACACACACACACCCTGGTTCGAATCCAGGCTGTATCACAACCGTCCATGATTGAGTCCCAAAGGGCGGTGCACAATTGGCTTAGAGTCGTCCTAGTTTGGCCGGTGTAGGTCGTCATTGTAAATAAGAATTTGTTCTTAACTGACTTGCCTAGTTATTTTACCACTTTTAAAAAGTGGTAAAATTGACTAGGCAATCAGGATATATACAGTAATAAATTGAGTAGCAGTAGCGTAAGCGCACACACATACAGTCGTGGCCAAGTATTGGTCTCCACAAAGTTTGCTGCCTCAGTGTTGATTATGGCAATTTGCATATACTCCAGAATGTCATGAAGAGTGATCAGATGAATTGCAATTAACTGCAAAGTCCCTCTTTACCATAAAAATTAACTTAATCCCCAAAAACATTTCCACTGCATTTCAGCCCTGCCACAAAAGGACAAGCTGCCATCATGTCAGTGATTGTCTCGTTAACACAGGTGAGAGTGTTGACGAGGACAAGGCTGGAGATCACTCTGTCATGCTGATTGAGTCAGAATAACAGACTGGAAGCTTTAAAAGGAGGGTGGTGCTTGAAATCATTGTTCTTCCTCTGTCAACCATGGTTACCTGCAAGGAAACACCTGCCGTCATCATTGCTTTGCACAAAAAGGGCTTCACAGGCAAGGATATTGCTGCTGGTAAGATTGAACCTAAATCAACCATTTATCGGATCATCAAGAACTTCAAGTAGAGAGGTTCAATTGTTGTGAAGAAGGCGTCAGGGGGCCAAAGAAAGTCCAGCAAGCGCCAGGACCGTCTCCTAAAGTTTATTCAGCTGCGGGATCGGGGCACCACCAGTGCAGAGCTTGCTCAGGAATGGCAGCAGGCAGGTGTGAGTGCATCTGCACGCACAGTGAGGCGAAGACTTTTGGAGGATGGCCTGGTGTTAAGAAGGGCAGCAAAGAAGCCACTTCTCTCCAGGAAAAACATCAGGGACAGACTGATATTCTGCAAAAGGTACAGGGATTGGACTGCTGAGGACTGGGGTAGAGTCATTTTCTCTTTCCGATTTTTTGGGCCATCCAGAAAACACCTTGTCCGGGGAAGACAAGGTGAGCGCTACCATCAGTCCTGTGTCATGCCAACAGTAAAGCATCCTCAGACCATTCATGTGTAGGGTTGCTTCTCAGCCAAGGGAGTGGGCTCACTCACAATTTTGCCTAAGAACACAGCCATAAAGAATGGTACAAACATAAAGAATGGAGCAACTTCTCCCAACCATCCAAGAACAGTTTGGTGACGACCAATGCCTTTTCCAGCATGATGGAGCACCTTGTGATAAGGCAAAAGTGATAACTAAGTGGCTCAGGGAACAAAACATCGACATTTTGGGTCCATGGCCAGGAAACTCCCCAGACCTTAATCCCATTGAGAACTTGTGGTCGATCCTCAAGGAGGCGGGTGGACAAACAAAAACCCCAAACTCCAAGCATTGATTATGCAAGAACGGCCTGCCATCAGTCAGGATGTGGCCCAGAAGTTAATTGACAGCATGCCAGGGCAGATTGCAGAGGTCTTGAAAAAGAAGGGTCAACACTGCAAATATTGACTCTTTACATAAACTGAATGTCATTGTCAATGAAAGCCTTTGACACTTATGGAATACTTGTAATTATACTTCAGTGTACCATAGTAACTACTGACATAAAGATCTAAGAACACTGAAGCAGAAAACTTTGTGGAGAACAATACTTGTCATTCTCAAAACTTTTGGCCACAACTGTACAAACACACATGCAAAACAAATTAAATGCTAGGCAAAGCCACATTAATGCTCTGTTTCCTGTTGATTTATCAGCAGGATTAAGAGGGAGGACGGAATACCGAATAATACAGATTAATAACCATACTAATCACTACCTAGAGACTACTGTTTACACCATATCCTAACATGGGATCCAATGTACACTCTAATCGTCCATATATGAAGTCAGCTAGACACCAATTTGAAGTTAGAATTCTAGTGCATGAAACTAGACAATCCCCAAGTTGCTGACTGTGCCCTCAGGGGGCTCCTGGCACATTTTTTCATATGATTTTAGAGTGCCCAGGGGGTTTTACATTTCTGGAGTTGTGTTTCATCTGATCTTTCTGATATAATGGGTAGAAATGTACCATGTTCCCCCATCTATTTTATTGTTAAATTTATCTGTCAAACAGCGACGTATTTGGCTGGCTGGATTAACAGCAGACCAACCCAAACATTATAGCCTCACGTTGACAGGCTCCTCATTCTTTAAGCAGACAGCAGTGGCTGCTATCATTCATGGACATTATAAACATGGAAATATCTGTAGGACTCATGCATGGGGCAAGTAAAATAAACATATTTGCTCTTTCATCAACGTATGACTATAAAAAAGACTGCCATTGTGAACCTCTAATCTAACTTTGGGATGGGAACTTTGTTTTGTTACTCGTTTCTCTGTCTGTGTACCTGTTTTGTGTACCTTATTAAAAATACAAAATAAATTCTAGTGCATACTAATACACCGTCAAATACAAATACCATAGAAAATTTCGTACAGGATTTCCTTTAGGTAAAGTTCAAGTCGTATTTTCAGAATGTAAGTCCTGATGTGGGAGGAGGTACATTTCCATGTGTCTCTGTAACCTTACGTTTCATCTGGTATGTTTAAGGAGGAAATCTTAAAGTAACTGTCCAACAAAAATCTCACTTAACAGCTCATAATCTGTTAACTCAAACCCAAATAATGTTGTTGACTTATAGTTGTCCTATACTCTGGAAAAAGCATAAATTACAGAAGAAAAAAAAAACACTTCAAAAACCCCACCTCAAAACAGACCGTTTCAAAAATGCTTGCCATTTCCTCAGAGGAGACGTCTCATATTTCCTTATAGAGGAGACTTCTCATTATCACCGAGAAGATAATAAGTAAGCCCACACCATGCTGTTGTTGCAGTAAGCCCACACCATGCTGTTGTTGCAGTAAGCCCACACCATGCTGTTGTTGCAGTAAGCCCACACCATGCTGTTGTTGCAGTAAGCCCACACCATTCTGTTGTTGCAGTAAGCCCACACCATTCTGTTGTTGCAGTAAGCCCACACCATTCTGTTGTTGCAGTAAGCCCACACCATTCAGTTGTTGCAGTAAGCCCACACCATTCAGTTGTTGCAGTAAGCCCACACCATTCAGTTGTTGCAGTAAGCCCACACCATTCAGTTGTTGCAGTAAGCCCACACCATTCAAACACAGACAAACTGCTTGGTTCCTATGGGATCTAAGACGATCTAGACACACTGGGCTGGGCGGACCAGGAACACATTCCCGCCTTTGTCTGAACTACTTATTCAATGACAGAAGACCACTAATAGATAGACAGACATACACACACAACTACTGAATACACAAGGACAGACTAATTCATGTTTGAGCAGAACAGGTGAATACCTATCCTTTCAGAGCTCTCTTGCCCTCTGTCTTAGAGCCAGAATGGATAGAATAGAAGAGGACAGCTTTATGTGTTGTGAGAATGGGGCCTCTGAGTACCTAGCAATAAGCCCCTCTGAGACCCACAGGGAAAACCCAAGAGAGAACACACGCGAGAGAGAGAGCGCACGAGAGAGAGCAGGACCAGAAAGAGGACAAGAGAGCGAGAGGACAAGAGAGCGAGAGCACAAGAGAGAGAGCAAGAAGGACGAGTGAGAGAGAGCAGGACGAGAGAGCAAGAGAAAAGGATGAGAGAGAGTTAGACAGGGAGGGAAGAGAGGAATGACTTCTCAAAACATATCTATAGTATCAGTTTCAAAATGAAAACATAAGAATGAAAACTTTGGCTACAAAACCCACTGTCTCACCCTTCTCTTTGTGTTATTATTATGTTATTTTAATTTGCCCTCTCCCTTTCTCTAGGAGGTCAGAGAGGAGTCATGGGTACAGATCTTCTGTCAGTCAAACAGCAAGACACAGATGGAGTTACCCATCACACACACACACACCTTTCAGTAATGCCTTCAGTATGGCCACATCGATATCCTGGTGGTCCTCAGAGCCGATATGAAACACAGTGATCTGTCGTTCAGAGGGAGAGAAAACAGACATGGTCATTCAAAATCTGAAGTAATGCAATACATTCTGGTATTAATGAAAAATGATAAGCGTTATCAGTATCATCCATATCTTTATATTGATCACGATCAGAATATGAACAGAAAACACAGTATGCATTGTAGGATTCAGCATTCTCTTAAAATTAATTAAGTATTTATTAAGGATCCCCATTAGCTGCCCTTCCTGGGGTCCAATAACATTAAGGCAGTTAATATACAATAAAAAATATTACATGCCATTAGATTTCATAACACTTTACCCAATACATTTAGTGTGTTCCCTCAGGCCACTACACAACTATCACATATCCATGTTTACGTGTGTAGAGTGCGTGTCTTATCATGTGTATGTGCCTGTGTGTGTTTGACTCTTCACAGTCCCCACTGTTCCATAAGGTATGTATGTATGTATGTATGTATGTATGTATGTATGTATGTATGTATGTATGTATGTATGTATGTATGTATTTTTTCAATCTGATGCTACTGCTTGTGGAATAGAGTTCCATGTATTAACTGTGAGTTAACCGTTTGTTTACCAGTTCTTTGCTCTTCATACATTCTATAAGGGTCTGGAAGAGATGGATAGCATCGCTATGGCTGAAGTTGAACGTCTTTTTGATCGTAGCGATGATTTCCGTCTCCACACCGTCAGGTAGACCCCTGAAGGGTTAAAGTTATTTTACATACACAATAATTCCTCTAAGTAACGGTCCTAGCACAGAACCCTGTGGAACCCCATTGTATGTGGTGCAATCGGTTAGAGGAATATTTGTGTGTGTGTCTCACCCCCCCTCCTCAGTCTGTTTGTGGACGTAGGCCAGTATGTCAGCAGCGCGGCCAGTCCCCTCACAGACCACCACAGGGACAGGGGGACTCTCCTGAAGGTACTCCAACACAGTCAGAATTACGTTGGGACCCCCCTCAAATATCAATGCTACCACAGGAACACCCTGACCAATTCCTGTGAGACAGAGAGAGAGAGAGAGAGAGCGAAAGAGAGGAAAAAAAGAGAAAGCCAGAAGATCACTAAATATGCTGTAGAAGAACATTGGAAACGTATTAAATATCAACATTGTAAGTTCATCTATATCCCGTATTCTATCTATCTGTCTCTGTGATGACAACAGGAATGCAGTAAAGGGTTAATTGAGAGAGACATGTCACAGGTCTTAAACCTCCATTAAAAGAGGGTGTTTCAGAAGGTCATCGGACTGCCACACCATAATAACAGAGGCTTTCTACACTGGGTGTACATACTGTATGGTGTCTGCCTAGGATATTATAATAATAGGGTATCTAAGGTTACTGTGATAATAGCCGGTCTCTGGTAAACTGCCTCTGTCACACACCGGCACTTAGAACCACCACACACAGAGGCACAACAGGCCATACAGCAACTAGGGTAGCACACTTTTTGTCTCATTTTTATCAAGGGTGCCAAAAATGTCAGACCTGAACATAATTCTTAGACATTGCCTTCATGTGTCAAAGTACTCTCACCACACAGCCACAGAGAAGATAAAAAATAATAATTATAAAACATTACGTTTAGATCCTGGATGCTAATTGGATGATAGTCGTTAGTTATTTACGATAATCCACAGGTAATGCCTATTAACAGTGCTATTTGAATGATCACTGCGCATTCACTGTCACAACCCAGCCAGGCAATTCCAAAATGTAATCTCTACTGGAAAGAGCATCTAGACATTATTTCCCCATGTTTCTAATCCCTGCAGTATGCCTCTCCAATCTCTGCAACAATGTTGGAATGCAACCTTCAGCGTGCAAAATGAGAATGAACGTGTCCGGACGAGACCGACAGCTTCTCTGAGCCAGGCAAATTCATGCAGGCCCAGTCCTGACCATTCTGCTGCCCTAGGCGAGAAACAATTGACGCCCTCCTCCTATCCAAGAACAATTACAATAGTGTAGCCTACAGTGAAGGACCACAATGCAATTTTATGAATGCCTATCCATGTACTACCGTTTGTAAAACAGGCAGTTGCATTGGCTTTATTAGCCTATTCCAGATAACTGACCAAGGTCAAAGACTAATAGTCTATTTATGAGACACCCAAATTAATCCATACTAATGAGCCTATTTTCAGTGAGAATCAATGTATTTCCACAGTGGTAAATGCAGACGTGTTTTCTTCTTCACTATGATCAGCTCGTAAAAAAATGGACAAATAGGCTTACAATTGAAATCATTGATTCATGACAATTTATCCCACGGAGTGAAACTCTACGCAGCAGTCGTAAGTAGCCTAAATGAATTCCATATTGTCCATTTTATTTTGACCTGTCATGATTTTAGGATATCGAAGTGCATTTGTATTTAATAGGGCTATTTGGTCAGAGACATGTGCATGATGTAAACAAAGTGTCTTGTCCCATAACATTGCCATAAATATGGTCTCCAGTCTGTAGGCTACAGAAAAGCCACATGGGTTACTACTCGTTCTACTATAGGCAACATGATTTATGTTTAGTTTTACAAAGCAGTGCGACAAAAACAACAACACAGAGTTACACAGTAAACAAACATACAGTCAATAACACAATAGAAAATCTATATACAGAGTGCAAATGTAGTGCAAAATGCAGTAAGGTTAGGAAGTAAAAATAAATAGACCATAGTGGTGAGATAAATTACAGATTAGCATTAACACTGGAATGATGGATGTGCAAATTATGATGTGCAAATAAAAATACTGGAGTGCAAGAATTGCGAAAATAATAAAAATAAATATGGGGATGAGGTAGTAGGGTGGGCTATTTACAGAAGGGCTATATACAGGTGCAGTGATCGATAAGCAGCTCTGACAGCTGATGCTTAAAGTTAGTGAGGGAGATAGGAACCTCTAGCTTCAATGATTTTTGCAATTCGTTCCAGTCATTGGCAGCAGAGAACTGGAAGGAATGGCGGCCAAAGGAGGTGTTGGCTTTGGGGGTGACCAGTGAGATATACCTGCTGGAGCGCATGCTACGGGTGAGTGTTGCAATGGTGACCAGCGAGCTGAGATAGGGCGGGGATTTACATAATAAAGACTTATAGATGACCTGAAGCCAGTGGGTTTGGCGACGAATATATAATGAAGGCCAGCCAACGAGAGCATACAGGTCGCAGTGGTGGGTAGTATATGGGGCTTTGGTAACAAAACGGATGGCACTGTGATAGATTACATCCAATTTGCTGAGCAGAGTGTTGGAGGCTAATTTGTAAATGACATCGCCGAAATCAAGGATCGGTAGGATAGTCAGTTTTACAAGGGCATGTTTGGCAGCATGAGTGAAGGAGGCTTTGTTGCGAAATAGGAAGCCAATTCTGGATTTAATTTTGGATTGGAGATGGTTGATGTGAGTCTGGAAGTTGAGTTTACAGTCTAACCAGACGCCTAGGTATTTGTAGGAGTCCACGTATTCTAA
Source organism: Thymallus thymallus (assembly GCA_023634145.1). Classification (NCBI taxonomy): domain Eukaryota; kingdom Metazoa; phylum Chordata; class Actinopteri; order Salmoniformes; family Salmonidae; genus Thymallus; species Thymallus thymallus. Next base: position 10,616,028 of record CM042380.1, on the reverse strand, counting down.
GTCGGACCCGTCGAGGGTAGTGATGATAGTCCAGTGGGAGGGTGCGGGCAGCGTCCGATAGTAAAGCATGCATTTAGTTTTACTAGCATTTAAGAGCAGTTGGAGGCCACGGAAGGAGTGTTGTATGGCATTGAAGCTTGTTTGAAGGTTAGTAAACACAGTAAACACAGCCTAATGGGCGGGCCGGCCCTGTTCATGCATCAGCATTAGTATTATGGGATATATCCAATAGAAACAAAGCTGAAACAAACAAATGTAGCTAGTTTGCTGTCATTCCAGCTGCTTGGCCTGATTGTGTTAGCTTTAGTTGAGTAGCTAGCAAAGGAAAAATAGCTAGCCTGTAACCTTTAAAAATTAGAATGGACGATCAGTCTGCTTGGCTAGCTAATGTGTTAATAAAACAAACAAGTGCTTTTGGCAAGCAACCTCAGACTATATAATTTGGGTGGAAGGATGAAATAAAATAAATTTACTCATACAATTTATTATAATAAATGTTTTATAAAAACATTTTGTTAATCTTTTTAAAAATATGTTAGTAATCGTTTAATAAAAGCAATCAGGCACTCAAACCTGTAGATTATCATGAATAACACACTCAATGGTTGTTTCCCAGCACTCCGCTTCCCATTGTGCCTAACAGCCCAAAAATGTGTGTTATTCACAATAATCCACGATTCTCATGCCCTATTGCTAAAGTATCCTCAGCAGGTTAATGTGTTTATCGTGTGTGTATGTATCTCTTACGTGAGTGTATCCTCTGCAGTTTGATGTGTTTATCGTGTGTGTGTGTGTGTGTGTGTGTGTCTCTCTTACGTGCGTGTATCCTCTGCAGTTTGATGTGTTTTTCCAGCTCGCGGCGTAGTTCGACCTCAGCTCCGTACTTCCCCACCGTCCCATCATCCACCAGCAGGAAGTGGGAGTGGAGGTTGTTCAACACGTTTAGCTTGGACAGGGGGTTCAGCAACGTCTGGTAGGGGGCTACAACCTGGAACACACACACACACAATTTATTCTGACTAGACAGCAGATATTTTTGACCACTTGAAAAATAAATACTGGGTAAGTAAGTATTGTGATGTGCTTATTTGTGTGTAGGGGGTTTTGGTTTTACTATCCTTGTGGGGATCAGAAGTCCTCACAAGGAAAAAGGCTATTTTAGGGTTAGGAGTTAGGTTTAGGGGTTAAGGTTAAGGAAAATAGGATTGTGTGTGTGTGTGTGTGTGTTCCTCACGTCTCTCCCGATGAGGTCGTTGCGGTTCTCAATGACGCCCCAGGGAGCGACTCCGATTGTACAGATCTTCCTGGACGATCTAGAACAGTGTTCCTTCAGCGCATCACCCACATGTTTGGCAACACCTGGAGGTCAGGGGTTCAAATACAACCAATCAACAACAAGCATTGTATCTAAACAGACTAGTTACAAGTGTAGTTGTCTGGACAGCCAGTCTGTTGTAGCTACAAGTCATTATCAGGACCAGTCACAGTAAACACCAGTCTGGTTAATTAACCCACTACAGTAAGTAATCAGTTAAACACTGTAATTAAGTAATGAGTCAAACCTTATCATTAGGTCTCCATAATGAGTTAAACAGTCTTTAGGTCCCAGTAGTAATGGGGTTTGGAGACACACTCCTCTGCTAAGACAGAACACCCGACTTGTGTGCCTTTTGCATACTAAGAACAATAACGGTAATAGCAGTGTGTGTGTGTGTGTGTGTGTGTCAGAGTGTGAGAGAGTTTGCGTGAATCTGTGCGCACATGTGTGCTTGCGTATGTGCGTTCTTCTATGCGTGTCACCTGTGTTAACCCCTCCCGTCAGTATCCATGCCCCGGTGGTGACAGCAGCTTTGATCAGGCCCTTCCCCACCACCTGTTTGATACGGGGGTGCAGGTCAAAGTTCTGGATGCCTCCGTGGACAGAGATGAGGATCTTAGGAAGCTCCATCTGCCACTCATTCAGCATCAGCCTCAGGATGCTCTCTGGCCTGCTGTCATGGGACAGACGCACATACTGGGGACAGGAGAGGAGAGAGGGGAGCGGAAAGGAGAGATTGGAGGGTTAGAACTCAGGTACAAACAAAAGACGCAGATCTTTAATTCTGAACTCAACATTATGATTAATGATGTTGCAATGTCAGTACTTGGGTCAGAATCTCCATTAAATGTGTTAATCTGGGCCGTGGAAAGCGGTCCTGAATGTACAGTAAAGGATTTTCTCAGTCTCACAGCCACTCAACCCCTTCACTTGTTCCAAGGCAAGGCATAATAAACCTGTCGTTTTAAGAGAGGGATTTCCTCGTATTATAGTCACTGCTGTTTCTAAAAGATTAGATTAAATGGCTTTATGTGATTATATTCACCTCCTTCATGTAGAATAACCACAACAATAAACACTTAGTTTAGTCTGAAAGGGATGGAGGTGACTCATCAGCAACATTGCCTATGTTTATACAAAGGCCTAAGTAAGCAAGTTAGTCTGAGGTAAAAGTGTTTTCCTAGGTGGTGTATAGTTGTCTGCATCCCAAATGGCACCCTTTTACCTACATAGGGCACTATATAGGGAATAGGATGCCATTTGGGACACAACCACTGGCTATGGAGGCAGGCTACAGGCTAGGCTGCTCAGCTCAGGGCACTGAAGGGTTTCCAGAAGGCTAGGCCAGGTAAGGCCAGGTCAAAGGATGTCTTGTACTGTATAGATTTGGGTTTGCCAGCCAGATTAAACATACTAAGTAGCTAAATATGTGGCGATGGCCAGAGACACAATGCGACTGAGACACTGGTTTGGCTTGTTGGGTTAAGCGCTTAGAGAGTGTCTGCCTCTGTGAGGTCCACCATGGAGATGTGAGAGTGTGTGTGTGTGTACCGGTGTGTAAACCCCTCTCCCCCCTACCTTGGCTCTGTAAGAATGCGACCCTCCCTGGAAGTTAACGATGCCGTAAGCGTCTGTAGGGCTCTCCTGTGTGTGTTTGTCCACAGCCCACTCCTCCATCTCCGGCTGCACCCCACCCTCTGCCCCCCCACTCAAATTCACGTCTGAGTACTTCATGGCCAAACTGGCTGTAAACCCAGCATGCTGCCGTACCAGCCGACCACAGCAGCATCTAGACGAGGGGGGGGGTGCAGAGCGCTAAATATTATTTTACACACACATGTCAGAGCCCCAAAATAATCATCAGCTTTGCCCCTCTACACTTCTATAAAGAGACACACACACACACACACACAGAGCAGTCCCGGTCCTGCTCTCCCATACACCCTCTCTGTCACCTCAGAGCCTAGAAGGTAATGGTTCCTTGTCAGGGCCTGGGGTGTAGTACAGTACTATATACAGTGGATTATTATATATAGTACTATACAGTGGGATACTATATCCAGAACTGTATACAGTGGGGTACTATACACAGAGCTATATACAGTATTATACAGAACTATAAACAGTACTATACAGTGTGGTACTATATACAGCACTATACAGTAGAGTATTATATACAGTGGGGTACTATATACAGTACTACATACAGTACAGTGGAGTCTCAGAGGAGGACCATCCTCCTTAGTGAACTTCAAAACAATTAATGGTGAAACATTTAATAAGTTATCCTTTTTAGATAAAACTATATTAAGGTCTACAGTATCCTTAACAGCACACTGTAGGGTAGCACCATGGTGTAGCCGGAGGACAGCCAGTTTCCGTCCTCCTCTGGGACATTGACTTCAATACAAAACCCAGGAGGCTTAAGGTTCTCACCCCCTTCCATAGACATACACAGTAATTATGACAACTTCCAGAGGACGTCCTCCAACCTATCAGAGCTCTTGCAGCATAAACTGACATGTTGTCCACCCAATCAAAGTATCAGAGAATGACTAGTACTGAAAGCATAAGCTAGCTAGCACTGCAGAGCATAAAATGTGGTGAGTAGTTGACTCAAAGAGAAAGAAAGACAATAGTTGAAAATGAAGGAGAAGCGAGAGAGAGAATACTAACTATATTTCATTGTATATTTTTACTTTCACTTACTTTAGCTAGCGAACACAGCTAGCTAGTTTAGCCTACTCAAACATGTTAGCTAGCTGGGTAAGACTAGCTAGCTGGGTATGGCTATTCAACACTGGAAATTTTCCAAGTCAAGATAAGCTTTAAGTTTTATACATTTATTGCAACCGGGGCCAGCCGGTGTAACTGCTAAACTGCTTGCTAACTGTATACTGTACTGCATGATTGTAGCGGGTTTACTAACGTGTTAGTTCTAGTAGCTATGTTGACTGACGTTAGCTAATATGGTGACAACGATGTAAGCTGTGCGTAGTGGTTAGCGGTTCTGATATGAAGGTTTGGCATGCAAAGGTTTTTTCGCCTGGTCACAGACAGCTGATGTGTTGTGCACTGAAGCCCACAAGCGAAGGAAAAATGTGAGGGGAAGAGAGCGTGTAGATGCGAGAAGGAATTAACAAGCAAAGTGATCATGCTGTTTGTATGTAGCTGCTATGAATGTGAACTGTATTTGCATGTGATCAGGGGTGTATTCATTCTGCCGAAAATGTTTTATTAAAACGGGAGCAAAAGGAATGAAACGGGGATAAACGTACATGAATTTGTCCAATAGAAACTCTTGTTTGCAACTATTGGACTAATGATTACACACTAGATCAGTGAGATACAGGCAAGAGTGTGCAAGGCGGTATTGAATGACGCTGTGTCACCTTGATTAGTCAAATGTTTCTCTCGACCTGTGCACCTACATTGTAAACTTCAATTTATAGACTAGGTTGTAACAACCTTGTGGGTATAGGGGAAATTTGAGTATCATGTAGTAACCTAAACAATGTTACATTGAGCTGGGTGAATGGAATATGGATGACAGTCATCCAATATGCTGTAATAGAAATAAGGCCATGCTCATACAAATATAAAAAAAATCGTCCTTCCTCATCTTAAAAACGGCACGGACCGCCACTGTACTATATACAGTACTACATACAGTGGAGTACTATATACAGTGAAGTACTATGTACAGTACTTTACCATGGAATACTAGACAGTACTATATACAGTAAAGTACTATATACAGTGGAGTACTATAGGCGTGGAGTGCAATAGAGACTAGGCTACACTTCCACACTCAGAAATGTAATACAAGTTTTTGTTTATGTCAGTACAGTACAGTATTTTAGAAGAGGTTGGTTGAATTGAGCAGGTCCCTGGGTCTTGAGTCAGATCCGAATCGGGCCTAAGACTCACCTCACCAACTGTTGGCAGATCTGACATCCTGGAAGGCATCTGAAACGACATCAACAAACACATCAGAGTAAAAAATAATAATAATAAGTATAATACATACATTATATACATATACTGTAAGTACTTGATACACCTACATGACCAAAAGTATGTTGAACATCCCATTCTAAAATCATGGTCATTAATATGGAGTTGGTCTCCCCCCTTTGCCTTCTGTGAAGGCTTTCCACCAGACGTTGGAACATCAACCCGCGGATTTGCTTCCATTCAGCCACAAGAGCATTGGTGAGGTCGGGCACTGATGTTGGGCGATTATGCCTGGCAGTCTGCGTTTCAATTCATCCCAAAGGTGTTCGATGGGGTTGAGGTCAGGGCTCGGTGCAGGCCAGTCAAGTTCTTCCACACCGATCTTTACAAACCATTTCTGTTTGGACCTTGCTTAGTGCCACAAAGTTGGAAGCACAGAATTGTCTAGAATGTCATTGTGTTGTAGCGTTAAGATTTCCCTTTATTGAAACTAAGGGGCCTAGCCCAAACCATGAGAAACAGCCCCAGACCATTATTCCTCCAACAAACTTTACAGTTGGCACTATGCATTGGGGTAGGTAGCGTTCTCCTGGCATCCGCCAAACCTCAAGACTATTCCACCCCAATGTTAACCCATTTCAAGTTGACCTTTCTATGACCCGGAAACATTGAGTAGTTTAGAGAACTACTTGCTAAATTTAGGGGTTAACTGACTAGTTGTCCATTGTGAAAATCCCCCTCCACACTATCTTCTGAGATGCTTTATGAATACAGGGTCTGGTCTGTCCCTAGTTAGGAGAGAAATTGAGAAATGTTATCCAGCAAATAATTTATGTAAAGATACACTGAGAAATGTGTAGGCCGTCATTGTAAATAAGAATTTGTTCTTAACTTACTTGCCTAGTTAAATAATGGTTAAATAAAAATAAATACATGACTGAGTAACAGTAAGTTTGAGGAAACTGTAAAGATTGTTTCCAATGAAAGAGTAACTAAAAACAACAGAAATAGAGAGAGATGGCTAACCCACCAGAGACTCTAGAACATTCCATTAGACTGTAGAGCAGTGGTTCCCAAACTTTTTTGAACCGTGGCACACCTTGACGGCAGACCTCAAATTTCCCTCTTCATTTATTTAGTGGTAATGACCTTCATCTCATCAATACTGCAAACCATTTATTTTCTGTGAAAAACGTTTTTTATAGATTAGATAAGGGTTTATTTGAAATATTTTCATAGTTTCTTAATCACAACGGTTAATTTTTGTGTGTGCTCCCATGTGTATTCCTCTGGTCACATTTAAAAAAGTGTTCAAACATTTTTAAATCAAGATTATGAAAAGGTTCACGGCACACCAGAGAGTTCCTCAAGGAACACCAATTAAACCACTACTTTTAGAGAGCGTGGGGATGGAATCTGTCACTGAGGGTAAACTGGCAACGATTGATGTCATAGTGGGGAAAAATAGCCAAGGGAAATCCTTTGTTAGTGAAATACATGTTTTGAAGAGACCTGACTTGTTTGATTGTCTAGCTGTCCAGTAGATGTGGTGAACTGAATGACTGTAGCCTACCACACACACACACCCTTTTCTCACCGTCTCAAACCCAAATCGTACTGTGCTGGCTTGGATAATTTCTTTTCAGATTGTCTTTCCCAACACAGTTGCAGCATTGTAACCAGGCCAGCACGGTTCAGTAGTGTGAAAAGTGTACAAACGGGACCTCTGTAGAATTCCAGCACTGCAATGTCACATTCCAACAAGTTCAAGCAGGAAATACTACTAAGCTGCACATGAGACCTTCAAGTTCATACAAGCCTTAAACTTCATACCACACAGACACACACACACACACACACACACGTGTATATATAGCTACAGGGCTCAAAATTAAGGGTGTCCTGTCTGGGATGATTCAAAACAGACTCTGGGACAGTTCTGGGATGACAGATCCAAAATTCATTCAACCACTGTACATTAAAAAAAAACGCAATTAGGCTGACGCAACAGATCCAAATGTTTAGCTTAAAATGTTGATCAGCTATTATTTCTTCACATTATAAGCGCAGCAATGCGTACACGGCAGTAGGCTCTGCACGAATGTTCCAGAATGCAAGTAGTGGGAAGACACTAAAAAGCACACCACACATTTAGAAAGAGGGGAGATCTAAAGATGCAACAACTAGCATGGGTTGCTAATATGACTAGGATTGTGTCTTTGGCAGCAGCTGGACAATGAAAGAAAGCTGGTTTCAATGGCATAAGGAAGAGTTTATCAAAACATTCCCTCCATTTCTATGGTCTGATTTTGGCTAGGCTACTTTGAAACAAGGTAAGACATGCCTCATAAAACCTCCAGGGTTTAAATAATGACGTTTATGGTTAAATAGTTTTAAATTGCTGACTGCCTCTGCTCAGAGGTGCAAGTCGGGTGATACGCGGTGCACAACAGGCGCTGGCCTTTCTCTCCACTCTTGTGCTTGATCTGAACAAACTGTGTCTCCAGTAGGCTTTGGTTTCCGCTCTGCTAGCTTTGGTTAATAATGCTATGGGTGGGATGGGAGACATGGAGCGAAAGAGTAATGAATAGAGAGAGAAAGAGGGAGGATTAAAGAGAAAGAGAGATTTAGACGTTAATGTTAATGATCCTACATTATATTTGTCAAACATGACTGGAATTTGTCCTATATTTATGTAATTAAAAAAGTCTCATTCAAGTTTGGCTACATTTTCTGACGCCTCCCTCAACATCGGTGTGTACATATCACCTAAGTTAGATGTAGGCAAATTATTTATGTACAGGTAACTGCCAACATAAAGGAAACAACAACATTAATAGGCCATTGGGCCACCACGAGCCGCCAAGACAGCTTCAATGTGCATTAGCATAGATCCTACAAGTGTCTGGAACTCTGTTGGAGGCATGCGACACCATTCTTCCAGGAGAAATTCCATAATTTGTTGATGGTAGTGAAAACGCTGTCTCCAGTGCTGCTCCAGAATCTCCCATAATTGTTCAATTGACACTAAACATGAAAGGATGTTAAATGCTTAACTCAGGAACTACACCTGTGTGGAAGCACCTGTTTTCAATATACTTTGTATCCCTCATTTACTCAATTGTTTCCATTATTTTGTCAGTTAATTATTTAATATTATTCAAATGTTAGTCTTTTTAGAGGCACATTGTTTTATGTAAATTTATGTCTCAGTTGACAGACCCATTTATCAATTTCAGTTGTAAGCTTACTCTTATTAGCATTTTAAATCACTGTGAATGTCCTAGGTCCTAGAGTAGACCCATGTTGGTTTTGGAAAAAGTTAGTCTTGAGCACTGGGAAGCTTCATTCACTAGCGCTCTGATATATACATGTTTTTAAACTTTAAAACGAGTAAAAGTTCATGAACATTTCTTATATGTAGTCTTATGTTGTTGTGTAACTAGCAAACTATTGGTGAGGAGATAATATTGTGTAAAAACAGTTTTATACCAAGTGATGCAATGCTAGGTTGGCTATTTTAGCTAGGCTAACGTTTGCTAGCTAGCACCAAAGCTAGAACAGTATCTGGACCTTCTCCTTTTCAACTGCAGTTTCAGATGAGCAGCACTCAGTAAGTCGGTGGTCACCCTTGTGAAAAAGAAGCTAGTGCCCTTAATGGAGGTGCCAATGCCAAAGACAAGAAAAGTACAGGACATAAGATTTTTTTGGGGGGGAGTGCAAAAGTCTAAGTAAGTTAGTGGTTACATAGCTAGCTAGCTACACTGTACAATTCATTATAGACTGGTACTGTGCAGTCAGCTAGCTAGCTATACTTATTTCCAGGCAGTATATAAATAATTTAACTAATAAAAGCAGAATCAACTCATCTTAATAGGGTAACCCCATCATTGTTAAGGCTAGCCATTTTTGTCATATGATAATGGTATTTGATCATATGATTATGACAGGGTTCAAATACAAGGCAATATAGAGTGAGCACCACCAATGTTGATGTAGGGAGAGGACAAGCAGGTCATCAGGTGAGAATGAGTTAAGGCACTATCAGTTCAACTCCTCATCTTTGCTCACTATAGCCCAAGTGCTATAACAAAACGACTGCTGCCTGCATTCTGATTTTATTTTGTTGTCATGGCAGGGGTCAAAGAAAGTCAGTAGAGAGAGGGAGAGCACCACCCATGTTGAGGCACAGGGTGAGGACGAACAGGTCATCAGGTATTCATTTTGAATTTTAGTTAAGGCAGTCTGGTAAAACACGTTGCACAGCTATTTACATCGCACACAGATTGGAACTATCGGTTCAACTCCTCATCTTTTCTGACTGTAGCCCAAGTGCTAATAACAAATGTTGTTTCCAGGATTCTGATTTAATTTGGATGTCATGGACGTTGAAGACGTGGCTGTGCTCAACAATGACACAAAGCAGATTGAACCATGTTGCCGTCTGTCATATCCACCAGGAGAAGCTGGATACCATAGATAGGAAAACAATATGTTCGCATTTTATTTCTGTCAGTGACGGGCATGAACCGGTTATTCAAAGTGTATGTTTTTTACTTGATGGTGAACAACAATGTTGTTATGTATTTTGAAGTCTATTGTTTATCCATATTGAATTGTTATATTTCAAACTGTCACTGAATTATTTTATGAATTAATACAGCAATTAAATTGTGTAAGAGGTTTCTGGACTCAGATTGCTTTGACTCCTTTTAAGTTAATTGGGGATAAGAAATTAGTTATTTAAGACCATGTACTAGCCAAGCGTATTTTAGGGTACACAAATAGAATAATGGGCTTTGACATTTAAATGTAGTTAAATAATGGGTGTGGTGGTGGCATTCTGAACTGTTAAGAGCAGGGACACAGTTTAAAGTGATATCAAAAAGTTGTGATTGGGGTATATTGAACAAATTATTAGGATATTTTTAGATGCATTTTCCTTTGAAATTCACCAGAAAGAACCATTTCACAGCAATACATTTATATATTTTTTTTAAATCCCGGGAGGCCAAGCCCCGGACCCCCGTAGAGGGGTGTTGACACTGGAACCCATTGACCCTGCCCCCTCCAATATCCAACACAAAATTACGCCCTTGGCTGGCTGACTGACTGACTGACTGACTCACTGTTGGAGGGTAACCTAGTAGTTAGGCTACACCTTGGCCTAAGACCAAATCTTTCTTATTACAGTAGTGGTTAGGTTTCACCTTCTGGCCTTTACTGACACACTCACTGTAATTACAGTGTACTAACCCCACCATGCAGGTAATAAACAAACACTCAAGGATGGAGGGAGGTAGGGAGATACGTGTGAAACAGACACACACACACACACACACACACACACACACACACACACACAGTACATACCTGTGGGGGTCTTTCGACACTGGAAGTATGTGGACACATTCCCTCTTGGTGAAAGTGCTTTCTATCCAGGATTTCTGGGACTGTGGAGAGAGAAGGAGACAACGTTACAAATTGGATCCCTGAATCTGAGATCACTATAGTAGGGAAACCATGGGCCAATGTACAGTTCAAACGGGACTGTAGCTGGTCTACTTGATTGCTTACCCTGAACATACAAACAGATTTACAAATTGACCTCATGTCAACACAAAATAATACAATATAATATATCACAGTTAAAGGCAGTCCAACCAGTGTTTGCGGTGGTAACTAACCAGTAACCACAGAGCCGAGCTCCCCTCAGGGGCACCCCAGACTATAACGGCCAGCCAGGAGCTCCTAGCGACCCCCTAATCCAGGAGGCTCAGTGTTCTGATTGATAAACTAATAAATGTAATCAGACTAAATCCTGCTGTGTGTTAGACCAGAGCTGCTAGTGCAGCCAAGGGGACAGCAGTGTGTGTGAACAGCAGCAGTCCGTTCACAATCACAAACTCTCTCCCTCCTGAGACAGGTGTCCGAGCATCCAGTGAGAGCGAGGGCTTTATGTCAGAAGAATTTTCAATTAATTTCCAGGGTTCCATCGTTTCAATACCTTTTTGTTCCAGGTTCTAAACCTTGCAGGGCCTCACAGACGATTAGCACCAATAATCCTTCCCTTCACAAAGAAACAGGTTGAAATTCTTCACCTCCTCCTAAAACAGAGGTACTGGGTACAGTGGTTTACTGGCAGAGAGCTGAGAACACTGGGAAGGACAAGGTTTGAAGTGGCCTAGTAGTCCTGTTGTTGTCCCACAGTGAAAGAACATACAAGCTAGAAACAGTGTTAGGACACAGACGTTTTATAAACAGAGAACAAAGGTCAACTGGAAGTTCTAACACAGCAGTGGCACAACAAATGTGCTATAACAACAGAATTCTAAAAACAGGAGGTAGAAGACCAGAAGTTCTAAAACACAGGTAGAACAGAACTTCTAGGACAACAGTAGTTCTAAAACTGTGATAAAACAGGTTGTCTACCTGGAAATCTTTGTCTTCTTCATCGCGGTAGTGTTTAAGGGCTGAGTACAGGAACATACCAAAAGGCATCTCCTGACCAAACAACTACACCAGACCACACCAGCACCGCAGACCAGCACCACAGACTCAACACATCTCCACAGATACCATCTCTGACTCTAGATCTTCCGCTCTCTCTCCCTCTCTCTCTATCCCTCACTACATAATAGCTCAGGTCTCAAAGTAAAAAAGGTGACGGAATATTGCGAATCCATGTCTGTTAAAAGCTGAGCGATCAGTGAGCGGCAGAGAGAAACCTCCTGTGTTATTCTAACTGTGAATAGGAGTTAATCTGTAAGACCGAGACACTCAGAGGGCTGATGAATGTGTCTGAGACACACTGCTTATTACCCTAGTGAGTGAGTGAGTGAGTGAAGGGGGCAGGATTGTAGAGGCCTCAGTAATTTATATCTTCTTCAGACCACCTGCTGAGACACACAGCCTCACGCATCACGTTTGCATTATTCACTCAACCAACCACCTCCGCTATATACACACAGAGACCACAGTTTAGGTACCTTCAGGACGACCTGGTAAGACCATCTATGACTGGTTTACCATTACTAGACAACTAATAGTCACTGGGAGCGACTCACTTCTCACTGAAACTAAGCCCAACTCTCTGGTCATTGGCATTACCGCTATTCAAATCTGTTCTAGACTAGTCAAGCAGACTTTTCCCTGCGTTCACGTTTCTGAAGTGAAACAGAATGTGAGCTATCACGAGATCAGGCTGGTTTCACAACGCTATCTGTTCATTACTATTGATGGGGGGAAAAAAACATATACAGTTACATATTGCAAAGTTATTTTTGGAGGATATTATATAGATATTTGACTCCAAGTATCAATTTGTAAAATAAATTATATGTATAGGCCTAATATATACACAAACTTATTTTTTCACAGTAAAAGTAAAAAGTAATAGTAAAAATTCCCTGTCTTAGGTCAGTTAGGATCACCACTTTATTTTAAGAATGTGAAATGTCAGAATAATAGTAGTGATTAATTTCAGCGTTTATTTCTTTCATCACATTCCCAGTGGGTCAGAAGTTTACATACACTCAATTAGTATTTGGTAGCATTGCCTTTAAATTGTTTAACTTGGGTCAAACATTTCAGGTAGCCTTCCACAAGCTTCCCACAATAAGTGGGTTACATTTTGGCCCATTCCTCCTGACAGAACTGGTGTAACTGAGTCAGGTTTGTAGGCCTCCTTGCTCGCACACACTTTTCAGTTCTGCCCACAAATGTTCTATAGGCTTGAGGTCAGGGCTTTGTGATGGCCACTCCAATACCTTGACTTTGTTGTCCTTAATGCCACAACTTTGGAAGTATGCTAGGGGTCATCTCCATTTGGAAGACCCATTTGCGACCAAGCTTTAACTTTCTGACTGATGTCTTGAGATGTTGCTTCAATATATCCACATAATTTTCCTTCCTCATGATGCCATCTATTTTGTGAAGTGCACCACTCCCTCCTGCAGCAAAGCACCCCCACAACATGATGCTGCCACCACTGTGCTTCACGGTTGGGATGGTGTTCTTCGGCTTGCAAGCCTCCCCCTTTTTCCTCCAAACATAACAATGGTCATTATGGCCAAACAGTTCTATTTTTGTTTAATCAGACCAGAGGACATTTCTCCAGAAAGTATGATCTTTGTCCCCATGTGCAGTTGCAAACCGTAGTCTTTTTTATGGCAGTTTTGGAGCAGTCGCTTCTTCCTTGCTGAGTGGCCTTTCCGGTTATGTCGATATATGACTAGTTTTACTGTGTATATAGGTCCTTTGCTGTTGTTCTGGGATTGATTTGCACTTTTCACACCAAAGTACGCTCATCTCTAGGAGACAGAACGCGTCTCCTTCCTGAGCGGTATGACGGCTGCGTGGTCCAATGGTGTTTATACTTGCGTACTATTGTTTGTACAGATGAACGTGGTACCTTCAGGCGTTTGGAAATTGCTCCCAAGGATGAACCACACTTGTGGAGGTGTACACATTTTTTGGGCTGATTTCTTTAGATTTTTTCCATAATGTCGAGAAAAAGAGAGGCACTGAGTTTGAAGGTAGGCCTTGAAATACATCCATAGGTAAACCTCCAGTTGACTCAAATTATGTCAATTAGCCTATCAGAAGCTTCTAAAGCCATGACATCATTTTCTGGAATTCTCCAAGCTGTTTAAAGGCACAGTCAACCTATATTATAAGTGAAATAATCTGTCTGTAAACAATTGTTGGAAGAATTACTTGTGTCATGCACAAAGTAGATGTCCTAACTGACTTGGCAAAACTATAGTTTGTTAACATGGAATCTGTGGAGTGGTTGGAAAATGAGTTTTAATGACTTCAACCTAAGTGTATGTAAACTTCCGACTTCAACTGTATGTATGTATGTATGTATGTATGTATGTATGTATGTATGTATGTATGTATGTACAGTGGGGAGAACAAGTATTTGATACACTGCCGATTTTGCAGGTTTTCCTACTTACAAAGCATGTAGAAGTCTGTAATTTTTATCATAGGTACACTTCAACTGTGAGAGACGGAATCTAAAACAAAAATCCAGAAAATCACATTGTATGATTTTTAAATAATTAATTTGCATTTTATTGCATGACATAAGTATTTGATAACCTACCAACCAGTAAGAATTCCGGCTCTCACAAACCTGTTAGTTTTTCTTTAAGAAGCCCTCCATTTCTTGCATGGAATAGCTTTCATTTCTCAGAACAAGAATAGACTGACGAGTTTCAGAAGAAAGTTATTTGTTTCTGGCCATTTTGAGCCTGTAATCGAACCCACAAATGCTGATACTCCAGATACTCAACTAGTCTAAAGGCCAGGGAGTGGGCTCACTCACAATTTTGCCTAAGAACACAGCCATGAATAAAGAATGGTACCAACACATCCTCCGAGAGGAACTTCTCCCAACCATCCAAGAACAGTTTGGTGACGACCAATGCCTTTTCCAGCATGATGGAGCACCTTGCCATAAGGCAAAAACGATAACTAAGTGGCTCAGGGAACAAAACATCGACATTTTGGGTCCATGGCCAGGAAACTCCCCAGACCTTAATCCCATTGAGAACTTGTGGTCGATCCTCAAGGAGGCGGGTGGACAAACAAAAACCCACAGCTTCTGACAAACTCCAAGCATTGATTATGCAAGAACGGCCTACCATCAGTCAGGATGTGGCCCAGAAGTTAATTGACAGCATGCCAGGGCGGATTGCAGAGGTCTTGAAAAAGAAGGGTCAACACTGCAAATATTGACTCACCCTACACCAATAGGTAGTGGTACAGTCCAACTCCACCCTACACCAGTAGGTATTGGTACAGTCTGTAATAGTTGCACAGTGGAGCCTACTGTAAGGGAACTATCACTCTCCTCCCTTCATAATAAGTCAACATTTACTGTAGGCACCACCATAAACATGTCCATAAATGTTTGCGCTGCCCTTCATAAAACACCATAAACTACTGCCCTCAATGACCCAGAGTTGTAATGCAACTCCAATTGTCTTATTTGACATTGCCTGGCATTTGGCAGCATTAATGAAGGTCAATAAACATTGACAAAGTAAGATGAGATTCAGGCTGTCACTGATTGATCTCATAACTAAAGCAAAAAGTACCAAACCATCAACATGGTATAATAATGTTGTTATAAGTCCTACAACTACACAACATAACATAACGTTATTTATATTAACTGTAGCTACAACATGATATGATGCTGTAAAAGTATCTATAGATGGCTGTAAGTGGCTGCCTCAAACTGGTTAAACTCCCTCAACGTCAGCAAGACCAAGGAGCTGACCGTGGACTACAGGAAACAGGGGCGTGTGGACACCCCTCATCCACATCGATGGGGCCACAGTGGAGAGGGTCAAGAGCTTCAAGTTCCTCTGTGTCCACATCACTGAGGACTTAACATGGTCCTCTAACGCCAGCACAGTCGTGAAGAAGGCACGGCAGCGCCTCTTCTCCCTCAGGAGGCGGAAACGATTTGGCATGGCCACTCACATCGTTAGGAACTTTTACAGTTGCACTATGGAGAGCATCCTGACTGGTTGCATTACCGTCTAGTATGGCAACTGCAGACAGAAGGCCCTACAGAGGGTGATTGAGACAGCCTAGCGCATTACCAGGAGTGAACTCCCAGGCATCCAGGTCATTCATGCCAGGCGGTATCTGAGAAAGGCCTGAAAAACTGCCAAAGACTCCAGCCACCCCAGACATGGACTGTTCTCCATGCTCCCCTCCGGCAGGCAGTACCAGTGCATCAAGGCTCAGACCAACAGACCCCCAAACAGCTTCTATTCCCTGGTCATAAGACTTTTAAATGGCTAACAACTACTGCTATCCCTCTCCCACACACACACACACACACACACACACACACACACACACACACACACCCTCATTACTGACGCCACACATTTACATCCCCCTCATCTACTCGGCTGCTAAAATGAATATTGATTTGATTTATCACGACCACTACACTGCTGTTTATTGATTATTGGTTGCTATTACCAATTAGTATTTATCTATTAAATCCTGCTACTGGTCACTATTACTCCTGTTTACATGTATATTCACCTATCACACACACCACTGCCATACGGTTTACTACTGCTACTGCTAATACTACTACCGCTGCTACTGCTACTACTACCGCTGCTACTGCTACAACTACTGCTACTACTACTACCGCTGCTACTGCTACTACTACCGCTGCTACTGCTACAACTACCGCTGCTACTACTACTACCGCTGCTACTGCCACTACTACCGCTGCTACTGCTACTACTACTACCGCTGCTACTGCTACTACTACCGCTGCTACTACCGCTACTACTACCGCTGCTACTACCGCTGCTACTACTGCTGCTACTACTACCGCTACTACTACAACTACTACCGCTGCTACTGCTACAACTACTACCGCTGCTACTACCGCTGCAACTACTACCGCTGCTACTACCGCTGCAACTACTACTACTACCGCTGCTACTGCTACTACTACCGCTGCAACTACTACCGCTGCTACTACTACCGCTGCTACTACTACTACTACTACTACCGCTGCTACTGCTACCGCTGCTACTACAACTACTACCGCTGCTACTAATACTACTGCTACCACTACTACTACCAGTAACTTTCTCCTAATCCCTGCCTACATGTACATATCTATCTCACACACTCCAGTATCCCTGCACATTGTACATTTGGCTCTGACCCTATATATATTGCAAGTTGCAAGCCATACCCTACAGTATTCAATGTCAAAATAGTATAACTAATAAAAAGTTTAAAGAGAAATAAGAAAATAAGGGGGTGAAAAAAAAAGAATAACTTTAACACACACACACACACACACACACACACACACGAGAATACTGTAGGGTGTATGGCTTGCAAGTTACGCATTTCACTGTACCGGTGCATGTGGCAAAAACTTGAACTTGAAACTAAGCCAAGTGTGGAGCCATGTGAAAAGTCACGGGACAGCAGTGTGATGTGCCGTCAGTTACCACTCCCAGGGAGCCCTTGAAGGCATAGTAGTCTATGTGAATGGAATAGAAGAGACTCTTCTCTCAGAGTGAATAAGGTAGAACAGGAGGAGGAGAGGGACAGCTAGTGACGCTACTGCTTCTTCACAAGCGCACTGCTGCCTTCACTACTAAACTGCGTCACTGCTCTCACGCTCTGCATGCACTGGAAAAGTGTGTGTATGATAACAGTCTGTAGCCTACTGTATATAGATCAGGCCAGACTCCTATACAGTAGAAGTCTCCTTTGGTCCATGATCAGCCCTCTAGCAAACTAACAGTCAGGGGGTACATTCGAGGGGGCTCGCCCAACACAAGTTACTGTGCAGATTCTTTAGTCCAGATCACGTATATATTTTAAATGTATTTATTTGGGATGCAAAGTGATTTGTAGATCAGAGATGATTTTGAAATCAGGTTGGCCGATCTCCTAGACATGCTGAGTAAGTGTGACTATCTCTGCAGCGCTGGCCTGGCTGCAGCAGGGCTACTGTAAGCCACCCTACTGCTAGAACGTGCTAAGTGGCTGTAAGCGGAGATATGTGACAGGCTGGACTGCGGGAAACAAGGAGCAGTTTCACAACACCTGCCCTGGCCTGGCAAGAACTTCTTGCAGAACCAGGTTCTTCTGGGAACGTTTGACAGAAAACCCATGGTTGATGTTCACAATCTAGAGATGTGTCCCAATGGCGCCCTATTCTCTATATAGGGAATAAGGTGAATGGAAAATAGTGCCATTTAAGAGGCACATAGAGGTCTTGTAGAAAGTGATAGCAATGCTTGTCAATGTATCATAGATAATTCTAATGAAATCTTCATGAACCTTTTGTGACCATTCCACAAACAAAGGGTAAATTTACAACAACCTGCATCTGATGCAGAGGGAGGAAGAACTTTGAAAGAACACATAACATTCACTTACTCCATCAAGGAAATTACAAGTTCAGACAGGACTGGTTTTCCTACACCCATAATCAACCCACGGCCACCATCATCAAGTCCTCCTTACTCAAACTATACTGAACAAAAATATAAATGCAACAATTTCAAAGATTTTACTGAGTTACAGTTCATAAGGAAATCAGTTAATTGAAATTAAGTTGGCCTTCATCTATGGAATTCACATTAATGTTAGTCACAGATACCTTTAAAAAAAACTTAGAGGTGTGGATCAGAAACCCAGTCAGTATCTGGTAGGGATGAAACGGTTGCCGGTTTCACGATAAACCATGGTAAAATTCCTGACGGTTAGTATTACCTTTTCAAATTTTAATTATCATTAAAACTGTGTTTGATTACCACTGCCCAGCATCAACCGAAGTTAGCAACATTCTGACGCAGTCGCAGCATGCAACGTGGGTTTTGTTTTGTGTGAAAACATGGAGGAAGGCAGTGACATCACTTGGGAGATTTTTCAGCCTTCTAAGAGGACCACATCTGAAGTGTGGTCGTATTTTGGGTTTTACAAGAGAGCTGAGGGAAACTTAATTGAAGATGGTCACCCTGTCTGCAGAACATGTAAAACAAAACAAAAAATCGCTGCGAAAGGGGTCAACACTTCAAATCTTTTGAGTAATCTTTGTGACCACCATCTACTACTTTATAGCGAATGCAAGGCAAGTTAACTTTTAGCTCAATGCATGATGTGGGGCCTTTGGAATTGGGGATAATGTCATGGTTTGTCTGTCTAACTTGCTAATAGCTTGTCAATAATGTAAACTGAAGTTTTCAGTGTTACCTACTCTTGTAAAAACACTACACATTGTTCTGCAACTGTATGCGTCGTGTGTCAGCAGACTCTAAATGTTTAAGACCTCACTGCAACCCTTTCATATTACATTGCAAAGGACATGATACATTTCAATCTCAAGTGAACAAAGCTGCATACATACAGGATGTTAGGCCAGCAGAACCTTATTTCTTTATGAAGGAGAGAACAGACAGAGTGCTGTTAATTTGATTTGTTTACATATTTGTGTTGTTATTATGTCAACACCTGCACATTGGATTTGTTTACATATGGTTGTATTGTTCTTAGGTGCACATTGCTTTACTTGTGTTACTTTTATATGCACATTTGATTTGCTTACTTAAGGTTGTGTTTATTAAAACCTGCACTAGGGAAACTTACCTCTCATGGCGCCATCTTTAATGTTATTATTTTAAATGTTTATGCACACAAAAAGTGCCTAGTGCTGATAATTTTATGTTGTTTGTTGGTTTTCAATATAAAACTTGGTGAAATTATTTCTGTGTGTGAATCAGTCGTTTTTTAACATTTCCAGCACATTTTAACAATACTGCGATAACTGTGATAATTTTGGTCACTATAATCGTGATATGAAATGTTCATACAGTTTCATCTCAAGTATCTGGTGTGACCACAATTTGCCTCATGCTCAAGCTCGACATCTCCATCGCATAGAGTTGATCAGGCTGTTTATTGTGGCCTGTGGAATGTTGTCCCACTCCTCTTCAATGACTGTGCGAAATTGCCATATATTGGCAGGAACTGGAACACGCTATCGTACGCGTCGATCCAGAGCATCCCAAACATGCTCAATGGGTGACATGTCTGATGAGTATGCAGGCCATGGAAGAACTGGGGCTTTTTCAACTTCCAAGAATTCTGTACAGATCCTTGAGACATTGGGCCGTGCATTATCACGCTGAAACATGAGGTGATGGCGAGCAGATTAATGGCGCAACAATGGGTCTTAGGATCTCGTCACAGTACCTCTGTGTATTCAAATTGTCATCAATAAAATACCCTTTTTTCGTGATATCCAATTGGTAGTTCCAGTCTTGTCCCATCGCTGCAACTCCCGTACGGACTCAGGAGAGGCAAAGGTCGAGAGCCGTGCGTCCTCAGAAACACGACCCCGCCAAGCCGCACTGCTTCTTGACACAATGCTCGCTTAACCCGGAAGCCAGCTGCACCAATGTGTCGGAGGTAACACCTTAGACCTGGCGACCGTGTCAGCGTGCATGCACCCGGCCCCCCCACAGGAGTCGCTAGAACACGATGGGACAAGGACATCCGGGCCGGCCAAACCCTAGCCTAACCCGGACGGCGCTGGGCCAAATTGTGCGCCGCCTCATGGGTCTCCCATCGCGGCCGGCTGCGACACAGCCTGGGATGGAACCAGAATCTGTAGTGACACAGCAGACAATGCGATGGCGTGCCTTAGACCGCTGAACCACTCGGGAGGCCCATATCATAACCCCACCATGGGGCACTCTGTTCACAACGTTAACATCAGCAAACCGCTCGCCCACACCACGCCATACACGTGGTCTGCGCTTGTGAGGCCGGTTGGACGTACTGCCAAATTCTCTAAAATGACATTGGAGGTGGATTATGGTAGAGAAATTAACATTAAATTATCTGGCAACAGCTCTGGTGGACATTCCTGCAGTCAGCATGCCAATTGCACGCTCCCTCAAAACTTTAGACATCTGTGGCATTGTGTTGTGTGACTGAACTGCATATTTTAGTGTGGCTTTTTATTGTCCCCAGCACAAGGTGCACCTTTGTAATGATCATGCTGTTTAATCAGCATCTTGATATGCCACACCTGTCAGGTGGATGGATTATCTTGGCAAATGTGAAATGCTTACTAACAGGGATGTAAACTAATTTGTGTACAACATTTTAGAGAAATATGCTTTTTGTGTGTATGGAACATTTCTGGAACCTTTTATTTCAGCTCATGAAACATGGGACCAATACTTTACATGTTGCATTTATATTTTGGTTCAGTATTGAATGGACAAAGCTATATAAAGGTATTTGACACTCGCAAAAAAGTATGCCCTAATAATCCCCTGTAGTCTAAAACAGATGGAAGTAGTACATGTGGTTATATTGTTTAATTAAATTACATTCTGTTCTATTCTTTAGTATGCTATTGAATCTGGGGACCATTTGCTGGTGTCCGTTATATATCCTCTAGCCTGCATGCAATTATCTGGCCTGGTAAACATCTGGACAGTGAACACATTGGGACTACAACAAAGCATCACACACAGCAGCATGACAACCAGCCCAACGCGCACAATTAATGACGCCACATGCAGTGCCTGTCTGTCTGTGGCCAAACCGCGCGCCGGCGGCGACTTAACAGTAGCCCGAAACTCTTCAAGAGAGATGCCTTTAAAAAGTCTGGTGTGTTTAACTGATTTATAGCGGTCTGATGACAAGCTAATCAGAAGCGTCTAACCACTTATATATTGGCTAACTACGTTTCTCAGTGGTGGTTTGTTTGCTAGATTATGAACAATCCAGAGATTGTGGAAGCCCCGAGGGGAATCAAAGCCAGCAATAGCATGAGTTAGCGACAATCTCTGGTAATTTCCGCAAAATGCAACTAGCAGGCTAATTTGCTAGCTAGTCAAGATAGTGATAAAGGCAAGCTTTGAATTTTGAGTACCAGTACTGTCTCGCGGGGACAATGTCATCTCCACCCCTTTTCTTGGAATCCAACTTTGTCAAGTCATCGCACGAGTGCACGCACGAGTTGGCATGGCTCTGCAGTCACATCGCTTTGTACTCAAGTCCTTGGCGACCAGAGCTAGCTGGAGCTGGCTCGCTAGCTAACATCTAACGCCAATGTGGATGGATGGTAATGCGATCGTTAGTTAGATAGCTAACTACCCAGCCGCGGCATCGGTGATCTGCGGAACTCAGCCAGCCGCAGTTTGCATGTCAACGAACGTTCGGCCGATGCCTTTTTTTACTACCAATGTAAAGGTGCCCAGATGTTTCACCCAGATCTCGGTGCCACTGGCTAGTCACTGAACCATATCTAACGTTATTCTAGATACATAACTAAACACAAGAACTCAATACCAACTGATCATGATCTTATTGACAGACAAGCATGCAGCATGTAATGAACTGCCAACCACTTATATCTCGCTCCTCTGCTCGCTCGGTCTTCCGACTCTAGAAGCCCCCATTCTATCTCGAAACATTCTACCTGGACAAAAAAGCACTTTGGTTTGATCTCGTACCATTCTCTTCACCGTTGAGACTCAGGAAGAGCTTCTCCGAGGCTTTTATCCATCTATCGGCGGTGTTCTTTTCTGTTAGCCTTGGAAGGAAAGTCCAGTAGTCTCTAGTAAGATATGCCCTAGCTGCAGCTCCAGCGGAAGGTTGCTTTTTCATAATTGTGCGACTCCGAACTGACGCCGCTGCGTGACGAAGCCAGCTGAGTCAGCCCCGCAGCACGTCACATGACAGGGGGGGTCAAATGCCTGAATATTTGTATTGTTTGATTAATACCAGCATTGATATTAATGTTTATTGCCATAGGATGAGTGTATTATGCAACAAAATAAACGGTGAGCATCGTCTTATTGAAGTCATTTTCCTGCTGACCACTGGCTAGGAATAAAGGTTATGGTAACTAAAAGTGCATTATGTTAATATAACTAGCTAGTAGGCTGTGTGCTTACTGTTATAGCTTTCTAGGTCAATGTGGTAGATCTACATACTTCTTATTCTCCATCTGACTGGTATGTAGGCAAGAGGTGGCAAGTTACCAGTAATGAGATACAACAGGCTGAAACATGACCAACTCCAGATGAACACAGAAAATTTTGCAACAGTAGAAAAAGCCACCTCTTGTCTTCTCTCTTTACCGTCCAAGTTTGATCCCTCCAGCTCTCTCCCTCCCTGTCGTCCATTTCTCTTTCCCTGCTTATCTCACTTTCTTTGAGGATGGTAGTTAGACAATACAAATCTATAAAGTAATTCATTAATATGGGTACCATGGGCTCAGTAGTCAGTCAGTGCCTTTCCAAACTCAGATCACTAACTCAAGATATTTTCTCTTTCTAAAGTATCGGTGTTAACACGTACAGCCCCATCCCCACAGTGACCTAGCTCACAGGTGGACAAAGTTATCTGCAAAGGGCGGTAGGTTTTTGCTCCAGCCAAGCAGTAACACAGCTGATTCAGCAAAGACAGTGAGTCTTTGTTAGAGTCTATTATTTGAATCAGTTATGTCATAGTTCTAACTGCGAGCTTTAAAAAGACATGAGGAAGTGTTAGATAAAGTACAGGCCATAGAACACACTCAGAGCTGAAATCAGAATGAACTCATTTAAGGCAACAAAAGCAATCAAAGATTATGTTTCTCAATAATACAAACAATTTCTACAGAAAACCCCAGAACAGCAGTTCTCAAAAAAAAAAGTAGTTTAACTTTCAATGTAAAATACCCACAAACACAAGTATTAAAGTGCTTTCTCAATAGATCACTTGAATCTGTTACCAAGGCAACACAGTATAGGCATCATTTTAATATTATAGTTCCTTAAACCTTCTAACACCGCATAATATGAACATTGCATTCTCAGCCACTAGTAAACCTCTAAAATGAACTGTCTCACTGTACAGCCCATACCCCTAACCCACCCCTGATCCCTAACCTCTCCCCACTACATTTCCCCAGTATAAATCTGAATTGACTGACAGACTAGCTATAGTATTTCCCTTGCATCCCATGGATGATGAACTAGAAAAGAGCCCCAGCAGTTGGTTTGTTAGTTGGCTCCTGGATCAGCTGTAGTCAGCACTTTCCTCCTCTGCTATAGTCAGGTGCTCCATCTAGGAGAGGGAGTGGAGGAGAGGAGTCTATCAGTATAAGACAGACATCAGTGATACAACAAAGCTTAGTCCAGTAGCCAACAGACAGTCTGCTGTGCACAGCACAGGCTTGTTCAAGAGGATGGAACTGTACAGAACGTTCATGTAGAACAGACATTCATCTTCTTTGTCATGGACTATTCTCTATTGTGTCTGCTCTATGCACTGCATTTCTAACTGCAACATTCTGAAATGTTCACCCTTCTGAACAACAGCAAACCACAGCTTTACAGAAAGCATGACGACACACACGACAAAACAAAAACAAACAAAGCTCCAACATGGCAACTCCCCCTCCCAACACAGCTGCAAATTCAAACCCATGAAAACATTATGAGAGGGTTGTATTCTGTTTAGGAGAAATAAGGGATGCAGACATTGACAAACAGACTAAAGAAATAAAACAATAGAAACAGACTTTTCTAACCAAAATGTGTGTGTGTGTGTGTGCTCAAGCTAGAGTGAAATGTGGCACCACTGGCATTTAAGACTCTGGCGACATCTAGTGGTCATATTGGATACTGCTGTTCTGAGTATGTAACATGATATCACACAACTCAATTTGACATTCCATTGTTATGTTTTTGATTTGTTAAAGACTTAAGGCTGAAAGGCTGTGAAAAAAATAAACATAATACTAGTCTAGAGACACAGGGTAGGTAGATGGCAGAGAGGATGCAGAAGAAAGGAGCGTGAGTAGCGCTGACTGGTGTCAGGGGTTAGAGGTCAGGGGGTGAAAGCACACCTGGCAGTAAGGGTTCCCTGGTGGAGTCCAACACCTGATGGAGATTAAATCATCATCATCATTACTTCACACACTACTGTATAACAACCCTCCATATTAGAAACACATCATGAGAAAAAAAAAAAAAAAATCACATTTAAATTAATTTCCTGAGGTGTTTGAATTCAAAATGGAAATAGGACCAACCACTCTGAAGTGATCGAATATTCAATTTAATTCAATTAAATCACTTGAATCCCAAACTAAGGAAAAGTGTCTTGTCGCCCTCACCTCGTAAGTGGTCCCGTTCCAGAACTGCCTCATCTCCCCTCTCCTCCAAGCCAGCAGAGCAGATACCAGCAGGGTGAATGGAACCAAGTAGAGCAGGGCTGGCTGCCCCATCTTAGTCACCAACATCACTGCAAACGTCAAAACCATACCACACAGGTAGGCTGGGGGAGGGTGGGGGGTGGAGAGGAGATGATCAACATGATGATGATGAAAATGATCAGTAATCTATTGATAATGTTAATGTCTTTACCTATGCAGCAGAAGACAAGGTAGATCTTCCTGGGGCTGTTGACCCACACATCAAACCTGCTGCAATAGGCCACCAGAAGACCTGTTGGACCAATCAGCAAACAGAATATATGAAGGTCTGAAGCTATCGTCCAATAAGAAGGCTGAACAGAAGGGTGTGAAGATGGAGCTGATACTGAGTCTTTAGATTGCTCCAGGGAGAAAATGACCTTATGAACAGATCTAGGATCAGCTTAGACTCCACACATCCTAATTATAACCATTATAGAGGGAAGCATAATACTGACCTTAGATCATTGTCTAGAGACAGACCCATAGGGCTCTAGTTAGGGTTGCAAAGCTACCAGTAATTTACCAAAGAAACCAGAATCTTCAGTAATCTATGGTAAATTATCAGTGTCCACGAGTTCAGTGGATAGATCATTTGGTTCAATAAAAAAAAAATTGCCTAACTAATGAAAAAAGCATTTAATCCACAATGGCATTTTTTTCTATTAACTCTGCAACTCTTCCAACTATTGACTTTCTTTACAACTGACACCAGTTTGGCACCAAAACATTTACAACAAAGACATATTAACATAAAGTAAATAGAAATGTGTAAAATAAATAAAGGATATTTCATGCTGAAACCCTCATGTTAAACACTAATGGTATTCTAAGTTTATGGTTTATATTTAGGATAATGTTTTACAGTTTTCATTATATATATTTATAAATCATCTTATTTGATTATTGTATATATTTTATTTTTTATAGATAATTAATTACAGACGCCTGTGATATGAAGTACCCAAAAAGGCCACTAGATGTCATCTGATCAAATAAAAACATACGTTACTGTAATTCTGGTAGTTTACTGGTAAACCTTACAGTAATATACCTCCCCTTTGCAACCCTAGCTCTGGTCAAAAGAAGTGCACTATATAGGGCAATGGGTGCCATTTTGGATGCAGACACGTTTATCTGACCTGGTACGATGATGTCCCCATAGCCCAGGATGGAGAACTGCATGCCACACAGGTTCTGAGCCCACGCAGAGAACCGCGGAACACGCATCACTACTGGGAGCTACCAGGGAGAGAACACAGGCAACGGTCAACTAATGATCAACTTACGATTAAACAAAAACCATCTAACAATTAACTAAAGCTCAAACAAAACTAAAGCACAATAAAAACTCAAATCAGTCACAGAGACACATACTGAGGATTAAGTGTTCACTATGATAGATTCTGAATCAAAACCAATTACAGTACTTTCATTTTTTACAGTTGAAGTCGGAAGTTTACATACACCTTAGCCAAATACATTTAAACTCAGTTTCACAATTCCTGACATTTAAAGGTCAGTTAGGATCACCACTTTATTTTAAGAATGTGAAACTTCAGAATAATAGTAGAGAGAATGATTTATTTCAGCTTTTATTTCTTTCATCACATTCCCAGTGGGTCAGAAGTTTACATACACTCAATTAGTATTTGGTAGCATTGCCTTTAAATTGTTTAACTTGGGTCAAACGTTTTGGGTAGCCTTCCACAAGCTTTCCACAATAAGTTGGGTGAATTTGGCCCATTCCTCCAGACAGAACTGGTGTAACTGAGTCAGGTTTTGTAGGCCTCCTTGCTCGCACATGCTTCTTCAGTTCTGCCCACAAATCTTTTATGAAATACATCCACAGGTACACCTCCAATTGACTCAAATTATGTCAATTGGCCTATCAGAAGCTTCTAAAGCCATGACATCATTTTCCGGAATTTTCCAAGATGTTTAAAGGCACAGTCAATTTAGTGTAAACTTCTGACCCACTGGAATTGTGATATAGTGAATTATAAGTTACATTATCTGTCTAAACAATTGTTGGAAGAAATACTTGTGTCATGCACAAAGTAGATGTCCTAACCGACTTGCCAAAACTATAGTTTGTTAACATGAAATCGGTGGAGTGGTTGAAAAATGGCAATAAATCCTATAGCAATAAATGACTTCAACCTAAGTGCATGTAAACTTCCGACTTCAACTGTACATGTAATGTCAATATGCCAACTGTCAAGCCGTAGTGTTTGTTAATGAAATGAGACACACAGGAAAGCAACCAAATCACACAACAAATATATCAATGTTTAAATAAATGCAGATTAAGCCCTCTCATTATTTAAACTCTTTTAGGCTACAACGCAAGATTGTGTAATATTGTATAATAGTATCTTAAAGTTTGTTAGAGCCAGGATTTCTCCCTGGTCATGTCACGTGATAAAAAAACTGGAAAAAAAACTCTTGGCCCTACACATGAATCAGACATTAACACAGTTGTCACATGACATAAGAGCCAGTCTTGCCGGTTGGTTGGTATGTACTGTTTAAAAGGAACAATCTACAATATTTAAAGCAATATTTATATAAATGCCTTATGAACTTAGTATAACCATTTTACCCCAGCATAAAATATATGGTTGTTTTACTTCATTGTTTGTAAAAAATGTCTTTGTAAAACTAACAACGTATAGCTCTAAGCGCAGAGATTCATTTCTAGGCGTGCGGGCGGGCGTGAATAAATTAATGCATTTATTTGATCATTAACAGTACATATGAAGCTGAGTAGTAAAGCGGTGGAGTCTTACTTTCTCATACGGAGTCGAGGGTTCGGCTTCCACCTCCACTGTGTTACCCTGAGTCGAGACAGAACACCCCAACGCAGTCAGTTTGCATCCCAAATGGCACCCTATTCCCTACATAGAGTCCTACTTTTGATCAGGGCCCATAGGGCTCTGGTTAAAAGTCATGCACTATGTAGGGAATAGGGTGCCATTTGAAACCCATCCTCAGTTAGACAGTCAGCCATTCAGACCCAGAGGGGAATCTAATCTACACCGCAATGCTGCAACGGTACACAGCAGATGAGATCACAGCTATGAAACCTGATTCTAGTTAGGGCCAGGATGTTTAGTGGGTCGGGGAACACTCAGTCAAGGAAGACTCCTGCTGATTGTTAATCAAGCCATTCAAGTTGACAGACAGGAGTGAGAGAGAGAGACATGCAGACAGACAGATGGGTGGATACCTTCTCTTCTGCTGCATCTGGACCCAGGGCCACTTGGACCATGATGCTCTCTCCATTCTATAAATATAAAACATTTCAAACTTGGGACAATGTATTTAACTTTTCTATAAAATAAAAAAAATAGGACAATAATATTGCACTGTATTTAAAGGGGAAAGTGGCTCACCGGCATGAAAAGAGGAGTGATGAAGACAAAGAACACATCATACAGCAGCAGCAGACCCAACAGGATCACACAGATCTGAGGAGGGAGGAAGAACACATCATACAACAGCAGCACTCAACAGGATCACACAGATCTGAGGAGGGAGGAAGAACACATCATACAACAGCAGCACTCAACAGGATCACACAGATCTGAGGAGGGAGGAAGAACACATCATACAACAGCAGCACTCAACAGGATCACACAGATCTGAGGAGGGAGGAAGAACACATCATACAACAGCAGCACTCAACAGGATCACACAGATCTGAGGGGGGGGGGGGGGGGAAGAGAGAAGAGAGAAAGAGAGAGAGGACAGATGTTGAGAGACGTGTCCATATACTTAGTTAGCTTTTTATCTGACCCATTACGGGGTCGGTGAGAGCATGGGCAGCGCCATTGAGTCCATCTCCATTTTAAAGTAGTCAATTTCCTTCTTCTACTACTTCTATGAGTTGGTAAACAAACTGAAAAGGGGCATACTGCCACCTGGAGTGTGTTGTCTGAACAGGTATAAAGCCAAGGTTGGTGATTTACTGCCACCGGCACCCAGTTGATTACTTTAAAAGTCCTCAATGGCAATGTCAATGCAAAGACAGTTTATTTCCAAGCAGTGATCTCTATGGACGTGTCCAACTATCTCAGCCAGAGAGTGGCCCTCTTTGTGACTGAAGATCACGAGGTGAGAGGGTCAGAGTAATGATTTCACCTTGAAGTTGGACAATGAGATGGTCTTCAGGAAATTGAGACAGAAGGCCACACCCAGGAGGTCCTGCAGGATCCAGATCCACCTGGCAGTAGAGTACAAGGTTTATTTTTTTATTTTTTCAACAACACACTATTCAACTAACAATTCAATATAACCAAACTGATTAAATAAAAGGTCATAAAGAAATAGATTATAAACTGCATGTCAAGCTTATTACCCTCACAAATATAAAGGACAACCTGTGCTTAACCCTGAAATGGGAAGTGAAACTACATTCTCTAGAACATTATAATTATCCACCATGCCTTGCTCATGGAACGTTTCATACAACATTAGCTGTGGACTGTGTGTTGCTGTGGTAGACTGGGGACATTTAGTTATCCTGTTCACTAATACTTTTCTAAAGGTCTAAGGTCAGTAGCCTGTATGAACACACACAAACCCTACCCACCATGATGTTATTCTGTTATTGGGCATTCTTAAGCCTAACGGTTTCTGTCTGTCAGAGAATGTGTCCAAAATAGCACCCTACTTCCTATAAGTTCACTACCTTTGACCAGCAAAAGTAGGTCACTATATAGGGAAAAGGGTGCCATTTGAGACACAACAAGAGACAGTAGTCAGCGTCAGAGGCAGTGAGTGACGCTGAACTAAACTAACAGCAACAACACGCCTCTACTCTGCTGATGACGTCAGAGTCCTCCAGACTCCCTCACCCCAGACACCACCTCCTGCTTCCTGCTGTCCCACCCACAGCATTCCCAAGGGGTGTCAGTGTGTGTGACTGTGCACGCCAATGTCAGTGTGTGTGTGTGTGTGATAGACAGTACCTGTCCTCGTTCCTGTAGACTCCCCAGACCACGGCTACGGTGACACACACAGCAGACAGCAGCACCAACCTCAAGGATACACTCCTACCCACGACCGTCACACTGGAGGAACACAGCACACATGAGAGGAGAGAAGAAAGAGAGAACACAGGCAACCACAGAAAGGTCTGTATAACTCACAAAAACGTGTGTGTAATGTTCGAGGAGACTGGTGTGTGTGTGTCTGATTCACTTTAAAAAAACTTCTCAGAACTTCCATATGAAACAATGACTGATGAGTTGTTTGTGACAGACAGAGAAACAGAGGGAGGATAGATGTCTATGTAAATACCATGATTTTAAGGGGGGGGGGGGTGTCATGTTATGGGAAAAAAGTATTGAATGGGGGAAAAACAAGTAAAATAGTGACAGTGTGTGTGTACCTCATAGGGCTACACTTGGCCAGGTCCAACAGGGCATCCAGACAGCTGAAGAGGGCAGTGGCAGACGCTAGGCAGAATATGGCGATGATCACATACACTGGAAAACACACACACACACACAGAAAGAGTTAAAACACTTCTGAACTAACTGCTTATGAGAGGATCCCTGAGTGTCTAACAGCTTCTGGTATGGTATGTTTGCTTTGCATTTAAACTGTTAATAAACATAATACATTGTGAAAATGTAATGCAAATACATTAAGCAGTGTTTGTCCTGAGTGAAAGACTCACCCAGGTACTTGTAGAAGAAGTACATGAGTACCAGCATCAAACACATCAGACCTACAAAGATGACCACCTTCAGGGGAGAGTACAGAGCCATGTCCCCACTCTCACTCTTCTCCTCTCCTGCCCCTCCTCCTCCTCGAGATGCACTCAGCCGCTCTCTGACACACAGACACACAGACTGTTACACAGAGTGTAGAATGGCTGAAGAGTGGACAGCATGCATGGCTGTCCTTTTCCGAAGGCAATAAAGAAACGCGTGTGTGTGTGTGCAGTCTCACCTCTCACAGGCTCCGCTCCAGTAGCCTCCCAGAGCAACAGTCACCACTCCTATGAGCAGCATGACCACAATGCTGGCATCAAACACAGGCACCACTGGGGCATACAGCCTAACCTGCATCTCCTCACCAAACACCTGGGGAAACACACAGAGAGATCATACACTAAAACACCAGAGGAGTCTCATGTCTATTCTTATTGATTAAAAAATGTAGATACATGTTTTAAATCAGAAGGTGTGAATAAGCCCTATACCATATCCCATAGTGAGTTGTAGTGACCTCTATACCAGAGGACCTACAGTATCAGAGAACTCACATTCTGTGCGTCCAGGAAGTCCCTGTATCTCATCAGAGCCAGCGGAATCTGGACCTTCTCATACTCTGTCACATTGGCTGCCGGGGGACTCTTAAGAACCAGTCATTTGAGAGATAAAACAAAACACATGTCTGAAAAAGCACACTCAAAGATGTAGGCCTATCATGTTATACCATAGATGTAAATTAAGTGCTGCATCATAGACACATTGTAAATACATTGTAGATCCATTATCAAAGCCTTACCATAGATGTAGAGCTGGCGACAATCAGAGCGGCAGCCCCCAGGTCCTGGGCTACCAGAGCCTTCTGGCTGACGTTACACTCCCCTCTTATGACCACCACCGCCTTGCCCCTCACTGTGGCCGGGCTCACCCCTGCAGAGCTACACAGTTGGCTGGATGACAGGTTCACCAGGGGATACGCCGTCTAACACAGGACAACAGTTAGGGTTAGACAATCAATCAATATATTAATAGCTATGACTTATTGTCACTGGAGCAAGGCTGAATCCCAGAGCCACTACACAGCAGGCTGGATGTCTGGAGGTTCTCCAAGTTCTGTGGGTTCACCAACAGATACTAAAGTCCAACAGTTGAGGCTGGAGCAAATGGGGGCATAGGGCCCCCATTTTTTTTATTTTTTTATTTCACCTTTATTTAACCAGGTAGGTCAGTTGAGAACAAGTTCTCATTTGCAACTGCGACCTGGCCAAGACAAAGCAAAGCAGTGCGACAAAAACAACAGAGTTACACAGTAAACAAACCTAGTCAAAAACACAATAGAAAATCTATATACAGAGTGCAAAATGTAGTGCAAAATGCAGTAAGGTTATGAGGTAGGACAATAAATAGACCATAGTGGTGAAAAAATTACAGCTTATCATCATTAACACAGGAATGAAGGATGTGCAAATTATGATGTGCAAATAGAGATACTGGAGTGCAAGATTTGTGAAAATAACAAAAATAAATATGGGGATGAGGTAGTAGGGTGGGCTATTTACAGAAGGGCTATATACAGGTGCAGTGATCGATAAGCAGCTTTGACAACTGATGCTTAAAGTTATTGAGGGAGATAGGAACCTCTAGCTTCAAGGATTTTTGCAATTCGTTCCAGTCGTTGGCAGCAGCGAACTGGAAGGAATGGCGGCCAAAGGAGGTGTTGGCTTTGGGGGTGACCAGTGAGATATACCTGCTGGAGCGCATGCTACGGGTGGGTGTTGCTATAGTGACCAGTGAGCTGAGATAGGGCGGGGATTTACCTAATAAAGACTTATAGATGACCTGGAGCCAGTGGGTTTGGCGACGAATATATAATGAAGGCCAGCCAACGAGAGCATACAGGTCGCAGTGATGGGTAGTGTATGGGGCTTTGGTGACAAAACGGATGGCACTGTGATAGACTACATCCAATTTGCTAAGTAGAGTGTTGGAGGCTAGTTTGTAAATGACATCGCCGAAATCAAGGATCGGTAGGATGGTAAGTTTTACAAGGGCATGTTTGGCAGCATGAGTGAAGGAGGCTTTGTTGCGAAATAGGAAGCCAATTCTGGATTTAATTTTGGATTGGAGATGGTTGATGAGAGTCTGGAAGATGAGTTTACAGTCTAACCAGATGCCTAGGTATTTGTAGGTGTCCACGTATTCTAATTCGGACCCGTCGAGAGTAGTGATGATAGTCCGGTGGGCGGGTGCTGGCAGCGTTCGATAGAAAAGCATGCACTTAGTTTTACTAGCGTTTAAGAGCAGTTGGAGGCCACGGAAGGAGTGTTGTATGGCATTGAAGCTTGTTTGAAGGTTAGTAAACACAGTGTCCAAAGAGGGGCCAGATGTATACAGAATGGTGTCATCTGCGTAGAGATGGATCAGAGAGTCACCAGCAGCGAGAGCGACATCGTTGATGTATATAGAGAAAAGGGTTGGCCCAAGAATTGAACCCTGTGGCACCCCCATAGAGACTGCCAGAGGATCAGACAATAGGCCCTCCGATTTGACACACTGAACTCTGTCTGCAAAGTAGTTAGAGAACCAGGCAAGGCAGTCACTTGAGAAACCAAGGCTGTTGAGTCTGCCAATAAGAATGCGGTGATTGACATTGAGTCGAAAGCCTTGGCCAGGTCGATGAAGACGGCTGCACAGTACTGTCTTTTATCGATGGCGGTTATGATATCGTTCAGTACCTTGAGCGTAGCTGAGGTGCACCCATGACCAGCTCGGAAACCAGATTGCATAGCAGAGAAGGTACGGTGGGATTCGAAGTGGTCAGTTATCTGTTTGTTAACTTGGCTTTCGAAAACTTTAGAAAGGCAGGGCAGGATGGATATTGGTCTATAACAGTTTGGGTCTAGAGTGTCTCCTCCTTTGAAGAGGGGGATGACCGGGGCAGCTTTCCAATCTCTAGGGATCTCAGCCGATACAAAAGAGAGGTTGAACAGGCTAGTGATAGGTGTTGCAATAATTTGGGCTGATAATTTCAGAAAGAGAGGGTCCAGATTATCTAGCCCAGCAGATTTGTAGGGGTCCAGACTTAGCAGCTCTTTCAGAACATCAGCCGTCTGGATTTGGGTGAAGGAGAAGCGGGGGGGGCTTGGGCAAGTAGCTGCCGGGGGTGCAGAGCTGTTGGCCGGGGTAGGGGTAGCCAGGTGGAAAGCATGGCCAGCCGTAGCAAAATGCTTATTGACATTTTCGATAATCGTGGATTTATCGGTGGTAACAGTGTTTCCGAGCCTCAATGCAGTGGGCAACTGGGAGGAGGTGCTCTTATTCTCCATGGACTCTACAGTGTCCCAGAACTTTTTGGAGTTAGTACTACAGGAAGCAAATTTCTGTATGAAAAAGCTGGCCTTTGCTTTTCTAACTGACTGTGTGTACTTGTTCCTGACTTCCCTGAATAGCTACATATCGCGGGGGATATTCGATGCTAATGCAGTGCGCCACAGGATGTTTTTGTATTGGTCTAGTGCAGTCAAGTCTGGGGTGAACCAAGGGCTATATCTATTCTTAGTTCTACATTTTTTGAAAGGGACATGCTTATTTAGGATGGTGAGGAAAGCACTTTTAAAGAACAACCAGGAGTCCTCTACTGACGGGATGAGGTCAATATCCTTCCAGGATACCTGGGCCAGATCGAATAGAAAGGCCTGCTCGCAAAAGTGTTTTAGGGAGCGTTTGACAGTGATAAGAGGAGGTGTATTTGGAGGGCAAGTTAGTCAGGATGATAATAATAAACCCATGTTTATGGATTTTGGGTTGTACCTGGTGGGTTCCTTGATAATTTGTGTGAGATTGAGGGCATCTATCTTAGATTGAAGGACAGCCGGGATGTTAAGCATATCCCAGTTTAAGTCACCTAACAGTACAAACTCTGAAGATAGATGGGGGGCAATCAATTCACATATGGAGTCCAGGGCACAGCTGGGGGCTGAGGGGGGTCTGTAACAGGCGGCAACAGTGAGAGACTTATTTCTGGAAAGGTGGATTTTTAAGAGTAGAAGCTCAAACTGTTTGGGCACAGACCTGGACAGTATGACAGAACTCTGCAGGTTATCTCTGCAGTAGATTGCAACTCCGCCACCTTTGGCAGTTCTATCTTGACGGGAAATGTTGTAGTTGGAAATGGAAATTTCCAAATTTTTGGTGGCCTTCCTAAGCCAGGATTCAGACACAGCTAGGACATCCGGGTTGGCGGAGTGTGCTAAAGCAGTGAATAAATCAAACTTAGGCAGGAGGCTTCTAATGTTAACATGCATGAAACCAAGGCTTTTACGGTTACAGAAATCAACAAATGAGAGCGCCTGGGGAATAGGTGTAGTACTGGGGGTTACAGGACCTGGGTTTACCTCTACATCACCAGAGGAACAGAGGAGTAATAGAATCAGTATTCGGCTAAGGGCTTTAAGAACAGGACGTCTAGTACGTTGGGTACATAGAATAAAAGGAGCAAAATGATCATGTTGGTGGACTGGACTTACAGCAGCGCTGAGGGAAAGTGACAGGTTGGTCCATAAGGAGTTGTAGACAAGGCAGTATTCTTTATCTGTGGCTCCATTTGAGATGTGCAAGATTGCCTCTTGACAGTTCACCTGTGTGGAATAAAAACAGTAACCAAGTGAAATACATACAACGCAACATGTATTTCAGAGTAAACAAAGTATAAGAAATAACAACAGCTCGTTAGCAGAGGCTTCTTATTAGAGATTGATCAGTGTAACACGTTTTCATTACACTGTCCGTATCTGTTCCACTCTGAAGCTTGCCTGGAAAGTTGGGTACTTCCCCATAGCCAAGCCATAAAATAGCTCAGCTGGCTAAATTCGCTGGGGGATAATTAGCTACACGAACATGACAAACCTGCCTATTGTAAAGGTGTCATTATCTATTTGTCGATAGTATTTGTGAAATAAATGTCACATACATGTCGATATAGTTGGACATGGCTTGCTTGCTTGCTTGCTAGCCAGCTACATGCTACAGCTATCGCTGTACTGTTATGATAAATAACGTTAGCGAGCTAGCATAACAGCCAACTGCCTATTTTACCTGAGATGACAGGAGAATGACTGATAAAATAATAATCCACGGAGTTTTTGCCATGACGGTAACATCCGGGACTGAGTAAAAATTGTGTTCAGAAAGAAAACGCTCATCTGTGATTTGGCACGCCACTAGTTTCAATATCGTCCCTTTTATTGTATTCGCATCAACGTTTTCAGAGTTAGCCATTCACTTCCTGTTGCTCATGCTGATGGATCTCGTGATAGCTGACAAAATATTGGCAAATGCTGACATGCACTGCGTTTTATCAATGCATTCACTGTTTCCATATCATTAGTTGTCAATATTTATTCAGTATAAATATCATGGGAAAAGTTGTGTATTACTGTCTGCAAGTGTACCAAAGATAATTATAACCAACCCAATATAGTTCACCTGTGATGTGTCTAGGTTACCCCTTCTGTCTGTGAGTGTACTGGGAAACTAAGGGATCTATTACAACCAATGACTGTATGATTGTGGTGCTTTCAAGACAACTGGGAACTCTTCAGGTCAGAAAGAAGGAGCTATAGAAAGATGCCCTAGTTTCCGATTTGGAATTCCAAGTTGGATGGCCATTCAAAATAATTTTCCCAGTCGGAGCTCGAGTTCCCAGTTGTCTTGAATGCGGAATTACATCACACAGCCGGTCTGTGGTTTGTGAGACAAATGTTAAAATCATGCCATATGACAGTGATAGAATTTCAATTGCATAGTCCTTGCGTCCTCTACCCGCCTACTCAAATCCCATTGGAAGAAGATTTTTATTTATTTATTTTTTAATTTACTAGGCAAGTCAGTTAAGAACAAATTCTTATTTACAATGACGGCCTATACCGGCCAATCTCGAACGACGCTGGGCAAATTGTGCGCCGCCCTATGGGACTCCCAATCATGGCCTTGTGATACAGCCTGGATTCGAATCAGAGTGTATGTAGTTATGCCTCTAGCACTGAGATGCAGTGTCGTAGACCACTGCGCCACATTTTCCCCTTGTCCCCATATCGACCATGTAGGAGGGTTAATAAAATCGACTTATCATAGTGATGGGTCATTCATCTGAGTATGTTTCCCAAATTGCACCATTTCCTTTATAGTGCACTACTTTTGACCAGGGCTCATAGGGTAGTAGTGCACTATATAGGGAATAAGGTGTAATTTGAGTGTTCCGAGAGAGGACTATCAGATATAACTACAGTCAAACCTGACAAAGTTAGACTTCTCTAAAATGGCATAGACATTTTTTTTATTAAGATTCTAGCTAATGAATGAGAAAAATATATGTATAAAAACACATTGGCTGAATTCAACGCAAAGCTTAAAAGCTTTTGAACAAGTGTGTACAAGAAACAAAATGGTCCAGTGTGCCCTACCTACAAAAATGGTCCAGTCTGCCCTACCTACAAAATGGTCCAGTGTGCCCTACCTACACATTTCAAGTTTATTGGAAAACAGCATTCTTTACTTACTCCTGAAGGCAACTTAAAGAACATGGGATGTTTAACAGAATAAAGCAGTTAACATGGTCTCTGTCCCCAATAGAAACCTATGCTCTATATAGTGCACTACATTTGACCAAGGCCCATATCTCTCTGGTCAAAAGTAGCACAGTATAAGGTATAGGATTCTATTTGGGATGCAAACAGATATATTTTTTTAGAAAGTCTCAGTTTATGATTTGATAATGAACCAGATACAACTAATCATGTGCCTCGTATCTTCACAGTGGCCCAGCCACCACACTAAAGGTAATTTTTCAACAAATCCAACTATAAATACAGGCAAGGCCTAAACGACCACACACTCCTGAACATTTGGGTGAAAACATTTGTTCACGCACGCACGCGCGCACGCACGCGCACACACACACACACACACACACACACACACACACACACACACACACGATTGTGATCCGTTTTCTACTCTTACAGTGCAATAGCATGGCAGACAGACAGATAGCAGTGATTTAATATAAATGAATTATATACAGGTTCCTGGGAAGCAGAGCAGTGGTTTCATCGTTTGGTTCTTTGTCTGGTTCAGATAAGAGCGTCTCTACAATGCCTCCTCTTCAGATCTACAGCAGTAGTTAGCAGAGGCTTCTTATCTGACTGTGGAGAAAGAATACATGTAGACATCACATTAAACATTACACAAATGTTGAATGAAGCTTTCGAAGACACAAGGAGGATGTTAACACAGTAGTGATAACACGTTGATATCACAGTAGTGATAACACGTTGATATCACAGTAGTGATAACACGTTGATATCACAGTAGTGATAACACGTTGATATCACAGTAGTGATAACAGATTACACGTTGATATCACAGTAGTGATAAGATTACACGTTGACATCACAGTAGCAACACAGTACTGATAACACGTTGACATCATAGTAGCAACACGGTACTGATAACACGTTGACATCACAGTAGCAACACAGTAGAAATAACACGTTGATATCACAGTAGTGATGACACGTTGATATCACAGTAGCGATAACACGTTGATAACACAGTAGTGATAACACGTTGATAACACAGTAGCAACACAGTAGTGATAACACGTTGAGATCACAGTAGCAACACAGTAGAGATAACACGTTGAGATCACAGTAGCAACACAGTAGTGATAACACGTTGAGATCACAGTAGCAACACAGTAGTGATAACACGTTGATATCACAGTAGCAACACAGTAGTGATAACACGTTGATATCACAGTAGCAACACAGTAGTGATAACACGTTGATATCACAGTAGCAACACAGTAGTGATAACACGTTGAGATCACAGTAGCAACACAGTAGTGATAACACGTTGAGATCACAGTAGCAACACAGTAGTGATAACACGTTGATATCAGTTGTAACACAAAAATCTAATTTTATTTGTCACATGCGCCGATTACAATAGGTGTAGACCTTACCGTGAAATGCTTACTTACAAGCCCTTAACCAACAATGCAGTTAAGAAAAAAAAAAAATAATAATAATAATAATAATATATATATATACACTAAATAAACAAAACTTTTTTATTTTTTAAGTAACACAAAATAACAATAACGAGGCTAAATACAGGGGGTACCGGTGCCGAGTTAGTCTTATGGCTTGGGGGTAGAAGCTGTTAAGGAGCCATTTGGCCCTATAACTTGACGCTCCAGTACCGCTTGCCGTGCGGTAGCAGAGAGAACAGTCTATGACTAGGGTTGCTGAAGTGTTTGGCAATTTTTAGGATCTTCCTCTGACACCGCCTTGTATAAAGGTCCTGGATGGCAGGAAGTTTGGCCCCAGTGATGTACTGGGCCGTACACACTACCCCCTGTAGCGCCCTGCGGTCGGATGAAGAGCAGTTGCCATACCAGGCGGTGATGCAACCAGTCAGGTTGCTTTCAATGGTGCAGCTGTAGAACTTTTTGAGGATCTGAGGACTCATGCCAAATCATCTCCTTAGGGGGAATAGACATTGTTGTGCTCTCTTCATGACTGTCTGGA
Source organism: Thymallus thymallus (assembly GCA_023634145.1). Taxonomy (NCBI): domain Eukaryota; kingdom Metazoa; phylum Chordata; class Actinopteri; order Salmoniformes; family Salmonidae; genus Thymallus; species Thymallus thymallus. The sequence continues at coordinate 10,576,653 of CM042380.1, read as the reverse complement.
CAGTCATGTTTGTTGGTGATGTGGACACCAAGGAACTTGAAGCTCTCAACCTGCTCCATTACAGCCCTGTCGATGAGAATGGGGGCGTGCTCGGCCCACCTTTTCCTGTAGTCCTTGATCATCTCATTTGTCTTGATCACATTGAGGGAGAGGTTGTTACCCAGGCACCACAGTGCCAGGTCTCTGCCTTCCTCCCTATAGCCTGTCTCAACATTGTTGGAGATCAGGCCTACCATCGTTGTGTCGTCGGAAAACTTAATGATGGTGTTGGATTCGTGCTTGGCCATGCAGTCGTGGGTGAACAGGGAGTACAGGAGGGGACTAAGCATGCACCCCTGAGGGGCCCCGTGTTGAGGATCAGTGGCAGATGTGTACTGATAACACATAGATATCACAGTAGTAACAAAGTACTGATGACACATTGATATTACAGTATTAACACAGTACTGATAACACGTCAATCTCACTGTACTAATAACACGTTGATATCATAGTAGTAACAAAAAAGTAACACGTTGATAACACATTGTAACATAGGGAGATGCAAGTGTCTCACCTCATTATTACTGATTGCTCCCAGACCCTCCGTGATAACCTCCTTTAGATTTCATCTGGGCCTGAACAGAGTTCACCTACACACACACACACACACACACACACACAAACACTGTCATAATGAACAGAAGACTTGGATAACGGTTTGTAACTGCTTGGATTCTTTACCTAGTAGATATGACACAAGGCTCTGTTCTCTGTGTGAGGGGAGGAGGTCAGTACGTACCGATGACAGCCCAATGCCCATGTCTCCTGAGCCTACATGTGTTGTGTGAACAAAGTTGGTTGGTTCCCCAATCATGGAACGGTCTATCCTCCGCCGCCTCTTCTGTAAAACAATAGACATCGTAGTGTTACTACAGGCAAAAACGTAAACTGTTTTATTAACAGACACTCACACAGGCTGATAAGAAATACAGAAGATGAGGAGGTCTGGTTCTATTTCAGTGTCTAGCACCTTCACCTTTAGTGTTCACACTTCATAGACTGAAAGGTCAGGAGTAAACAAAACAGTGATTGCTTTTGTGTGTGTGTGTGTACTCACAGGCTGGGGCTGCTCTGCAATGCAGCAGCTGAAACACACCCAGAACTCAGTCATGCTGACGGCAGCTTCCTCTCTCTTCTTTCTTTCTCTTTCTCTCTTTAGCCCTATGTCTTCCTTTTCACTTCATAGCCGATGCCACAAACAGCCCGTGGAAGCAGATTACAGACAGACATACACTCACTGCTGGTGTTTCTGTAACACACACACTGACACACACCGCTGTCCACAGGGCCTGAGCAACGCACTCCTGTGGACACACAGAATCAGAGGACAGTCGGCATATCTTAGTATTAGTTATGTTAAAGTTCAAGTGAGATTTGGTGATGGACAAGAGATTCTGTGACCTGGCTATGTAGTCCTAGCTGTAGCATGGTATGCTAGCTAGACAGTGTTGCATTTGTAGTTGTGGTAAAGGACACAGAGACCGGTCTGGAAAAGAGAGAGACCTATCGAGACTTAAAAGAGGAACAAACTCAAGCAACATGCGCCAAGCACCAGTAACACACTACTGTAGCTGCCTACTAGAGCAACTGTGTAGAATACTCCAGCGACCCTTCAACCTTAGCCTGAGCCTGGAAAGGGTCCCAGTGCGAAACATGCCACCTACAGAAGTTGTCAGATGAATCTGCAATTGTAGGGTGCATCAGGGGTGGGCAGGAGGAGGAGTACAGGAGCACAATCAATGAATTTGTGTTGTGGTGTGAGCAGAACCACCTTCAGCTCAACATCAGCAAAACAAAGGAGATGTTGGTGAACTTCAGGATAACCAAGGCCCAACTGACTGCAGTCCCTATCCAGGGGATGGATGTGGGAATGGGCTGGTAACACCGGGGCTCAGTACAAAACTTTCTGAGGAGGCTCAGGTCCTTCAACGTGTGCAGTAAACTACTGCATACCTTCTACCAGTCTGTGGTGCTGGCAGTGGTGTGCTGGGGCGCCAACATAAAAGCTGGTGATGCTTCTTGGGTAAATAAACTGATCAGGAAGGCTAGCTCTGTTCTGGGGATTAGCCTTGACACTCTAGAGGAGGTGGCGAAGAGACGGATTGTGGCCAAACTGCTGGCCATCATGGTAACGTCACCCACCTTCTGCATGCCATGGTTATGAAGCAGAGGAGCACCTTCAGTCACAGACTGATCCCACCACGGTGTGCCAGAGAGCGCTACAGGAGGTCATTCCTGCCGGCGGCTATTTTACTATTTAATGCCTCACCAGGGTGCTGTGCCGTCGGCAACATAAACCTGGAACTGTTGGGGTGTTAGGACCTAGTTTAACAATTATGCATCCATCCGTGAGTAACTCTGGTCTGTAATCACTCATTCACTCATGACTTAATTTATTCATTCAGTTCTGTATATACATATCCATGTACAGTTGTTATATTATATCATGTGAAATAGTGTAAGTAATTCTTGGACTGAACTTATGTAGTCATTCACTCAGGAATGCATATTAGTATAATGTCAGTTGTATCTTTTTTCATTGCTTTTAGTATATCGAATGTGCAATACGTGCATTTATCTGTAATTAAACCCCGCACTAAGGACTGTATTTTAAGGGAATTACTAATATTACCGTAAATTATATCATAAGCACTTTTAGCTATTTAAGTATCTCTTCCTGTCATTTACCAGTACAGTTAATGCAGCCGTGCAAATATTCACTTACCTGTTCATTTAACCAGACTATTGACTGTAACTATTATTACCCTCACTTATATCATACGCACTTTTAGCCATCAACCTGTATAGTATAGTTAACCATGCAAATACTCCTTATTTATCTATATCAACTTGCAATATTACACTTTTTTAGTATTTTAAATCTTTTTTTTTTTTTACCTAACACTGTTACAATGTATAGTGTACATATTCAGCCATTCACTTATACTATGCAATGCCTTTTTATACTTTTTCATACTGCCGCTCTATGTATCATGTATCGTATATCTGTCTTTTTGTATTTTCGTTCTGGCATTTTGCCTGTGTTTTTTCGTAGCTGCTTGATGCAGAAATTTCCTCTCTGGGATCAATAAAGTACCTATCTATCTATCTATCTATCTATCTATCTATCTATCTATCTATCTATCTATCTAGAGAAACTGTAGCTTTCCCCTGAAATGTAATCTAACAAAACTCCCCCCACCCCCCCCCTAGTAGCGATGCACCCCCACCCCACACTACCCTTGCCACCACTGCTGAAAAAAAAACACTGGCATAGATAGCTGATTTAATAGCAAGTTTAACTGGGCCAGATGGTCGCTTTTCAACATTCAAAACTCCTATTATTCTACATTTAATAACATGCTGACACCCAGTCTTCTCAGTTGTAACAAATACTACTCTATAATACCGCTACCCACAGTGGAGAATAACCATGACATGACACCAGACAGACAAACAGACATACCAGCCCTTCATCTTGTGGCCCAGGAAGACAAGACAGCATACATCTCTCATTTGTTGTCTGTAGTTTCACATGACCACTTTATGAAAATACCCAGAGTGGTGTGAGCTGACGCCTCTGCCTCGCCCTCCACAGATGGTGGTGATAGAGTTAGAATAAAATACTTTAGTTTAGTCAGGAAACTAGGCTATTCATTTCACCCTGAAACAGTTGAGACTGAGACAATGTCATTACTCGATACCATCTTCTCTACTAACTAGTGTTTTTACCATCTCTACTACAAACTAGAGAAGTCTACAAATCAACTAACCATTTACATGTTTAAATCAAGACCAGGATAGGTATTGTTGAGTAGCTAAAAATACTTATATGGTCGTCAATGATCTAAGGTGTTGTTAATGACATTGAAGCCCAAAGAGGTTAAGAGCCATGGATCGCAGAGATTAACCAAATGAGACTGAACTATGGGTTGTATTGTTTACAAACAATTCACTAACTAGGGAGGGACCATATTTGTAGTACTGTAACTAGCTCGTTAATCTCTTCAGTTAAAAGTCCTTTAACTGAAATAGGCCAAGAAGACGCATCTTCTTTCAGGCTTTCTAGCACACAGCGGCTCGAAGACACAAGCAGGAAAGAGCGAGGTTGTGGTTTTCAAACTGACAGCTAAGTAAATTAGCTAGCTAACCGCTAACTACCTGTTACTAACTCAGTAAACTGTACTCTGAAACTTTAAAGAGGACAAATTATGGAAATACATCTACGCGCAACTGTGAACTTTGAAGGTTAGAACTAATTTCAAATTATCTTTAGGTAAATTAGATAGATTTGTGGGGGTAACAAATAAGGTAAAAGAGACATACCTGCTGGCTAACGACCCGAAGTTGCAGACGAGAAAAATCTCTTCCTGCTTTGCCTTGGCGCAATGCTTTCTGGGATATAGTGTTCAATTAAACAATATTACCATTTTTGGTAGTTTCTTTCTGTTTTTTTTCCTAATACAAATGACCGATTGTTCGAATCTTGAGCTATTGCTTGATACAGTTTTTGTTTTCTATTTTAGGAATAGAGAGCAATGGAAAGGCGTATTTTCTGCCATGGTTCGTTGGACAAAGCCTATGGGAAAATGGATGGAAAAGGTCTGTGGTAAACATATGTTTTGTTCTATGAGTATCTTAATCAGCTAACGTCACTTTCTGTGAATTTTAAGCATTTTTGTCATTTAAAAAGCACATACAGGCTTAAATAATTAACAAAGGTCATGTTAACTGACTGATATTGTCTCTTACAACAAATCTCCTAAGCCTGTGTTAACATCAGACCTTATTTTCACGTTTACCCAAAAACATATTCTTTCCCCATTCATTTTCGCCATAGGAATGGCTCAACGAACCAGAGTTAACTAATTTCTAGGTTTCAGGTCGACACGCAGGTGAGCTCTATTAAAGCTGCATATGTAGCTTTTTGTGCGGCCAACCAAATTCACATAGAAATGTGAGTTATATATTTGTCATCATTGAACGTCTAACAATCAGTATATATGTTCTATGTATGCTATTTCTGTATTTTAAGGGAATTACTATTATTACCCTAAATTATATCATACACACATTTAGCTATTTAAGTATCTCTTCCTGTCATTTACCTGTACAGTTAATGTAACCATCCAATATTCACTTACCTGTAAATATAACTGTATATTTACCTGTACAGTTAATTTAACCATGCAAAATATTCACTTACCTGTTCATTTAACCAGACTGTATATTAAGTAAACTATTATTACCCTCACTCATATCATACGCACACTTAACTATTGAAGTATTTCTCTGCCATCGACCTGTATAGTATAGTTAACCATGCATCATTCACCAATGTATAGTGTACATATTCAGCCATCCACCCATACTATGCAATTTCTTTTTATAGCTTTTTTGCACTCTAGACTTGTATTTCTATACCTTTTCATACTGCCGCTGTATGTATCATGTATCGTGTATCTGTCTTTTGTGTACTTTTGTTCTGGCATTTTGCACCTGCCCTGTGTTTTTGTTGTAGCTGCTTGACAAAGCAGTGCATTTTTTACTTTCGGTTTTTTTTGGGGTTATTGAAAATATATTTCACAGCGGGTTAGATGGTACAATGATTCACATAAACTGAAATTAGGCAAACTATTAGAATTTTTGCAACCAGGAAATGGTGTTGCTTTTTCTTCATATTGTAGCTTTAAAGAGCGTGAGCAAGGCAAACCTCATCAAGTTCATGTCACTAGTTGGGTCTCAATATTGCCCAGCAGAGGGCAGACCTACTCACCTAATTTACAAAATGCCTCACTGGGGTGCCGTGCCGTCGGCAACATTGACCTGGAACTGTTGGGGTGTTAGGACCTAGTTAAAAAATTAGGCATCCATCCATCCATGAGTAACTTTCTGGTCTGTAATCACTCATTCAGTCAGGACTGTATATTCATGTACAGTTGTTATATCATATCACGTGCAATATTGTCAGTAGTATGTTTTTTTTTTCATTGCATTACTATATCGAATGTGCAATACCTGCATTTATCTGTAATTAAACCCTGTACTAAGGACTGTATTTTAAGGCAATTATTATCATTACCCTAAATTATATCATACGCACATTTAGCTATTTAAGCATCTCTTCCTGTCATTTACCTGTACAGTTAATTTAACCATGTAAATATTCACTTACCTGTACATTTAACCAGACTGTATATTAAGTAAACTATTATTACCCTCACTTATATCATACGCACATTTAGCTATTTAAGTATATTTCTCTGCCATCGACCTGTATAGTATAGTTAACCATGCAAATATTTTTTAGTTTTTTATATCAACTTGCAATATTTGTAGAATTTTTTCACCTAACACGCTGTCACAATGTATAATGTACATATTCAGCCATTCACTCATACTATGCAATGCCTTTTATAGCTTTTTGCACTTCAGTATTTTTGTATTTTTATAATTTTTCATACTGCCGCACTATGTATCATGTATCGTGAATCTGTCTTTTGTGTATTTCGTTCTGGCATTTTGCTTTTGCCCTGTGTTTTTCGTAAGTGCTTGACAAAGTAATTTCCCCTCGGGGATCAATAAAGTACCTATCTATCTACACAATGACTCCAACTGGGCATAACTTTACTCTGGAACAGTTAGTTACACATATAGACATCAGCTGCTTTACTCCTCCTATCATGTTATAGCTATACATTAAATATAGCTAGATATATTTAGATGTGTAAATTGGTTTTCTAAGTTTTATTTCATCACACCAGATGAGATAGTACAGAGAAGAAACCCTGAAACATTGTTGCATAGGAAATACATCTCCTACCTCATTTGCCTAATATGTTTGGATTTGCAGTGAGTTATGTAGCTACTGGAGTGATTAGGTCATTTGAATGTGCTGAGCGCTTTTGTAGCAGCATAAAATGATTTGGGAGTCTCAAATGGCACTGTATTATCTTTATAGATCTGGACATTTCTGACAAGTTATAAATAGCTCTCAAAGGTATGACTGACATGAAAAGAGGGAGGAAAACTGATGATGCACTACAATTTTGAAATTGCACCTTGTGCATTCTACTATTACAACTTTCAAGAGTAAGTTGAAAGCCGGACTGAATAACAAAAAAAAAAAAAAATGCACCCCACAGTTGGGAACCACTGCAGTAAATAGCATAAATGTAAGGCTATCTTACAAACTAATGTAACATTAAACCTTAAAATGAGTAGCACATCCATGGCCACATTTTGAGATTACTGTAACTATACACTTCTTCTTATCAAATAAAGCGTGCATGTTCAAGATAGCATGCATAGGGCATTGCAGGTCTGTGGAGATCTTCACAATTGCTGTAATAATCTGTTGAGGATATCAAACAGAATCACTTGCACCGTGTACTTTTAATATAGTCTCAACTGCAATCCAGGTCATTTGGTTCTGCTATTAGATGAAGCACAGTGATAACACATTAATCAACAAAATATCTGACGTTGTATTCTCATTTGAACTTTGCTGTGCTTTTAAAATGGTTAAAAGTGCAGTGATATACATTTCGGTGACAACTAAACAAAACATCTGACATTGTTTTTCCATTGGAATTTGGTTGTGCTTTTAGATGGTTACAAGCACAGTGATAACACATTGGAAATTCAACTAACGTTTTGAGTGGGTGAATATCAATTGTAATCTAATTGATGTCTCAACCAAATATTACCCAATTATCCACACTGAAATGACCTGGTGTGCTCAGTGGGAGGGTATTTTCTTGCTCCCCACATCACTTCGAGTCTCTTGGTGTTTGAAAATCACTGTTTTTAAAATGTTTTCAATTTTGATGATGTCATCGAGTAGAACTTGTTTACTTTTTTTTCTACAAAATGTAGAAATGCACCATTTTAACATATCTAGACACTGCTATTGTACTGGAGATATTGAAAATGAGGTTGAAAAGTGGTGGAATTTCCCTTTAAGAACGTAGAACGACATAAAGACATAAATCGGACGATTCAGCAGACCAAGGCTTCATTGTAGACTTCTGGGACTAACCACTAGTCTACCTGTCGCCCCTGTGTTTTGGGTCAGTGTGTTGTAAGAGAGCTTTGTGTGTGTGTGTGTGTTCTGGGGGCTCGGCTCAGAAGAGGAACACAAAGACCTGATGTGTTGGTCTGGGAGGGAGGGAGGAGAACAGAGAGGGACAACTTGTACTGTCATCACTCCCTCACTCGTCGGGATCCACAACTATATAACAACTTCATGTTACAACTATCACACTGGTAACAATGAATATGGATGGCATCAAAATGGCAGTCAGCTGAATCAGCTCCACATGTCTCTATACAACAGCATGGCAATGGGATCTGTCCCACTGCCTGCTGTCTACAGTATGTCCCAATTGCATCCTATTCCCTATATAGTGCACTACTTTCGACCAGATTCCCATGGTCCCTGGTCAAAAGTAGTGTAATATATAGAGGAAATATCGTGCCATTTGGGGCACTGGCGTAAACATTGACCATGTGCTGCTGCTGTTGGTTTTTCTGCTGCTTGACCACAGGGCTGTTGTAGTTCTTTTTTGTAGAAAAACACAGTGGGTCAGTGAACTAACTATATCACATGCTACATTCATTCTTGTTAGCATCAGATGCACTTGGTTATCCGAGAACAAAGTATGGAGAATGTAGTAAAGATATCAGTAAATCATCATCATTATCTTCACAGCGAGAGAGAGAGAGAGATTATCTTTATAACACTGTGGAAGAAATCCCATATTTCATGGAAATATGGAACACAGAGCAGAGGCATGCAGTTTCAGAGAACTCTTTCCTCCCAGTCAGTCAGCTGTAGTCATGTGCATTGTGTATTGAAACGGGGAGCTTGGGCGTCTAGGGATGTGTCTTAAACGGCACCCTATTCCCTACTCCCTATTCCCCAAATGGGCCCTAGTCAAAACAACTGCACTATGTAGGGAATGGGGTGCCATTTGAGACGCAAAATAGAGCTTCTGTGTGTAATTGAACCTGCTTTGAGTGGCTTCATGTTGTCACCTTTGACATCAGGACATTCCCATGTTGAACACACACTCAGACACACACTACAGTCTCCTTGATCTCCCCAGACCTGAGTAACATTCGGGTGTGCATGTTATTTAACAGTAAAATCAATCAACCGTAATTGTAGCTGGCGGTCATGTGTATACTGTGAATAAGTCATGTTTTACACCACATACACCACACTGCTCCTAGAAACTCTCACTCTCATTGGTCGTTCCATGTCATTTCAGTAAGCCATGACTCCCACCATCTCAGATTGTTCTGAAATATTTTTGTAGTTAGAAACAGATACATTCTTTTGTTGAAATAATTTTATCACTGAAAAATTATTGATTGCAACCAAATTGGCCATTTTAATTTATAGGATTCATATAATATTCAATAAATATAGTACCTAACATACGATTTGGACCAAACTTCTTTCTAACAATGAGTAAGACATGAGGAATCCAAAGAAGTTATCAAAAGCCATGCACAGACCCCCCACACCCCACACCAATCCCACCCCAAAAGTGTGTATATAGTATCAGTTCTCTATGTTTAACAAGTAGTATGGAGCTGCGGCTCAGACTATTGTTTCTTCATCCTATGTAATGTATTCTCAGTGAATTTGGTGATGTTTTTTTCCCCTGTTCAGAGAAATTAGTCATTTAAGTTGTTGGGTTTATGTCCCATCCTACATCCTGATATTACCAGATTTTGGACACTAGATGGTGCTGTTCCCCCTCCCCTCCCCGCCCCCCATTGTTTTAATTGGAATTTTATTTCAGCTTTATTTAACTAGGCAAGTCAGTTAAGAACAAATTCTTATTTACAATGACGGCCTACATTGTTCTACAGTGTCAGCCATAGTAGTACAGTGCCCCTGGAGCAAAATTAGGGTTAAGTGCGTTGCTCAAGGGCACATCAGCTAGGGTATTTGAACCAGCACACTTTCGGTTACTGGCCCAACGCTCTAACCACCAGTCTACCTGCCGCCCCTAACTGTTCATCCAAATTACATATTGATTTTCTTACCCTGTAAGCAGTCAAAGGACCAGGTATAACAACAAAACATGCTTTGGTTTTGTTTACTTGGCCACTGTTTCAAATGCTAACTTTTTTGCATTTGTGGCACAAATCCAATGCAAGTCAATGATAACTGTATTAGCATTTCTTTAGTTAGCAGTTGAAACAATGGCCAGGTAAACAAGGGTGGCAGGTAACCTAGCGGTTAGAGCGTTGGGCCATTAACCGAAAGGTCGCTGGTTTGAATACCCGAGCTGACAAGGTGAAAAACTTGTCGATGTGGCCTTGAGCAAGGCACTTAACCCTAATTTGCTGCAGGGGCTGACCCTGTAGGTAGGCTGTCATTGTAAATAAGAATTTGTTCTTAACTGACTTGCCTAGTTAAATAAAAAAAAACAAAGCATGGGTTTCTGTTATAACTGGTCCATAAACTTCTTACACGATAAGAAAACCAATATTCATATAATTTTGTAATTTGGGTGAACTATCCATATAACAATTTCACTGAGAATACATTACATTGGATGAATAAATAATACTCAGAGCCGCAGCTCCATACTACTTGTCAAACATAGAGAACTGATACTACAATACTGTATATACTCATTTAGCGTGGGGTGTGGGGGGTCTGTGGATGACTTTTGATCACTTCTTTGGATTCCGCATGGCTTACTCATAGTTGGAAAAAAGTTTCGTCCAAATCGGATGTTAAGTACTATAATTATTAAATATGATATGAATCCTATAAATTAAAATGGCCTTTTTGGGTGCAATCAATTAGCTTAATTTCTCAAAGATCAAATTATATTTCAAGAAAATAATGTTGCAGGAATGCTAATCTTATCTGTTTCTAAGAACAGAAACAATTTCAGGAAACAATCTGAGATGGTGGGTGTCGAAATTCTATTTTTTTTGTGCTTTTTGAGGTGGAATGACCCTCATGTATGTTGAGAGGAATGCATTCAGTTTCGCAAATGAAACATGAAAGTGTTGGGAAATGAAAGGCTAAATGTGAGTAGCTAATACTAAAGACCAAGGCACTTTAACCAGAATTGTGACTTAAAAAGGCTTTAATTGGTATATCCATAGATGAAGTTGTTTTGTCACAGAATAGAAATGGAAGAGAGAGAGTGGCTATAAAATGTTTCCACATCCTATCTTGGTATTTTAGTTAATGGCTTTTGATGGTCAAAGTTAACTTTAACAAGGAAAATGTTTTTAAAACAAAGTATGTCTCTCATTTGATATATAAGACAAAGTTCCTGTAGCCATGAATGGCCACAGCCGCCTCACAACACAAGTCGAATTTGTATTAATGCTGCATCCCAAATGGCACCCTATTTCCTATATAGTGCACTACTTTTGACCTGAGCTATTTGGCCCTGATCAAAAGTAGTGGACTATGTAGGGAATAGGGTGCCATTTGGGAAGCACACATACTGTTGGCAGCTAACTCCTCATAGCTGAGGTACTGAGGGGGCAGAAAACCATCTGTAGGAGATATTTTGGTTTCAAACCTCAGAAAACTGTGTCACATTGCTGAAAGGGTGGATACCAGTAAACAAAGCAAAGAGGTCAGCAGGAGAAAGTGAAGAGAGAGCAACAACATGATGCAATTAAAATCAATGACCTTCATTTTATTATCTTGATCTAGGCTAGTGCAGATAACCTCTATATGCTCAGGGCATGTGCTTGTTCATAATGATATGTAGATCGTACATTGCATAACAGTCTCTTGGGAAATGAGCAGCATGTCCAGCCAGGGCATAAAAAACTACATATTTACGTGCTCTACATTTGACATGTACTTGTTACATTGCATGACTGAAGATATTGTGTGTACTCTGTGTACAATGAACACCTACCTACATGTCACTCCTCAGTACAGACTGCTTTCATCAGCAGATTCATTTATCTGATAAAGCTAATAACATACATAGCAAACCGATACAGATGTTAGGGCAGATGTTGTTTTTTTACTCATTTTACAGACAACAACAAAATAACTATATTTATTTTTCGCAATAAAGTATTATTTTAATAGGCGCTAGAAAAAAAGGTGGGCGCGGAAAGCGGGGGCTGAAGACAAACGCTTTCTGATTGGCTGTGGGTTTTGTTTCCACTGGGACTGAAGTGTTTATATAGCCAATCGCCGTTGAACAGGCAGGACGTGTAGAAGTGAGCCTAGCAGTACATTTCTCTTTTGGTGGAAGCACACAGCGCAGTGACATCGTCCAACCTTTCACCATATTCTGAAACATGGAAGAATCAAGTAGTTGACGTTTACTGAACCTTCTCTTTTGAAGCTTTCTTCCGTCTGATCACTGAGTTCCTAGTGAGCTGACCGGTCCTGGTTTTTTTGCAAGTAACCTGAACTTTTACTGTCTGACAAGATGAAGTACATTATCGGCATCGGCGGGTGAGTGTCTTAAAATACCGGTAATGTAGCCTACTAGGCCGCAGCACGTGGGGCTGGGCGCGTTCCATAGAAAAACCGTTTGTCCGTGATCTTTTTGGCGACTGTACAGCCCTTCCCTTTTCAGCAGTACATTTCCATTGTATAATAAATACCAAAAATATGGTTCTGATATGTTCTATTCGATATCATAGCCTCATCGCTCAGGGAGAGAATACCAATATATTTATAACGAACCCATTCTGTCTGTGGCGAAGAGGCTAGTTTCCGTCTGTGACAATGTAACAAGTATGCAGCCGGTATTAAAACGTAGGTGTAACATTGTAACGAAATTCACTACAATAATGTTGCCAGCGTGTGCAAATCATTATCTGTCCATCTGCCCGCTAGTTACCATTCAAATGTAATGCCAGCGCCTTTGTGACACGTTGTACAATTATACAGCGCCCTCTCTCGTGGTGTTTCTTACCATACGTGATTGTGTATGTCTTTACAGCGTAACCAACGGGGGAAAGACCACCCTCACCAACAAACTGATCAAGAACCTTCCCAACTGTTGTGTTGTTCATCAGGATGACTTTTTCAAGGTGAGTCTCTTATGAGTGTGTTACTATAGCTATTACTGTTGTTATTACTATGTTGTTCGTCGTTATTCTAATAAGAAAGTCTAAACGCACATTGCACAATGACTAGATTCGTCAGAGAGTTGAATCTATATGGATATAATTGCTTGGATAGAAGAACTAGTGTGTAAAGACAAGTAGCCTAGCCTATTTCCTTCAGTGTGTGTTGGGAGAGAGGCGTGAGGGAGGGTTGGCAGACCCTGAGGGGTGTTCATATGGCAGAATGTTAGAATGTACCTGGGTACATCTCATTCATGTATGTTTCAGCCACAAGATCAGATTGAAGTTGGTGAAGATGGCTTTAAGCAGTATGATGGTAAGACGGGTTCTTTTTGGAAGGGTTGTGTGTGTGTGTAGGGGGGTGAGTTTGTGTGTGTGTGATTGACTGTGTGTGTAACACACTACTACTCAATACAATCATCATGCTTCTTAACCAAGAAGGCTGATTTTAGCTGTACATCTCTCCGTTTCTCACTCTCTCTCTCCTGTATATGCCTCTTCCCTTCCTCCGTCCCTCCAGTCATCACTGCCCTCGACATGGACGCCATGATGAGTACCATCTACGCCTGGTTTGACGACCCGGTGAAGTTTGAAAGGTCACACGGCGTCAACAACACCTTGGATACCGAGATTCTCCCGGAGTCTGACCGCAAGGATGAGGAAACTCACATCCTCATTGTGGAAGGATTCCTGCTTTACACCTACGGGTGAGGACTCTTGTCTCTCTCCTTCTTCCTCTCTTCCTGCTCCTCCACTATGGGTGAGGAGGACAGAATGTGTTTCTATGTCTCTTAGTAGAACATCAGTAGTTAATGTTCTATATCAGGTTAATTTAGCAGCTTTGTAGTTATGTATGTAAAATATGATACCACAGTAATTTAGTAGTAGTAACACCAGTACACTTGGTGAATACATTTAATATTTCTTTCTGTTTAAATAAGTAATAAGCATGAGTGAAAACCCTGTCTGGAGTGTCTGTTCTCTACCTAACAACTCTGGGTGATGGGCCGGTGCATTCCTCACAAGAGTGAGACGTACATTAATCTCATTCTGTCAAATACCTGTCAGACCTATAAAACTAAATGTCCAATTCTGTTTGTGTTCCTGCAGACCTTTGATTGACGTACTGAACCAACGCTATTTTATTTCCATTCCATACGAAGAATGCAAAAAGAGGAGGTGGTAAGTAAAAACACTGAGGTTCAAACACGGACATATCTATCTGAACATCCAGCTTTACTGTTGTGATGTAACCTTTCAGCTAATACCAGGTGTGTGTCATGTCTGTGTGTCCTGTGTGCAGCTCAAGAAACTACAAGGTACCAGATCCCCCCGGTCTGTTTGACGGTCACGTCTGGCCCATGTACACCAAACACAAGAACATCATGGAAACATCAGAAGTTGATGTTGGTAAGAGTCGGTTTGGTTTGTGTGTGTGCACAGTATATCCTCACATTAAATCACGTGTTTGTAATAAATGTGTAATGCTTCTTGTGTCTGTGTTGTGTGTGTACACGGCATATCGCTTCTCCTACTTAAACATGTGTAATATCTGATTTCCTGTTAGTAATGATTTGTGTGTGTGGTGTTTACAGTGCAGCTAGATGGAACTAAGTCAAAGGAACAACTGTACAACGCTGTCTACGGAGACGTCCTGAACAACATCCAGAAGTGTCTGTGAGCAACAAAGGTACGCTTCCTTCCTGTCCCAAAGTCATTATTGTCCCCCTCATTTTAGCCTCAAAACCTTGACAACATCACTACCTTTAAATCCTAATAAATAATTGGTTGTTGTGTAAATAAACGTGTGAGAGATAGTTTTGTTATGTAAAACAACTAATACTTGTGCGTCTAAATATGCTAGGTGTATGTGATGTATAAATCACAACTAATAGGTTTGTGTTCTATGTTCTTCCAGGTCAATCTTTCTGCTAAGAGAAGGATGTATCTGCCTGGAGAGGAGAAGGAGAGCCTTGCCTTAACCGTTTCTACGTCTTTCTAGCCTGCAGCTAACAACACTGTCAACGGGCTGCTGCTGCTGACACCATCATATTACTCTTTTCTAGTGTAAATTATTCCCTGGCATTATATGCTGGCATGGTTTTATATCCTCCATATTTATTGCTTTTTACGGGCCACCAGGCAGTCAGTCACAGAGATGACAATGGAACAGTTGAGGAGGGTTGCAGCTCAACACACAACACTAATAAACAATCCTCCTGCTAAAACAGACTGCTCTCTTGTCTTCTATAACTGTTGGTTTCTACTGTATTATTCAACCTGTTGACATGAAGTGCACCTGTATACTGTTGAAATTGATCAGCATATACTGATCAGCATAGGTTTCCTCCCCAGTTCTACTGTACGTAGTGGAGTTTAGTCCCACTACTATCGCTCCAAATAGACATCTCTTCACTTTGTTTACTGTAGTATGACTTATAATTTAGTTCTGCTTCCACCTTTCCATTGACAGTGTGTGTACATCTGGCTCACACATCACCAGCCAGCCAGTGCAGAGCTAACTGCTCGTTGTGGGTTTCCCCTTTCACTACTTTGTATTTTCTTAAACGCTGCATCCTGAGGAGGGATACCACTAAACACAGGTCCCTGTGGCAACGCTCACTATCTATCCCCCTGCAACAGTTGGCACATGTGATAGCAGGGTGTGATCACGAGACTACCCTGTGACCTTGCTGACAACCACTAAGATCTGCAATAAGTTGCATGACTAATTGCTTTTTTCCTCTGAATTTAGCCACGTTGTACAGCATGCTTATTTCTACAGAGTTTTGACTTAATAAATAGTAGATTCTAGAACTTCCTATTGCCCTTTCAAAAGACATTTCAAGGAAACTGCATAAGACAATATGGCTATAAACTGGAATCTTTTAGTCTTAAATCAAATGTTTTAGTGTGCTGTCTGCTATTTGATAAATGAAAACGTTGAACTTGAAATAGATGAGAACTAGTGTTAGTAATGACATATAGGACTCCTATGAAATGAGTATGCTAGAGGTATAGTAGATGATAGATAGATAGGTACTTTATTGATCCCCGGGGGGGAAATTTCCTAAAAAGTAGAGCTGCTACCTTAAATTATTAAAATGATGCATTAGAAGTTGCTTACTGTACACATACCTTAAATAAGGGGTATTCTGCAGATCACGTCCAGATACACATCCTTTTCCTAACACTGCTAAATAGGACTATGTCCACATAAATGTCTTTAAGTCCTTCATATGCACTCAATGTGAAGCATTTGTTCCCTCTAATGGGAATAAGATGTCAGTATAAGTAAAGCTGCAGCGGAAGGAAAAGGCCCTCACCACCAACCCACAGCAGAACCCTAAACCCAGACAGAACGTCTTGGGCCATGGGGGGGGGGTGAGTCAGCATGCAGGGCGGATCTCTGGTTGTAGAGGAGTGTAATGTAACACGGGTGAGAAAATAGGGCACAGCCCAATATGAGGACAAGCATTGGCCTCTGGCCCACTTTTCAAATGAATACAGTGCAACTGTTTGTCTCTCCCACTGAATGTGTGTGTGCATGTGTCCATATATTATGAGCATGCTTTGTCTCTAAATGCACTTTGAGGAAGTAAGGAAATTATATGTATACAGTACGCAACACACACACACATACAGTCAAATACACATAGCCATGCACACACACATATACGCAACACACCCACACGCACTGTATATTCTACACACACATACGAAACACACACACACAAGGTGACACAGTGCAGAGACAAGATCCACACACATACATGGCCTCAATTGACACATTTGAACTTGCTACGTGAGTGTGTGTGTGTGTGTGTGTGTTGGATGTGTCGCCAGAGTCACCCCGAGGCCATCCAACGACACACAACACAATAACATCCCCTCACAATACAAAAACACTCTGTCTCTGTCCAGGTGTACAGAAACACACACTCCACACGTAACACATCTCAAAATAACACAATAACATAACTCTGTCTGTGTGCCAGGTGCATTCTGCCAACATGTGGTAACCCACATTCACACCATTGAATCAATTCACCGCAATTAAATTCAAGTTGCAACCTCTGAAAACAAAACTTGATCATATCAGGAGAAAATGGTTATCACATAATAATTAAACATGCTTTAGTTTCTTTTAAATTAATATCTAACCAATCATCATCAACTGTCAGTGATCAATTGCGTTGAACTATTTGAAGTACCAGAAAGCATGTAAATACCAGAAAGCACATAATTTCTCATTATGTACCAGGGAGTTACCAGATGAAACTGAACTAAAATAAGGACAGTGTAACAGTCACAGTGTCTCCTGGCAACCAGAGAGAGCGTGTCTTAACAGGCAATGCCTGTCTGATGACATTCAGACAAACAGCTTCAGTGTGTGTATGTGTGTAATGTAATGGATGGACAGAGAGCCTGCTCAGTCCCACTCGCGACAGAGAGAGTCACTAACACATGGAAACATGCTCACTTTGTCAGTCTTGGTTTTCTCTCATGCCTGCCTGTGGGTATGGCAATGTAAAGCTGTGGAAGTAGCCTACATGTGTATTGTACTCTATGTGTGTGTGTGTGAGCAGTGTACAGTAGGGGAAAGCAGTCGATCTTGTTGCAATCCTAACCACTCCGGGAATGTCCTAGTGGCTATTTTAGCAGCTCACCGGAGCCACATGATGACGCTTTACAAACCGACCCTGCAGGGGAGAGAATGAACATGGCTACCAGCAAACCGACTTTATAGGGGAGATAATGAACATGGCTATCAGCAAACCGACCCTGCAGGGGAGAGAATGAACATGGCTACCAGCAAACCGACCCTGCAGGGGAGAGAATGAACATGACTACCAGCAAACCGACTTTGCAGGGGAGAGAATGAACATGGCTACCAGCAAGCTGAATCAAGTACATTAGATCAAGTGGATCCTGTGTCATTACAAGATCTCACAAGATCAAATGGGGAATATGTGAATCTGTGATTTAATTATTCTGATAAATGATGTATTGTATGTACAATATCCAGTACGTGTATTACATTTTGTTACAGTAAAGGTCTTGATACAATATCCAGTGTGTTTATTAAATCATGTTACAGTAAATGTCTTGATACAATATCCAGTATGTGTATTAAATCATGTTACAGTAAAGGTATTGATACAATATCCAGTGTGTTTATTACATTTTGTTACAGTAAAGGTCTTGATACAATATCCAGTATGTGTATTAAATCATGTTACAGTAAAGGTCTTGATACAATATCCAATATGTGTATTAAATCATGTTACAGTAAAGGTATTGATACAATATCCAGTATGTGTATTATATCGTGTTACAGTAAAGGTCTTGATACAATATCCAGTATGTGTATTAAATCATGTTACAGTAAAGGTCTTGATACAAGAAGAAGATGTTACAGAATGTCATAATAACTGAATAGGCTATTTCAACTGTTGGCACGTGTAATTTAGCAGTACATCAACCCGTATCCAGCACACTGAAATGAATATATCTGTCGTCCCGTATCCAGCACACTGAAATGAATGTATCTGTCAACCCGTATCCAGCACACTGAAATGAATGCATCTGTCAAACCGTATCCAGCACACTGAAATTAATGTCTGTCAATGCCAAGCCTTTCCACCGCAATCTACAAGGCTGGGCTCACATTTGTACCCATATGCTCACACAACCCTCCACTCATACAGTATTCGGTACACTCCCACAACTCCCCACTCTTACACCAGCATGACGTAACTTTCAAATGAAGTGGAAAAATTCTAGGTCAAAGAGAAGACATCACAGATACATCTCTAAAGAGGCCTACATTAGAATAAGGCTCTCTCTGTGTATATGTGATAGAATAAGGCTGTGTGAGAGTGTCAGATAAGCAGTTATGTAAGAAGTGGTGCTCTTCTTTGGAAAAAATAAGAACAGATCTGTAATTGCAGCGCTGCAAAAAGGGTTCTCCTATGGGGAAAGCCGAAGAATCCTTTTGGAACCCTTTTTTCTAAGAAATAAACAACAGCATAAATTCTAGTGGAGACCAAAACTACTCACATACTCACGTACATGCACATCATATACTTAAATGACCACGCAGACACACACACACACCTCTCAAGGCCAGACACTAGACCAAACCCAGCAACATCTCTCCTTGGCCTCTGAGGTGACTGTGTGACTGTGTATCTGCCTGTCTGAACTCTCTGATTCTCCCACAGTACACAGTCAACATGTTCCTTCTCTCTCTCTCCTTCTCTCTTCTCCCTCTCTATATCCTCTTTCTATCCTCTCTCTATCCTCTCTCTGTTACCCAACGTAGGGCAATAACAAGGGCAGGGCACATTGGTTTAATCAAATCATCCTTTTCCTCCACCACAGTTATCCATCTCTTCAATGCCTCTCTCTCTGCGTACGGCACATTGCTATATTTACCAGTTTAACAGCAGCAGATCCCAGCCCACTGAAAACAGGCTGATTTATAAACCTGCTGTTTCTAATGGGCTTTTTACTGAAGCCTTGTTTTGAGGACTCACATAAGTTATTTTTGTGGGAAACTAAAAAAAGAGCTTAAAATGTTTACTTGTTTTGAAAAACCTTGAAGGCTTGTACTGCCTGAGGGCTAGAGAGAGTTAACACAGTACTAACTAATCCAGCTAACCGAGCATTAACTGCAGCCAAAGGCCAAGGCGAGGGTAAACCCAGCACTTGGCTAGCCAACCCAGTAAAGGGTTAACCTAGAGTCTGGGTTTGTGATAAAATTGTCTTCTATACCTCCTGTGGTTCACCATAGTCTGTCTTTCTGTGTTGCTGCTGACATGTGAACATATCAGTACAGTAATTACACAGACAGGGACAACAACAACAACAAGACTGTTTATCACTGAGAAGAGAAGGCCTTTAGCCTAGAGAAGACAACAACTATGTAGGGAATAGGTTGCCATTTGAGATGCAGACATCCCTTCACCTCTATAACAACACATCTCAATTCACATTTTGGACAGGGTTTTCGTCAATTCCAGTGCTTTTCAGTTAAGAAAATTAGAATTACAATTTCAGTTTACTTCCTAAATTGACTGAAATGTAATTGAACCTAAATCCTGCTGGAGACATCTGACTTCTCCTCTCACAGTGAAGAGATATATTGTATATTAGCTTTCTATATTCCTCTCCATCTATTGGGTCAGCCTGGGTAACACAATTACCCACATTCCCCTTGTGCCCGTCTGGCATGGTCATGGTTATATAAGACCAGGCAGGCGTTGGATGGGTGAAAACTAGCCTCACTGTGAGGCTGCATCTCAAATGGCACCCTATTCCCTAAATAGTGCACTACTTTTAACCAAGGCCTATGGGAGTAGTGAACAAAGACCCTGGCAGTGTCCCCACTCTCTTAGGGTGAAATAGGATGAAAATAAGCAACCACCAAAGAGGGAATAGGGTGCCATTTGGGATGCAGACTGACTCTGTCATGCCCTGCTCTGGTCTCCGGTCTCTGGTCAAAACACCAGCAGAACCAGACATGTTTTCCAGATCCACCGCGCCACTATACCCACTATCCCAGGCAGTGTCTCATCTCAGCCCTGCTCTGGTGAAAACACACCAGCCTGGGAGGAAAACTAGCTTCACTCTCTCAGCCCTGCTCTGGTCTAGTGAAGCCACACAAGCTTGGGATTGGAGGAAAACTCTCCTCACTCTGCTCTGGTCAAAACACAAGGAGAAACGTTTTCCAGTTCCACCACACCACTACACCAAGCAGAACGTCATATTATGGCTAGAGACAGGGAGAGTGGAATGGCCTCTGGCAGCCATATCCTGTTTAGGTTGGCCGGCCAGTGTGGTTTGGGGTGGGGTCGGTGGTGTGTGTGTGTGTGATGTGAGGCCCGGTGTTGTTGCTGCTGAGTCAGAACGAGACGCAGCCTCCCACTCCTCACCATCCTGAATCACGGTTTACTCAGACACACACACAGCTGGATACAGTATACCACCATCTACAGCTGTGTGTCTGTGGTGTCGGTTGCGGCTGCGGAGGAGAGGTTTGATTTTCCTCACTACGGACAACATTCTAAATACAGAGACATGGCAGGAGAGGATGAGAGGAGGTGAGGAGAGGAGGTGAGGAGAGGAGGGAAGGAGGAGAGGTGATGAAATTAGAGGGAGTAGATATGAGGAAAAGAGGAGAAGAGGAGAGAAGGGGAGAAGAGAGGAGAGGGGAGGAGAGCAGGAGAAGAGGAGAGGTGAGGAGATGAGAGAAGAGAAGAGAAGCGTAGATGGGAGGAGAAGGGTAGGATGAACAGGAGAAGAGGATGGTGGAAGGAGAAGAGGAGGACATGAGGTGGAGTGGAAAGGACGAGAGGATGAGACCACAACCTTAGAAACCACAGCTGCCCCCGGGACTGTCTGGTTCCTCAACACTCCCCACCCCAACCTGGGGCTGTCTGGTTCCTCAACACTCCCCAACCCAACCTGGGGCTGTCTGGTCCCTCAACACTCCCCACCTCAACCAGGGGCTGTCTGGTCCCTCACAACTCCAACCTGTTGTTGTCTTACTACGGAAAACTGGATACCCACTTGGATTGAATAGTGCCCAAAGTGTGATCTCAGTCAGTGTAGTTCCTGCTCCAGACAGAGGGGGGCGGTGGGGAGGAGAAGCAGGGCCGGTTTTGTAGGCGTTTCCTGTCATAGACGTAAAAACAAAACTTTAAAAAAGAGAGACGTAAAAATAGCGTTTTATGTGAGCGGCTGCAGGAGGTGCGGT
This sequence comes from Thymallus thymallus, assembly GCA_023634145.1. NCBI lineage: Eukaryota > Metazoa > Chordata > Actinopteri > Salmoniformes > Salmonidae > Thymallus > Thymallus thymallus. The sequence goes on along the minus strand of CM042380.1, from coordinate 10,554,755 downwards.
AGACACAAGGGTGTCTTGAGGTGGCCAGGAATTTGTCAACAAACTCTACCATAATTTTCTCTAGTCGCCTGTCTCTAATATTAGCTCCTCTGTCTGAAAGTAACAGACTGTACAATACAAACTGTTCCCAGGTCATTTCAGTGTCATAAGTAATGCCTGGAAAAACACAGATCATGGTAATAGTTAATCACAAGATACACAGGGGTGAATAATAACTTGGGACACCAAGTGAAAATTCGACTTCAGTAGAAGTTAGGATTTGCCCTAAAGTTAGATACAACTCTGTACATAATGAAGAAGTGATATACGTATTGAATATTCAGCTCCATATGAAGCTGAGGAATTATATACTGTTAACAGAATAACTTTAGGAGGGGCATACTTCTGTTGGGTAATAAAATGGCAATACAATTTTGAAAAACTAAGTTATAGAAATCAATGGGACTGGGGTAACTACAACTTACTGTCAAAGACAACTACAGAGCCTCCAACTTGAAGTTGGAAGTCACCCCATACACTGATCTAGGGTCTGTTTTGTGTTTTAACCCTAATGGGAAAATGACATGGGAAAAGGATAGGATGAGAGAAAACTGGTCCTGGAGCTGTGCCTAAGGGCAACTTGAACATAACCCTTGTGTCTGAGACGGCAGACGTTGTCAGAGCTGAATTCCTTCATACTAAGAGGTGTCTGCTGCCATGTAGTGGACTATGTTCAGATAACAGTTGTAACAACCAACAGCATACTTTTAAAAATGTTTTTATTTAACTAGGCAAGTCAGTTAACAGCAAATTCTTATTTACAATGACAGCCTACCTACAGGGCCAGCCACTGGAGCAAACTCGTACACACACACACACACACACACACTCTCATTCTTTCTTTCAAATATGTTATTTTTCAGTCAAAATAACTTCCTAAGCATTGCAACTTTACATCAGGGACTGCATCATGAAGCTCCAAGTGACAAAGCATAAATTATCTTCATTACAAAGTTATTTAAATGATCAAGTTAATGAGAGAGAGAGAGAGAGAGAGAGAGAGGGGGGGGGGGGAGAGAAAAAGAGAGAGGGGGAGAGAGAGAGAGAGAGAGAGAGAGAGAAAGAGGGGGGGAGAGAAAAAGAGAGAGGGGGAGAGAGAGAGAGAGAGAGAGAGGGGGGGGGGGGGAGAGAGAGAGAGAGAGAGAGATAAAGCCCTTTAATTTAATTTAATTGAGAGAGAGAGAGGAGGTACAGTAAAATAAGTATACCAAACATGTTAAATTACAGGTTAACCAGTATGTGATGAGAGGTTACATTCACTTACCTGGCTGTGCCTGATGCTATGTTGGGGTGACACCATGTGGGACATGATACTAACACAGATACACTGAGTGTACAAAACATTAAGAACTGCTCTTTCCATGACATAGACTGACCAGGCAAATCCAGGTGAAAGCTATGATCCCTTATGGATGTCCACTTCAATCAGTGTAGATGAAGGGAAGGAGACAGGTTAAAGAAGGATGTTTAAGCCTTGAGACAATTGAGACATGGATTGTGTATGTGTGCCATTCAGAGGGTGAATGGGCAAGACAAAAGATGTAAGTGCCTTTGAACAGGGTGTGGTAGTAGGTGCCAAGCGTGAAGTGAAGAATTGTGTGAAGAATTGCAACGCTGCTGGGTATTTCACGCTAAACAGTTTCCTGTAAGTATCAAGAATGGTCTACCACCAACGGACATCCAGCCAACTTTTGTCTTGTCTGGTCTTTTCTCACACCTGGTTCATATCCCATAATTACTCTATGTTATATATCCTCTGTTTCCCCCATGTTGGTGTGAGTTATTATTTGTTCTGTTTAAGACATTACGTGTGCACGTGTGCGTACTTTGCTAACGCTCTGGGTATTTGCTTATGCCCTTCCGTTTCACCGGGTTCAGCCCGTCTTTTTTTGTTCAGGTGTTTACCTGTATATTCGCATGTTTTCTGGCGCGGTTGCTTCCAGCTTTGTTTGCTGTTTTTCACTACTGTGGATTTTGACGTCTGTAATAATAAAGTCTCCTTCTGTCAAACTCATCTCCTGCGCCTGGTTCTACTGCAACGCTCATACCACTTGACACCGTGGGAAGCATTGGAGTCAATATGGACCAGCATCCCTGTGGAACGCTTTTGACACCTTGTAGAGTCCAAGCCCAGACGAATTGAGGCTCTTCTGAGGGCAAAAGGGGGTGCAACTCAATATTAGGAAGGTGTTCCTAATGTTTTGTACACTCAGTGTATGTAAACTGTATTCCCAAAAACATCCAAGCCCTCAAGTGCTTTCAAATGGCGCATATATTCATATATGTTGAAAATGTCCTGTTACAAACAATTCATAGATGGAGAGAGTGTGTGTCCTAAATGGCACCCTATTCCCTATATAGTGCACTACTATTTTGACTAATAGAGGCCTAACAGAATATTGTGCTAGAGACATAGAGTAGACTAATAGAGGCCTAACAGAATATTGTGCTAGAGACATAGAGTAGACTAATAGAGGCCTAACAGAATATTGTGCTAGGGATATACAGTAGGCCGACATTCATTTTGGTCTACGTAGGTTTTTTGTTTCTTTACACAGTGAGGTTTGTTTCACTTTAAAATAAACTTAAATAACATTTTGAGTATCTAACTATCAGAAATTAGTTTCACAAGTTCTCTGGCTTTCGAGCTCAGCATAGCTGAATGCTTGGTAGCCATAACAACGCTCAGCTGGAGAGGACGGAATGATAAATGTTCTGACAAACAATTTTGTGACTTTGTACAAAGAAACTAAGCACCTAACTTTTAATATATTCACAGGAGGACCAAAGTGTTTTAACCTCTGTTTTGACACAAAATAATGAGTATGGAAACAGTTTCCCTCTGGTTGATCACCACTGCCAGCAGAGCATCTCACCACCAGCACCACACCAGAAAACTGGAAGTTGACCACTGCATTGGTAGGTCTGTTGGCATTGGGTTTTGTTTAAATATAATTATGTGATGCTGATATCTCTAAAGAAGTGGGTTGTTGTTTTGTTTTTATACACATCTCACTGTGTTTGTTCTGCTTTATTTTTCAGTTCTCTCTTTGAGGTTCAGCGTAACTGCACTGTGGGATTTCCAACTTGTAATTAAGTACTGTATGTCAACTTAAAAAGTGTCTCAATTTTTTAAAGGTAAATATCAGTGATACAGTAATTAATTGGTCTTGAATTCCGGCATCAGCAATGTCCTAAACTGTGTTCAGGTCTTCTGTCATTGTGATAAGAACCCCAGATGGTACCTTCGATGCATCAGATGAATTTGACCAGATCAGTGTGATCTAACCAGCTGAAGATATGGCATCCACTACAGCCCTGTCCCTCACAGCTACTTGCCTGAGCCTGCACTGTGCAACCTGGATACATCATCTGAGCTATTGACTGCCCTTCTTGCAGGAGTGCAGCATGTGTCCTGAGACTTAGCACGTGGAGCAGGCGTGAAGGGATCTTATCTAAACTTCTCTCATGCTGTTGGTGCCTGGGAAAAAACGGACAAGGCAAAATGGAGAGCAAAGGATGGTTAATGAAGCTCAGGTTGTCCAGGTAGGGAAATCAGACTTCCCCTGGACATTGGTATCGGGACATCACAAGGGCCACTCTGACAGCCATACGTTTTATTTGTGCTGTTGTGATTTCTGAACTGTAAACTAATTGAACAAGAATTCAAGAGATGCTTGGTTGAATGCCGCGAGGGAGGTGGGAGTCAACCCAGCCTGTAATTGATTTGGAATTGCTAAAATTGTTTATTTGGAATGGCAGGTTGATTGTTGGGTCTTCACACTTTGAAATGTGTAGTAATGTTACACTTGAAAATGCATTGAGATACTTGGTCATTTGCATGCCACTTTTGGTGGGTAAAGTATCCCTTTAACAGCATATTCAGTTAAAGGGATACTTCGGGAGTTTGGCAATGAGGCCATTCATCTACTTCCCCAGAGTCAGATACACTTGTGGATACCAAATGTATGTCTCTGTGTAAAGTATGAAGAAAGTTCAAGGTACTTTTGTGAGCCAATGTTAACTAGCGTTAGTGTAATGATTGGAAGTCTATGGGTATCCGCATGCTAGCAGATACCCATAGGCTTCCAGTTATTGCGCGAACACTAGTTAGCAATTAACAGAATGCTTAGCATATGTATATGTTTTCCCTTTGTGAAATACACATGATTTCCAGTGTTCTATTTGAGACACTCATTTGTGTACGGGTTGATGGTCACTAGACTTGATACTGAATGTTATGGATAGTTTTCACTATCTGTTGATAGTGGTTAACGCCAGACTGGAGGTACAACGACAGAGGACACTGATTGTATTCTGTGACACTGTAGCAGCTGATGTTGTGACTTCCTACAAGCTTCTTGTGGGTGTTTACAGGACATTGGTTCTGGGAGATTAGAATATAAGGGCCTGATTTTGTAGATGACGTCACACTGCTTCCTTAGCGAGTACGGCTTCTTCCTAATTCGGCTCGAACCCCAGGACCTCTGCTTTGCTAGTACACATGACCGTCCTTCTAAAGCGTCTTAGGGGGGACACTTCAGGATGAGGAGTAAGTTTCACACATCCCCATGTGCTACATTCACCCCTCAAACTTACTCAACACAAACACTTAGAGAAGGCAAGTTTTGACATTTTTTCTCTGCTCCGTTGCTGGAAGTGACTCCCTGTTGCAACTTCTATTAAACCAGATTTTATTCACCTGGAAAACCCCTATTACAGTCATTTAGGATGAAGTGAGGAACAATCACTGCTGGCTTGTGCTGTTTCTAATCTAAACAACATGATGGCCACGAAAACTAAGAAGGAGCAGTAATCGTCTTGACACCTCTGAATATAAAACTACCTACAAGCAGTACTTGTCCTAACACCTCTGCATACAAGAGACCAAATCATGTCTGACATTCTGACACCAACCATGGATGAACTGTGTCATCTTGAGGAATAGAGTTGGTCTACTGTTCAACAAGCAGAGATGGGGTCAGGATCGGAGCCCTCGAGACATGTGAGACACAGCCTTCGTCTTTGGCTCTATAGTATTGTTGGCAGTGACAGAGTTAGGACAGAGTTCATGGATGGTTCTATGTTCTCGTGGCAGGTTTGGCAATCAGCTGCCTCTCTCTCTCCAGCACCTTCTCTCTCTGCTGTTCTTTCTCCATAGCCTCCTTCTGTCTCTGCTGCTGGAGCTTCAAAGCTCTTTTCTGGAGATAGAGAGACAAATTCAACGTGTTTTAAAACAACATTTCATCACAGTTTCCCATTCAATTCAATGTCAGTAAGTTTAAATGTAAGTTTACATTTAAAACAACTATTTCTTATCAACTGCTACTATAGAAAAGGAGAGGAGAGAATGAATGGATGGATGAGGTGGAGGAGGAGAAAGAGGAGAGGAGAGAATGAATGGTGGATGTAGAGGAGGAGGAGAGGAGAATAAACTATGTGGTGAGCAATAGCTAAGCAACAATAGTCCATTCTGGGGGAAAAATAAACATTCACCCACCTTTAGTTTAGTTGTCTTCTCGTGCAGCATGATCATGTCTTTGCGTATGTTCACCAGTTTACCGTGATAAAACTTGGCCTCTGTGAACTGAAACAAACAGTACTGGTTACGAACATCTGTCAATCCTACAGGAAGCAGGAGGGGTGGACAATGAAAGTATTCTCTTCAGATTCTGTGTATGTTTGAAACAACAGGCAGACAGCCACACAGAGACAGACAGACAGGCAGACAGACAGATGTACCAGTGAGTTCAGATCCAGCAGAGAGTTGCACTCTCTGAATTTGGTGACTTCTTGGTCCAGTGTGTCCAGCAGGATTACTTGGTTTTGACTGGTCAAGAGGAAAGGACAGGAACATAAGAGCCACAACCACGACAGTCACACACCACAACACTTGTAACATGGACAGAAAAAACTAACTGCCTTGTAGAGTAGAATCTAATTCAGATGTGATCTGTAAATTATCATTATCCTCCTAATGAACTGAAAGTGAAAGATGAACTTGGACTAGAGGAAACAACAAGTGCATCCCAAATGGCACCCAAATGGTACCCTATTCCCTTCATATTGCACTACTTGCATCCAGAGCCCTATGGGCCCTGATCAAAAGTAGTGCACCATAAAGGAAATAGGGTTTCGTTTGGGACGCAGCCCAGGTGTTTGTTTTAATGTCTGATGTGAATACTAACTTGAGTTCCTGCAGAGCCTGTTTGGAGCTGTGGAGGTCAGGCAGGTAGTGTGAGAGCAAGCCTTCTGTCAGTTTCTCTATGGCCTTTCTGTCCACTACGATGGGCTCTTCAACAGGGACTGGTTTCTCTGCAGGCTGGGAGTCCTCTGTAGGCCGAGAGTCCTGGGGAGTCAGGCTGAGATCTGATGGGCAATAACAAACCCTGTCAATTCTAGCCGGTAGAAAGACCAGTCCCACTCCCTTCAGTCTGACGTCATGTCAGGATAGGTGGAAACAAACTTTTTTGGCGGCAGGTAGCCTAGCGGTTCAGAGTGTTGGGCCAGTAACCAAAATGTCTCTAGGTTGAATCCCCGAGCCGCCAAGGTGAAACATCTGTCGATGTGCCCTTGAGCAAGGCACTTAACACTAATTGCTCCAGGGCTGCTGTTGATAATGGCTAACCCTGACCCCACTCTCTGAGGGTGTCTCAGGGGGAGGGGGATATGCAAGGAACACATTTCCAATTAAAATAGGACAAATATACTGTAAGCACACACAAAATTATTGTATTACTATAATAAACATCTTTGGACCAGAAATGGGTGCAAAGCCTGCCTGTGGAAAAGCACCTGAAGTGACTGATTCACACTCTAGTGCAGACACGAACCGTACTGTCCTGGCTCCAATATTTTATTTTCACAATGCCTTGTCCAGCATGGTTCCAGAAACTATGGTGAATATGTAACCAGGCCAGCACAACTCAGCTTGGTTCGGTTTGGCCTGTAGTACAAATCAGGCATAAGGACCTGATTCAGAGTTGAGATAAGAATGTGCAACTAGTTACCGTAACTGCCAGTGTTCTGAGGAGGGTCGTGCTGAGACGAGGAACCCTCATCTGCCCTCCCCTCTGTCTCCATGTTGGGTGTCACTGTCTGATTCTACAGCCTAGAGAAAGCAAGCAGACATTTTTTTCAGCAGCGTTGGCAAAATTAGCGGGGGGGGGGGGTCTCCTCTTGACCTAGAGATGTTGCTGTTTTAAGGTAACTGCCCAGTGTTTCCAGATTTCTATGAAATATGACCTATAATTACTTACAAAATATTGTAATTAAGTACTTTAAAAAGCAGCTTTTCTATGTTGGAATGGTGTGGGCGTATACCGGTTATTACAAATATTAATGCAAGTGGACTGCTGATTGTCCAACTCATCCTCCTCTAGACCACTGATTGGCCAGTTCATCCTCCTGAGGAGTATTACATCACATTATATGATGAAATAGAAAGCATTTGTTTTAAGTTTGAAGTGGGGTTTTTGAAGGGTTTTTATTTTATGCTTTGGCCACAAATACAAGTATAGGATGACAACAACATTATTTGGGTATGAGTTAACAGAATATGAAATTATATACGTTTTTTGGAGTGGTGGCCCACCGCTGCTAAATGAATATAGGGGATACACTGGAACTGTTAGATACTTGGACCCTTGAACCTACTGATGGGTTGCAAACCCACCTCTTCTTGGAGAAGTGTGCAGACTTTTACTCCTGCTCTAAAACACCGGATTCAGCTGATCAAAGGTGATTATTAGAATCAGGTGTGTTACAGTAGGACTGGAGAGGATTGGCAAACCCTGGCTGAATGTCATTAGTAAGTGAATGCTTGACTCCGACAACACAACCAGATATCAATAAAATAGTAGCTAGCTAGTTGGATAGCAGCACGCCTAGGGGAGTGCTATGGTGCTTGGCTATGCTAGGTAACTAACTATGCCATTCCGAATAAATCTAAAAATGCTGTCCACTCTATAGTTATCTAAGGCAACAAAACACATATTCAAGTCATTCCAAATGGAGGCAACCATGTTATATTGTAAAATATACAGAAGATTTTGAACGCTTTACCTTTTGAAATTAGCTCTCCATCAAGAATGGCAACATCTGGAAAACATCATGTGACAGGGCGTCACTCATGTGACTGTGTTTGGACTTCCTGTTTGAACGAAGCTAGCTGGATTACTTGTTTCTCAAACTATTAACGGTGCGATGTTGATGTTACAGAAATAGTTTTGAACAGAATCACAGCGAGGAAATGTTCTCCCCTAGAAAAGGCCGACGATCGGTAATTTTAACGCTAATGTTTTAACGCTAATGTTGTAAGATAAATGTGAGGTTGTGAACCAATCAAACCTGCCCCTCTACTCAGTTCATCTTTCAATGGTGTATCGATTTGTAGGACCGATGAGTTGTTGTAAGACATTAGTGTGCGTAGTCAACAGTATGTTGTTTTCAACGTCAATTTATTTAATGACAACGAGGAATCTGCATGCAGACAACTAGCAAGTTGTTTTGATTGATTCAGCCGTGTGGATGCATTGGTTGTGTGCTTTCGTGAGTTGGAAGTGCTGTCATCCCCCATTGAAGTTCCCCTCGAATCATCATAATTCTCTGAAATGGAATGATCATCGTTTTCAGTGCATGAAATATTGAATATGTAGGCTTCCTTAAATCAATGTCCACCTCAGATTATTCTGTTACACGGGTAGACGATCGAAACATGCAGTTAGCTATATACATTTGTTTTAAAAATGGGTGTGTTCTAAGTAACATTAGGACGTTTTTTTTTCTTCTGCTTTCTGCTAATGATACATTTTTTCCATCCCACAGGTGTTTCAGGTGTGTCAATACAGAGATGTAACGTTACAGCCACAACCACTCTGATCCAATACTTTATAAGATGGCCACATGGTGACATTGGTGAGAAGCACACCAACCTCGAACTGGTATAATTGAAAGTGAAAGGCTCCTGACCTGTCAACAACTGGCGTTAACAATGTCAGGTGGTGCGAGCTTCATGAGCAAGGTGCGGTCCGCCTTTAGGAAGGAGCCCGAGGACTGGGACCTGAGCGACACGGCGCCCTTTGACCTCTCCAATGACGAACTCGCGGAGGATGAGGCGCCTAAGTTCAACAAACTCAAAGTGGTGGTTTCCAGTGAGATGGAGGACTACGCAGCCGGGGCACCGTCGAACGGCGTCGTGGTGAACACAGTGGTGGTGGACGATGACGACTTGCTGCTCGACTCGTCCTCTGGGAGCTTGGGGAGTCCCGGTGTCAACATGCACCGGTCGCAGTGTGAGAGCTGTACGAGAAAGAGAGAGGGGGTTAAACGGAGGAGAGTGATGAAGAAGTTGGTGTGCGCCTCTGTGTTGTATTTCCTCTTCATGATTGGAGAACTGATAGGTGAACAGACAAGACACACACTACACTAGTCTGTTACAGTACTGACTACAGACTAATTATACACGGCTAGTACTGTGATGTTAAAGCTGTGGCCTTCAAGTTCCAATCAAATCAATTTGGTATGATGTTTGGAGCATTGAGTTCAAAACGGAAGTAGTCTTGAGTAGACCTACTCACCATCGCTGGTCCTGGAGAGGTACTGAGTGTGCACTGCAAGCCCAAGACCTGATTCCACTAACCAACTAATCATCAACACCTTTATTAGGTGAATTAAGAGTGTTGGTGATGGGCTGGAACTAAAACCTGCTCAGTGCACACCCTGTAGCTCTCCAGGACCAGGGCTGGGGACAGCTGTAGACTACTCAACAGTCTACAGCTGATTCTAAATCTCCCACATCAACATTGTGATTGGATCTGTAATCTTAGTCGGTCATAACTGTCCCTCCACATACCTGGCGCCAGGTGAAAAGTTGAGGACTGTTCAACACATACATGTACCTGCACGATCACCCGCTGTCATAACAAAACACACACACACACACCTGAGATGAGAAATGTAATGTTTGTTTGATCATGTTCTGAGAAATACCAGTTTTGAATGAACTAACAGCTATCTCTGTATCTCTGTATCTGTAGGTGGAAATGTAGCTAACAGCTATTTATGTAGCCTAATGTATTTCTAGGTAATAATGTAGATCAGGGATAGGTAACCTTGATAGGGGTGAGGGCCACAAACAAATCTGAACTCATCATGATGGGCCGCAGTAGCTCGCAGGTCTGCGTACCCAAATCCATCCATACCCACACATGTAGTCAGAGCCGGCCCTAGCCTTTTTGGGGCCCTAAGTGAAATTTTGTTGGTAATATTGTATTACAATAATGTAATTCATGTCTATCTGTGTGTCTCTAGGTGGTTATGTTGCTAACAGTCTGGCCATAATGACTGATGCTCTCCACATGTTAACTGACCTGATTGGGATAGTGGTGTCTCTACTGGCACTATGGCTGTCTGCTAAACCACCCACCAACAGATTCACCTTCGGACTGCATCGTCTAGGTACGTTACTTTTGCTCCTCCTCTTGTTCCATGAAGAGAACTGTCTAGATGAGTCATATTTTGGAGATGTGGAAAGTGTGAAGTCAGCCGTTTTCTGATCCTGTATCTCACGTTTCTCTCCTCAGACTGTGTAAGGAAAATTACCTTGTGATTGAGAAGCTCAGAGAGGTTGCTAATGTTTTAGAGCCCCCTGTTTATCAGTTATCATATTACATTCAGCTGTCCAGTATAAACATGTGGGTCCATTATTTGGTCTAGTCTCATCTCTCTGTCTCTCTACCCTCCATAGAGGTGGTCTCAGCTAGTCTCATCTCTTTCTCTCTACCCTCCATAGAGGTGGTCTCAGCTAGTCTCATCTCTGTCTCATCTCTGTCTCTCTACCCTCCATAGAGGTGGTCTCAGCTAGTCTCATCTCTGTCTCTCTACCCTCCATAGAGGTGGTCTCAGCTAGTCTCATCTCTGTCTCTCTACCCTCCATAGAGGTGGTCTCAGCTAGTCTCATCTGTCTCTCTACCCTCCATAGAGGTGGTCTTAGCTAGTCTCATCTGTCTCTCTACCCTCCACCCTCCATAGAGGTGGTCTCAGCTAGTCTCATCTCTGTCTCTCTACCCTCCATAGAGGTGGTCTCAGCCGGTATCAGTGTGTTACTCATCTACATCCTAACGGGGGTGTTGTTGAAAGAGGCGGTGCAGAGAACTGTCAGTCAGGACTTTGATATCAACGGAGATGCCATGCTAATCACTGCAGCTGTGGGGGTCGCTGTCAACCTAGTGTGAGTAGCTGAGTACACACACCTGCATGCATGCACAAACACACACACACACGGAGAGGGAGCAGTCATTTTGCACCAGAACACTCATCAGCTCATTGGCCATGACCTGACGGTGAGGAGAGAGGGATTCCTGATTCCAGTTAAAGAGTGAATGAATGCTAAAGCTTCCTTTGTCTCCAGCCACGAGGACAGCAGTGTGTCTGGCTAAAAGATAGACAGTCAGCGTATGATGACATGTCATAAACTACTGCAGTCCAAAGGTTCACTCCACTCCACACTACTGGGGCTCAATTACTTTTCAAATGTGTAGAGTGTTTAGGAGCAGGCGTGTGTAGTGTTGTTGATGAGCGTGGCGTGTGTTGAGGAGCGGGTGTGTGTAGTGTTGTTGATGAGCATGGCGTGTGTAGAGTGTTTAGGAGCAGGCGTGTGTAGTGTTGTTGATGAGCGTGGCGTGTGTAGAGTGTTGAGGAGCGGGCGTGTGTAGATGATTGATAGTGTAGTGAGTGTAGCCTCAATTATCTATAGTAATGATTAAACATAGTAGTACATGATTGAACGGCCACAAAAAGCAAACTGACAAACCTCTCTCCTCTTTCCCCCCCTCCTCTCTCACCCCACCCCCCCCTCCTCTCTCACCCCACCCCCCTCCTCTCTCACCCCACCCCCCTCATTTCTCTCTCTCCCCACCCCCCTCATTTCTCTCTCTCTATCTCTCTTTTTATTTATTTATATAGTATGGGTTTCCTCCTGAACCAGACTGGTAACGGTCATCTCCACTCCCACGGGGGTCCCCATCCACCCTCACACGGCCATAGCCACGGTGGCCCCTCAGACCAGGGGCAGCAGGGTCCCCAGGGCAGCCTGGCGGTCAGGGCAGCCTTCATCCATGCACTGGGAGACCTGGTCCAGAGTATAGGGGTCCTCATCGCTGCCTACATCGTACGCTTCAAGGTAGGCTGGAACGTCAGACCTTGGAGCAGGAAGAGTTTAACTAGGCAAGTCAGTTAGGAACTAATTATTATTTACAATGACTGCCTACACCGGCCTCCCCTAACCCGGGACGACGCTTAGCCAATTTTGCGCTGCCCTATGGGACTCCTGATCACGGCCGGTTGTGATACAGCCCGGGATTGAAGCAGGGTCTGTAGTGACGCCTCTAGCACTGGGATGCAGTGCCTTAGACACCTGCACCACTCGGTCTAAGGGTTAAAGATCCATTTATTTAATGACAGGATCGAGTTTGGGAAACTTTGCCTTATTGGACGTGTCCACATAGTTTATTTATTTTTCCTTCAGTTTGGTGCCTAATGAACAACCCAGCTGAGTTAGATTGACCTGACCTCTAACCTTTGCCCCCCTAGCCAGAGTACAAGCTGGCAGACCCCATCTGTACCTACATCTTCTCTATCCTGGTGCTGTTCACTACGATACGCATCATACGAGACACGGGAGTCATCGTCCTCGAGGGTGAGACAACAGCTAGATGTATTACAGTTCATATATTAGCCCAGTCTTTCCTCCTCCAACCAGGAATAGGAACCACTGATCTAGATCATACCATAATGTCCTGGAGGGACGGAGATAAGCTACATTATCATAATCATCGAACTTCTGCTCTGTTAACCAGACAGATATACTGTCATCATAAAATGTTTATTCTATTCACTTCATGTCTGAAACTGCCATGAACTCTAACCCTAATATACCTAGTCCTGCACTAACACAGTTTCATTTGCCTAATCTGGAGCTGTAAAAATGTCCCATAGTGTTTAAATAATAGTGGATTGTTCTCACGCTATGAGAGGTCTTTCCCTAGCAACGTATTGTACATGGCAACAAGACTTGCTAGAGAGACAAGCAAAACAATGTTAACCTTCTGAGATTCATGAAACTGAAAGTGTGTGTTGCTGTTAGGGGCGCCCAGGCATGTGGACGTTCAGCGAATCAGAGAAGACCTTCTGAAGTTGGAGGATGTTCAATCAGTGGACGAGCTCAACGTGTGGGCGTTAACCGGCGACAAGACCACCGCCCTCACACACCTGCAGCTCTGTGAGTGACTTTTGACCTTCCTCTCCTTTGTTAGTTGTACACATGGCATGTGGAGTGCATTCTGTTGATAGGTTTAGGAACTCGGACACTTTGGTTGTATCTCAATTAGTCTTCCTGTGATTCTTCACATCCTATGCCTCAACCCTTCAACTGTATGGGAGGAAAAGGTCCTTCCCCCTCAAACCAAATTCTCCACTGGATTTTAACAAGGTGTTGAGAGGATGCGAGAAAAGATAAATGAAGAAAGAGCCACTGTCCTAATGCTATTTCTCTGTGTATTGTGCTTCTAGCTCCCTCTAGTGCCAGTGCGTGGGAGGATGTGCAGGCCAAGGCTAGACACCTGTTGATCCACACCTACGGCCTGACCAGGTGCACCGTGCAGGTCCAGACACATAGAAACAGGGCTACACGCACCTGTACACACTGCCAAGAGTCCACCGCATAGCCTAAAAAAAAACACACACAGTCTGAGGACGTTAAACCAGACTGGTGCCAAAGCGTAGTGAACTGAACAGATCTATGCCGTCGGCAGGATATTCGGACGCAGTCTGATGCACATTTATTTTTAAAGGACAGCTGATTCCTCCTGGGCTGTTAACCTGTCTGCAAAGCTTTCTGAAGAAGAGGGGTTGAACACATCTTAACTTTTCAAAAAAAAGATATCTACAATAATCACCATTAAAGTCTGTAAATGTTATGTTTAAAATTATTCATTTTTTTGGTACTTTACTTATATAATTGAACTGTGTTAATGTGTTTTTTTTTGCAAGAGTTGTATAATGACTAGGTGTTTTATTGTTTCCAGTGGGGTAATGTGGGTGAATCTCAATTGTATTTGCTTGATTCCTTGCATCCACTCTCCTTGGCTCCTTCTCAAAACGCATCGGAGGAGAAGGTCCAAGGGGAGGAACATCAGATTCAATACAATTTAAGATTCACCGTCTGTCATATACTCTCCTCACAAAGTAGAACCACTGGGATCTACTCTGACCTGTTAAGGACCAATCCTAACATTAAATATTCACTAGTATGTAAAGTCTGCTAATGCAACAATTTACACAGAAATGCAAGTTAACTGTGTGATTATTGGAAGTTAGTATTGGTCCTCTAGTGTAGCAGAGAGGCCTGTATCAGTGTTTGACTAGGCTGTGTTCAACATTTTTTACTAGCTGTCCAATCCTTTCTTCCTCTGTTCTTGTTTCTTCAACTCCTCTCAAAGCGAATTGGCTGAGAGGATCCAAGGTCCTACCCTCTGACGACCTCCTCCAATGAGCTTTGAGAGGAATTTAGGAAAAAGGGACTGAGAAAGCTTGTAACGTTTTCAGGCACAGCCAGAGATGAGTCCCAGGCCGGCTCTAAAAGGTTAATCCATCAATCTGATTGTTTTGATGATCGTGTCCATATTGCCTTTGCTAATGTGTTTGAAAATGTCTCCTTCTTTACTGACAGGGTTGAACCCATAGACAGAGAGAGGAAGTGTTGTCTGAATTTAGAGTACTGACCACACACACACACGTTTTAACTTGTTTCTTTAACAGTTAACTTATTCTACCTGAAAACAGGAAACTGACAATGAAAGTGACTTTGTGAATCATGTTTAATACGGTAGTTGGTTAATACATGATTGCTGTCTCTAGTTAATTTCAGCCAGATTTATTTGCTTGTCACATTGATTGATTGAGCCTGTCAACATTTCAGATATGCAGTATTGTTCCATAAGCATTATGAGGGCTATGAGATAATAATACCAATATTTATCATATGCATCATTCAGAGCCATATATTAATGTGTATAAATACATGGCTTTGGCATCATGTCTCCAGGTCTTGGTTGGTTCCTTAATAACCACTAAGTGTCATAGTCCTCCTGTACCAGCTTATCAACATGTTGGTTGGAACTGACTAAAATGCATTTTTCTTTCTAACTGCAAATCAGATCAGTAAATGCATTACCTGCCTTGTGTTGCTCATGTTTTGATGTTTATTTTATTTGATGGTCATTAAGGTATTTAGTAGATCATGGTGTGTGTCAGGGTTGGCTCTACTGCAGCACTCACCAGTATTTCAGTGATTTGCACAATCATTCCTTCAACTGGAACACTGCTCCAATATCCACACTAGTGTATTACTACGTAGAATAAGTATGTCTACGTTCAAAATGGCATACTTTCTAAGTGGGGAAAAATTAGAACAATTTTTTCTTAACATCAGGATGCAGTATTATCCGGTTGTTGATCAAATGATCAGCTGTTTGTGTGTGTGAATGATTCATGGTTAAATGTTGAGTTAATTTATCACTAGACTGAGACCTGTCACTCACGCTTCCCTTTACTAAACTAATACAGTACAACTATCACTGTCTCAACTGGAAGATACGTTGCCTGGAAACGTGAATAAAGAACCTGTTACATTTAGAAATAATAAGAGTTGTTTTGTGGTTTGTTTGCTTCTAAAACGGGACGAGCTGTGGTATTAAACATGGGATTTTTAGCCAACACCTGGCTAACATTTGTTAAACCAGCTGTTAGACAAAATATTTTGAGTTACCTTTCTAGCTAAACTTGGCTGTTAAAGTTCACACGTCTTGTGTATTCCAATTCTAAAACTATGGGGAGGTCAAAATAAAATGTATACATGATTATTTTGCCTGGCCATTATCCTTTACCCAATAAGACATGGGAAAAATACTTTTTTTGTGAAAATCTGTAGGGGGTGCCTGGAACACTGATGGGAGTCCCTGACCCTAACTCCATGGGCAAGAAAATTAAGACCCTGATCTAGCAATTTACAACCTTCGGTCCTCTAATTACCCCAACGGTACATATTTTTGTGGTGGTTTTCTGATTCTACTTGTCAACTAATCATCAAGCCCTTAAAGGTTAATCAGGTATTTTTATCCGGCCTACAACAACAATGGGTGCTGTTGGGAAACACTGAAGTAGAGTGGTAAGATCCTGTTTGTGCTGATGTATTACACATGTACACCACTAGATGGTGTAGTTGTCCCGACAATCAGTAGGAGGATGTTATAACAGTTTTTATTTTATTTAACCTTCATTTAACTAGGCAAGTCAGTTAAGAACAAATTCTAATTTACAATGACAGCCTACCAAAAGGCAAAATACCTCCTGTGAGGACAGGGGCTGGGAAAATAAATACAAATAAATAAAATATAAATATTGGACCAAACACACATCACGACAAGAGAGACAAAACAACACTACCAAAAGAGATACCTGAGACAACATAGCAACACATGACAACACAGCATGGTAGCAACGTAACATGATAACAACATGGTAGCAGCACAAAACATGGTACAAACATTATTGGGCAGGATGAGTAGATATCTTACCTGTAGTTCAGGTGAAGTAATATGTACCTGTAGTTCAGGTGAAGGGTTGGTAATCGTTAACTGTAGTTCAGGTGAAGGTGCGGTAATATGTACCTGTAGTTCAGGTGAAGGTGCGGTAATATGTACCTGCAGTTCAGGTGAAGATGCGGTAATATGTACCTGTAGTTCAGGTGAAGATGCGGTAATATGTACCTGTAGTTCAGGTGAAGATGCGGTAATATGTACCTGTAGTTCAGGTGAAGATGCGGTAATATGTACCTGTAGGAGCAGGCAGACTGTCAGGGTAGGGCATTTGAGGGGATACGTTTGAGCAACGTGAAGCTCATTATAGCTACTCTTTAAGTGATTTGTAGATCAGTGATTCTGAGCAGTGCAATGGAATCCATATAAAAAAAAGTGTTCGGTTTCCTTAAACGACCAGTTCTGATTGGTTGTGAGGTTGTAAGATGTCATGTCTGACCTGTTCCTGTTGGTGGCGCTCTTCCACTACCTCAGCCTGTAGGGTCTTCCCTGCTCTTCTCCTAAAGCCTACCACCTCCAGCAACACAGACAGGAGGCGGGTCTGGGCATTCTGAGGGGCGAGGCCTTCTGACTGGGAGCCAATCAGAGAGTCCACCTCATCCAGGAACAGGATGGAGGGAGCACAGGCACGCACCTGACGAAACACCTACATCCAGGAACACCCCACAAGGTTATACACGCACACGTACACACAAATACAATAACGCCTACCAAAGTTATTATATCAATCAAAGCATGACAGCGACATTCCTCCAAATAACAAAGTTGAACTGCTTCAAAAACATGTCTAACACTGCATGCTAGTACAAGAAAAAGAGGAACAATTTGGTTATGACGAGGGGCTCTCCAAACACCTACCTGAGCCAGGGCCTTCTCCGAGTCTCCTACGTATGAAGAGTAGAGGTCAGCTCCGCTCACTGACAGGAAGGAGCAGTGGGAGGAGTTGGCTGCAGTCCTGACCAGGGTGGTCTTTGCACAGCCTGGGGGACCGTACAGCAACACCCCCCTGGGATGGGACAGACCCAGACGCACAAATGCCTCCGGGTAACGCATCGGCCACTCTATACTCTACAGGGAGGGAGCAGATAGAGAGTCAGGTCAAGTCTAAAATGACACCCTATTCTCTAGTGCACTACTTTGGAGCAGAGCCATGTGTCTGTTATTGTCTGCTGCTCTTCAGTGCTTGGTCAACTGAATTAATAAATGGATGCAATAGTGAATGAATGAATAAACAAACAAATAATTCTGCAGATTTCCCAATATAGTTCCAGCAGTACCTGTTGTAGTTTGAGTTTGACTTCCTCCAGGCCTCCCATCTGTTCCCAGGAGACGGCTGGGAGGTCTGTCTGTCTGTCTCAGACTGCCCCTCAGACAGGATGGACGGACAGTCTTCAGGGCAGACAGGAAGTGTTCCATGGTGATAGCCTGCTCCCCTGAACCCTGACAACATACACAACGCACAGCAGGAGGCTGAGCCAATAATGTTAAGACGAAGGACCAATATGAGCGGACTTTACAGAGTGAGGTGTTTGTGTGTGTCCATGCTTACCTGTGTGTTGTGACGTATAGCCAGCATGGCAGCCTCGCGGCAGAGAGCACCGAGGTCAGCACCCAAATACCCTGTAGTCCTCTGGGCCAGCTCTGCCCAGTCCACACTGACACACACTGCCATGGCCTGGCACAGCACTGACAGGATGGACAACCGCTGCTGTTCTGTAGGGGCACCGATAACCAACTAGTCAACAGAGAGAGCAAGAGCAGACACAGTACAAACAGACAAACACATTACACAGGATGGACAACTACTGCTGCACTGCTGGGGCACCAAAGACTACCTGGAGGCAACAGACACAGGATAGTCTGTTATTGTACAGACCAACACTCATTACTGTACCTCTGTGGAACTTTCTGGTTTCAAATAAGTTTGAATAACAACATTAAGTCACCTCTCTGTCGAACCTCCCAGGCCTCCGTAGCGCAGGGTCCAAGCAGTCTGGCTGATTGGTGTCTCCTACAATGAGGAAGCGATCTGATTGGTCCATGCCGTCCATGAACGTGAGTAGCTGAGCAACAAGCCGGTTCTCGGGTGCGGGATCCAGTCTGTCTGGGACAGAGAGAGTCCAGCTCATCCAGGAACAACACACACAGCCCATCCTCTGCTGCTGCCCGCGCCCGACCAAACACCGCCCGCAACCTCTCCTCACTCTCCCCTGGCCGAGACCCTACTACCTGGGGCATGGAGGAGACGGGGTAAAGTCCAATTACATTTAGCCATTGTGTGTGTGTATTGTGTAACAGTGAGCCCACAAGCTAAACAACATAGGTAAGAAGGCTGGGAACGGTTTGATGTTAAATGTTGCTTCATGTAAGCAAGTATTCAAGTGTGTGTTGTGTAATACTGTGTGTTGTGTAATACTGTGTGTTGTGTAATACTGTGTGTGTATGTGCGTGCATATGTATGTGACTGTGTGTTTGTGTGTTATATTGTGCGTGGGTGTGTGTCCTCTTGCCTCTGGACCTCTGACTGTAATCAGGCTGGCCCCCACCGCCTCCACCAGGCAGCGGACCAGCAGGGTCTTTCTGACCCCCGGCAGCCCAGCCAGGAGCACTCCTCTGGGGCAGGACAGACCCAGGGAGCCTAGGGTAGCAGGGTACTGCAGGGGCAGGCGCAACATCTCTCTCAGACTAAAGGGTCTTTCTCTCCTTCATCTCAATAGTCTACAGGAGCAGCCCCGGGTCCTACTGGGAGGAAGCCACTGTAGACTATTGAGACGCAGCTTCATCCTGGGTCCTCACCTCCTCCAGTCCTCCCAGTAGGACCCGGGGCTGCTCCTGTAGCTGTCTTCTGAAGTGCCTGAGGGTCCCCGTCCCTGTTATTTCCACCCCCGTCTTAGATGTAATCAAACCAGCAACGGTGGACTCTGGGTTCAGGCTCTCGATGACGATCAGTTTAATGTCCGTGTCATAGTCACCCACGTCTATCACATGCTTCTGGTGGACACACAACCCTTTCAGCATGTCCTTCACTAGTTCAAGGATGAAACTGGAAGGAGAGGTTTTCCGGAACTCCACACTCTGAACCACCACTGTTACTCTGATGTCTTTTAGCTTGGGGCAGGAGACTGGGGAAAGGCTGGAGCTAGGACTTAGGCATGGGGGGAAGTGGGCTAGAGCTGGGGCTAGGGTCAGGGCTGGGGGTTAGGGGTAGGCTGAGGGTGAGGTGTGTGGGTGTAACTTTGTTCAAGATAAAATTTGGAGAGCAACATTTCATGTCTATCTTTATGAATCCGTCAGCCAGGTCAGGTCTGGGCCAGGCAGTACAGAGACTGGACCCTCCAGACAGAGCCACCAGTACAGGAGAGCCCAGACCCAACCCCAGGGAGGACATCAGCCCTGGGCCCAGTCTGACCCTCTGGGTGCCCCAGTCCACTGGGCCCATCAGCAGCACTCTCAGAGACACCTCCTCCTCCATCACAGTCACAGCTGGAGATGGAGAGAAGACACAGGCTTGTCTGTGGGAGAAAGAGATTGAGATACAGGGTTCATTCATAAAGAACTCTCTCACTGAAATACAGACACTAACTGACAGACACAATCAGCTTAAAATAAATAACTTGTTTATGAGATACAGAAATGATTTTGCATAATATGTTATTGCTTTTTTGTTTGTTTTAGTTTTAATATAAATCTTTCAATAACATTCATGACATGACAATGTTTTGAAATAAACATTGCAAACTAGAAGGCAGACATTTCAAACATAAATACTGATATTTCACAATTCCTGACATTTAATCCTAGTAAAAATTCCCAGTCTTAGGTTAGTTAGGATCACCGCCTTATTTTAAGAATGTGAAATGTCAGAATAATAGTAGAGAGAATTATTTATTTCAGCTTTTATTTCTTTCATCACATTCCCAGTGGGTCAGAAGATTACATAAACTCAATTAGTATTTGGTAGCATTGCCTTTAAAATTGTTTAACTTGGGTCAAACTTTTCGGATAGCCTTCCACAAGCTTCCCACAATAAGTTGGGTGAATTTTGGCCCATTCCTCCTGACAGAACTAGTGTAACAGTCAGGTTTGTAGGCCTCCTTGCTCACACACACTTTTTCAGTTCTGCCCACAAATGTTCTATTGGATTGAGGTCAGGGCTTTGTGATGGCCACTCCAATACCTTGACTTTGTTGTCCTTAAGCCATTTTGCCATTTTACTTTGGAAGTATGCTTGGGGTCATTGTCCATTTGGAAGACCCATTTGCGACCAAGCTTTAACTTCCTGACTGATGTCCTGAGATGTTGCTTCAATATATCCACATAATTTTCCTTCCTCATGATGCCATCTATTTTGTGAAGTGCACCACTCCCTCCTGCAGCAAAGCACCCCACAACATGATGCTGCCACCCCCGTGCTTCACAGTTTGGATGGTGTTCCTCGGCTTGCAAGCTTCCCCCTTTTTTCTCCAAACATAACGATGGTTATTATGGCCAAACAGTTCTATTTTCGTTTCATCAGGCCAGAGGACATTTCTCTAGAAAGTACGATCTTTGTCCCCATGTGCAGTTGCAAACCGTAGTCTGGCTTTTTTATGGCGGTTTTAGAGCATGGCTTCTTCCTTTCTGAGTGGCCTTTCAGGTTATGTCGTTATAGGACTCGTTTTACTGTGGATATAGATACTTTTGTACCCGTTTCCTCCAGCATCTGCACAAGGTCCTTTGCTGTTGTTCTGGGATTGATTTGCACTTTTCACACCATAGTACATTCATCTCTAGGAGACAGAACGCGTCTCCTTCCTGAGCGGTATGGTGGCTGCGTGGTCCAATGGTGTTTATACTTGCGTACTATTGTTTGTACAGATGAAACTGGTACCTTCAGGCGTTTGTAAATTGCTCCCAAGTATGAACCAGACTTGTTGAGGTCTCTACAATTCTTGGCTGATTTCTTTTGATTTTCCCATGATGTCGAGCAACGACGCACTGCGTTTGAAGGTAGGCCTTGAAATACATCCACAGGTGCACCTCCAATTGACTCAAATGATATCAATGACTCAAATGACCTTGTACCTCCTTAGGCCATACCCATATCCCATTATTGTCAGCTGGTTTCATGGCAGGCTGAAGGAGAGTGCCGTTGCAGATACAACTATGTCATGGTCAGAAACTCTTCCTGTCTAGAAATTCAACGTTATAGTCTTCTCGTCCACGTTGAATGGGGGCTCCACTTAGCTCCCAGTCACTCCAACTAGAACTGCATTTGCGTTACGCCGATTTGGGAGGGCTATGTAGGAATAGACGTCTGCTGCAGTGAT
Organism: Thymallus thymallus; assembly: GCA_023634145.1. Taxonomy (NCBI): domain Eukaryota; kingdom Metazoa; phylum Chordata; class Actinopteri; order Salmoniformes; family Salmonidae; genus Thymallus; species Thymallus thymallus. Next base: position 10,532,752 of record CM042380.1, on the reverse strand, counting down.
CCACTGGGATTCGAACTATAGGTTTTCAGCCACAAACTATCTACAGTACTAGGCACCTCTCATTTCCCAACGAAGCGCAGCCTAACCCAGATTTGCTGAGGTCGGGCTGCATAGTTCCCAAAATTGGGAGCCATGATGGAAAAATTGTTCAGTTGTTATAAGTTGTGAAATCACCTTTAACATCACCAAAACAGTTTAGGAACCCTATCCCAGCCTGCTAGCTACCTATGCCGTCTGATTATGGTTGACGGCTAGCTTCTCTAGCTAACAACACCATAAAGGACACACACATAAAGACACGGTAGCTAGTTAGTTATAGCTACTTACCAATAGGAGTACAAAACGATATTCAATCACGTTTGTTTCACTCTTATTTCACTAGACGCTGTAATGCTGCATTTCCATGTTTACAGCAGCCATGTGTGTCGAAAATGAGATGGCCAACAGTAAGCGTCCCTTTGTTGATTTGGGGGGGGGGGTAGCTGATAAGGGATTATAATTCAGATATCATGTTACATTGTAGTTTGAGTAGAATGGAAAGACAAACATATTTGCCTGCGAGTTGTCGATAGATAACTTCGAAGTGATGAAACATCTTGGAAGCAGATGCACGAAAGTTTCTGCCTCTTTAAAATCTCCGTTTTATCTTTGTCGCCCAGCTACATAAGCCTATCATTCAAAACATGTCTCACTGGCGTCATCTTGTGTACAACAATATGCAAACAAATCTGTGCAACATTACATTATTGATCGGGATATAGCTAGTTATATATATAGTTATATATCTAGTTATATATATATCTAGTTATATATATATATATATATAACTAGATATATATATATATATGTAAAACATGTTGTGGATAAGGGATTTTGATTACAGAAAGTCCTTAGCGCATTCTCCATTAATTTCACCAAATCTCAATGAAAGTCAGCTTGCAGCTTGATTATTGTGGTTATGAGAGACTTGCATAGTCTGTATTTATAGTCAATGATATATATGCCGCGTTGACGTTAGAGTCAGAACTAGGAAACGAGGACATTTCTGACTTGCTAACTGGTTGTAGTTATACACGTGCCGCGGTCAACCAACTAGCAAGTCGGACATCGAGTTTCATAGTTCCGATTAGCATATGAACACGGCAATAAACATGCGATACCGAAACTTACCTCCGTGCGTCCGCCTAAAGAAAAAGTGAAGGTCGTTCCGACCGAACAAATTGACCTACTGTATGTTATAACTTATAAAACCTGCAACAGGAACCGATTTCCTGCAGAGACGAAAACGACCAGAAGGTTAGTGATAAATATTATTGTAGCTACCCTAATAATAAAAAATGTATTTAACTTTTCTGTTCATTTCTGCAGGAATGAATGGAAGCAACAGTCATGTCATATATGGAAGCAACAATCATGCATGTAAAAAATGTACAGCTACAGGTTGTTGTAATAGAGACTTGTCCCAGTTTTCCACCCTGTCTGAGTTGAACTCCAATGGTGTAACAACAACAGCAGCAGAGAGAGAGAGTGAGGAAGGGAGTGAGTGTATGAGTTAACTAATTAGAGCGAGGCTGTGTGTGTGTGTGTGTGTGTGTGTGTGTGTGTGTCAGTCCTTTGAGCTGCTGCTGCCCTTGGTTCTGCTAACCCACAACATGGCATGTGGATGTCAACCCTTCTTTCTCTCTGCCCCAGTTTCTGCACGTAGATCTACTGCCTGCCTGCTTGTCTCCAGCCTCTACCCCAGCCCTACCCCTTTCTGTTCCTGACCCTACTACCCAACCCCCTCCCCTGTTCCATGCTCCAGCCCAGCAGTCAGGAGTGTTTTTGTCACAACCACCCTGTCATATTTCCAGATCTCGCGTAGCTTTGTGTAGTGTGTATTCAGCCCTGTGCCTTGTCCTGCACAGCTGAAATATCCCAGTGCCGTCGCTAGGCCCAGCTGCTGAAAAGAAAGTGTGTGTGTGTGTGTTCAGGACTTTCCGGGGGCAGTTAAGATAAGTTGGGCCGTCTGAAGAAGCAGCAAGCAGACGTAGTGTTAGAAGAATTTTGCCACCTGTGACACACACACACACCTGTTTGTGTCTCTAGGAGCTGTTAACCAGAGATAGAGGTACAGGCCAGTCCCTGAGTACTGAGCAGCAGTAGCCATGTCCTCTGTGCTGCGCTGCGTCTCCTGCTGTGGTTCCACTGTCACCTTGCTACAGCAAAGTGTTCGCCACCACACACCTGTACGACGGGCCTTTAGGACCTTCCCACAGCTCTGGAACTGTGAACCTGGTAAAGGTAGGACACGCATAGAACACACACAACTAGAACTCCTTTACAAACACAACATCTCCTTAACACTTATCTTCTAATAATTATTTTATCTGTATTTTTGCCACAGTAGGCAGTCTAGGCATGGCTTCTTGTTGTTTTATAGCTTCTCCTCTCTGTCCTACTAAAGGCTTTGGGAAACTAAACAGCAGTTCAGTTAACAACATTTTCTCCCCTGGCTGGAGGAGTGGAAAAAGACGGTTATGTTTGGAATAGGGGTTGCTAGGGAAGTTGTTGAAATAAGAAACAATGGGAAAGTGAATCAACTTAGCTAACGTTTCTATGGGGTGCTAACCTGACCGTGGCTAACTCTACTCTCTGGTGCTAACCTGCAAAGAGAACATGTAAGAGAGGTCAGTTAAAGGTGAAATGTGGATTCCGCTGTTCCGTTGTGGATCTAGTTTTTATAAACACTACCTTGTGTTGTCACTGACTGAGGTAGCTGTGCTGGAGTGCGTTTTGTGTGTTTGTGGGAGTTTAGTGTGTTACTGGGGGTTTAGCGGAGCAGAGTTTGGGTCTGTGTCTGAGAGTGTGTGTGAGAGAGAGCAGAGCAGGCCTCGTCGTGGTGTGGGTACTGGCTCGCAGCCAACCAGCTGCTAATAATGTCTCTGTGCTGGGGAGGTCACCACACCGTGTAAGGACTGATATGTGAAACCCGACTCTCCACCGGCCTCTCAGGCCCAGCTCACTTTCCACTGCAGAACTACAATTTATTTTAGTTTAATTTACACACACTACAGTAGTAGTCACTATGGCCTAGTACACTACAGCCTGCCTCACTTCCACACTTCCTTTCGTACTTCCTTACTCCCTTCCCTGCCTCTTGCACAGTCTCATCTGCAGCCTCTTTTACCCTGAACCTGTCAGTCTCTCTCAGATTCTCACCTAGCCTATGAAATGTTTTCTGAACTCAGAATCGGATTACTCTTCATGCTGTTAATGGTAATGCTATACTCATTTATCATGAGTATTCTTTGTCCCCGAGGTGTGTTGTGTGGTTGTCCTCAAGTGTTTGTTATAATGAGCGTGTGTGTGTGTGTGTGTGTGTGTGTGTGTGTGTGTGTGTGTGTGTGTGTGTGTGTGTGTGTGTGTGTGTGTGTGTGTGTGTGTGTGTGTGTGTGTGTGTGTGTGTGTGTGTGTGTGTGTGTGTGTGTGTGTGTGTGTGTGTGTGTGTGTGTGTCCATACAGGGCGGCTGTATAAGGACCTGGTGGTAGGAGTTCCTAAGGAGATCTTTAAGAATGAGCGTCGTGTGGCTGTGTCCCCTGCGGGTGTGGAGCTGCTTGTCAAACAGGGCTTCAACGTTCAGGTGGAGTCTGGAGCAGGAGACCACGCTAAGTTCTCTGACCAAATGTACATAAACGCTGGAGCCTCCATCACAGACACTAACGGAGCCTTTGGATCCGACCTGGTCCTCAAGGTCAGTACTGGGCTATGGAACTCAAACTAAACTCAAACTCAGTGTGGCCAATACTGGGCTGGGAGTGAACTTAAACCCATGGTCGCAGAGTTACATCTTTGAGAGGATCGGCCCGAGCAAGGCATTGTGCAGAATCATGGATCTACAGATAATCTTGCATTCCATTAACTACTCATCATGAGATCCAGTTATACCACACAGCTCCTAGCGCAGGCAGATCCCCTCTAATGTGCTGTTAGACAACAAAATGGGTTATGATCTATTGAGGGCCAGATCCTAACTTCAGCTAGATAGACACATATTGAAATGGAACTTTATTGTAAACCATACTTCACACTCACAGTATGTCTATGGGAGTTTTGCACAACAAATTGAGTGAGGAATGAGTTTTGCCCTGCCGATGTGTTAGGTGTGGTATAGCACTGGTGAAACCAGGTCAAGCCTGAGGAAATCGTTGTTGCTGGTAGTTTGAGCTAGTAGAGGAAACAGAGCAAAATAAAGCATTTCTATTTCTTAGACATTGTTGGCCATCCTACAGCCCCTGGCAACCTCTGACCCATCTTCTCTCATGACCTTTTTCTTCAGGTGAGAGCTCCAGTGTTGAACGAGGCTACTGGGAAGCATGAGTCAGAGCTGCTGAAGCCTAAGTCCACCCTGGTGAGTTTCATCTACCCAGCCCAGAACCCTGAGCTCATGGAGAAGCTGGCCCAGAGTCAGAGCACCGTGCTGGCCATGGATCAAGTCCCCCGTGTCACCATCGCACAGGGCTACGACGCACTCAGCTCCATGGCTAACATTGCAGGGTAAGGGCAGACATGCACAGAGACTTGGATGCATGCACAGACACGCAGACTCCCACGCATGCACACATATACACACACACACACACACACACACACACACACACACACAGTAACCCATATGTCTTAGCTTGTTGAACATGTTCATAGAACTGTCTGTGTATCCTGCAGGTACAAGGCTGTTGTTCTGGCTGCTAACCACTTTGGTAGATTCTTCACTGGTCAGATCACAGCAGCAGGGAAAGTCCCCCCAGCCAAGGTAAGTCCTTCTATAGGAGTTATATCAACTATATCAATGTGAATGTACCTGTCAAAACTGAACAACTTTGACCACTCAGAGCATTAACTATATTATAGCATTTGGACTAACCTGTCAAAACTGAACATCTGGACTGCACTGCAGAGACTGTGTGATCAATATAACGTTGCTGTATCTCTGACTTGTTAACCCTTCCAGGTCCTGGTCATCGGAGGTGGAGTGGCTGGTTTGGCTGCAGCTGGAGCCGCCAAGTCTATGGGAGCTATCGTCAGAGGCTTCGATACCAGGTGAGCTACAGTACCAGATGAGCCCTACCAGATGAGCTGTAGTTAGAGGATAACAGTACCAGGTACAGTATACTATTGATGATGATAATGATGATGATGGTGATGTTCTGTATCCACTCTCAGACCAGCAGCTCTGGAACAGTTTAAGTCCTTCGGGGCAGAACCTTTGGAGGTGCACATTAAGGAGTCCGGGGACGGTGTTGGAGGTTACGCCAAGGAGATGTCCCCAGAGTTCATTGCAGCTGAGATGGAGCTGTTTGCCAAGCAGTGTAAAGATGTGGACATCCTCATCAGTACTGCTCTCATCCCAGGTGAACATTCATTCACTCTTTCTCCCATGTATTAATTCACTCTTTCTCCCATGCATTCATTCACTCTATTCATTCATTCATTCATTCTCCCATTCATTAATACATTAATTCATACTCTATCTGCTTGTTCTCCTCTCTCTTTATGTTTGTCTCCTACGTCTCTCCATCCCTTCTCTATCACTATCATTCCACTCTTTCTATCCTAATCATTTAATTTTCTATAATGATCCGTGACCATGCCCTCTCTGTCTGTAGGTAAGCGAGCTCCCATCCTGATCAAGACAGAGATGGTGGAGTCTATGAAGGATGGCTCTGTGGTGGTGGATCTGGCTGCTGAGGCTGGAGGAAACATTGAGACCACCAAGCCTGGAGAGCTGCACGTACACAAGGTGAGACCAGCTCAGTTCTGGAAGAAGAATACTGCCCCTAGTGTGTGTGTGTCTGTATAGTTGGAGTTTGTGTGTGTGTGTAGCTGAAGTTTGTATGTATGTGTGTGTGTGTGTGTGTAGCTGAAGTTTGTGTGTTTAACTGAGAGCTGTGTGTGTTTCTCCTCAGGGTGTGACACACATCGGCTTCACGGACCTGCCCAGCCGTATGCCCACTCAGGCCAGCACCCTGTACTCCAACAACGTGCTCAAACTACTCAAGGCCATCAGGTAGAGGGTGCGATGGGTGGGTTGGTGGTTGGGTGTAGGGTGGGTGGACAGGTTTTTGGATGGATGGATAGATAGGCACCTTTATTATACTACTAGACATGGACAGGGACAGTAGTTTTCCCTAGGACCGATCACGTTACCTGACCAGGAAAAACTCCTGGCCTTCGTTATAGCCCCACAGACCCTGAGTTGTTCCTGGTCAAGTCTAAAAGGCTTGGAGTTTGGTTAAAGTGGAACAGTATATACATTTGATATATTAATTTATGATTTTCATCCTGATTATCACCATCAGCCCAGACAAAGACTACTTCCACTTTGAGCCCAAAGAAGAGTTTGACTACGGGACACTGGACCACGTCATCAGAGGAACCATGGTCATGCAGGTGTGTAGTATTAGTCTGTATTGATACTGTATGTAGTATTTGTCTTTTAATTTTGGTAATCTTTTTTTTTTAAATTTAGTCTAGTCTTAGTCATTTTGACTAAAATATCGTTGTCTTATCAACATTTTTGTCATTTAAATAGTGATTTAGTCTAGTTATTGTTAAAATGATGAAAACAGTGGGCCATTTTGGTAAACTAAAGGCCCTTTCAATTTAGGAATATTTTAGTCATCACATTTCTATTGCCTCATTAACTGACTTCCACGTACACAAACATGCATTGCCTTGTCCTACCGACATATGTTTCTGCATAACATCCTATTGCATGATTCAATCACACCCTTTGACATACTAGAGCTGTATTGGATAGGTTGCAGCAACCTAACTAGCTAGCATTATCGGTCTGTTATTACCTGAGCGTATATAATGGGAGGACTCTCTATCAGATGTCTCTTGAGGTTGGTAGTATTTTTCCCTTGTCAATTTGTGGGTGCAAACGTTGCATTCGGTTTTGTTTCAATCGACACGAAAAGTAACTGTGGCTCCAAAGTAGGTGAATCAGTCACACTGAGACTGAAGAAAGCAGGGAGGTTTAAATGTGGTATTTCACTCCAAAATCAAAGTTTGTCAGATCGTATCTGTTGAATGAGTCAAAGAGTCCATGTCCCATCATCCTTATGGACCCTGCTCAAAAGTTGTTCACTAAATAGGGAATAGGGTGCCATTTGGGACGCAGACTGATTTCTGAGTGAAGCTTCACCATGACCCATAAGCCACCCTGCTATAGTCTCTCAGGACTGGAACCCAGCTGGCTGCACATAGCACAGCTTACGTGAGAAACAGGAATGCTTGTTATGAAATATCTTTTTAAAATGTACGTTTCCAGGAATGTCTTGATTTGACGGTTTTGACACTTTGACAGTGTTTGTCAGACTAGAGGCAGAGAAAGTACAAGACGTATCACCTTACCACGTATTAAACAAATAATTATTCATGCTATTTAAATGCATATTTTTCTCGCTAGCTATATTCCATCGTTATATCCCTGTGGTTGTTACTCAGGTCCCTTAGGTAGACAGATAAAAACTCCTGTCTTCTAGTTAAGAACCTCAACTGGCACGTGTCAGTCTCTTATTTTCAACCTTGCGTGCCGTAGAAGCTCACTTTTTAAAAGGCAAGGATTCCAACTAAATCCATGACAGGATCCCTCCATTTCTAACAATAACCTCCATATTGAATATTTCTCAATTGCTCACGTGTTTCTTAATGTGTGTATTCCTCTAACGATGTGTATACGTGTCACTTTGTGGATTTCTAACAACATGTATTTCTCACGTTGTGTATTTTTCATCTTTTTTTCATCGTTGTGTTTGTCACATCTCCAGGAAGGCAAGAACCTGTTCCCATCCCCCCAACCTAAGACCCAACCCCCAGCCGCTCCAGTCAAACAGAAGAGTGTAGCAGAGCTAGCCGCAGAGAAGGCAGCTGTGGTCTCACCCTTCCAGAAGACCTTGACCAACGCTGGTGTCTACACCGCAGGTCAGACACTCACACTGCACATGCTCACACACACACGTGTACACACACACACACACACACCCTAACTCCCTCCCTCTCTGCTGTCTTCTCCTGTTCCCAGGTCTCTCTACATGTCTGGCTCTGGGCTTGGCGGCACCCAACGCAGCCTTCACCCAGATGGTCACCACCTTCGGCCTGGCCGGCATTGTGGGATACCACACGGTGTGGGGCGTCACCCCCGCCCTCCACTCACCCCTCATGTCCGTCACCAACGCCATCTCAGGTAAGAGGTCGGGCTCAAATAGGGTCACTGCTGGGTCGTAGTCATTCGTGCACACCTTAGCAAAATGTAGCAAAACTCTTTGCAATGAAAAACAAACATTTATTGGACAAGTTTTGGCTGTCCCTCCTCGTTTCGGTCAGTTCTCAGCTGTTTGGTGTCTAGTGAATACGACCCTGGTGTGTCAGTAGGTAATGGTCAAATGACAACCTATTCTCCATATTTGGTTTGTCTGTATCACCCTGTTCTCCGTCTTTATTATACAGTCGTATGCAAAAGGTTGGGCACCCCTCTGAGGCTGCATAATAATTTACTCTGTCGTCACAGAAAATGATCACAGTGGCATGCCATTCATTTTCTAATAAAAGCTGAGTACTGGGGTATTGTCCAGACAAAGATTTTTAGTGTAGCAATATTAAGTTGTATGAAATTAAATCAGATGTGAAAAATAGGCTATGCAAACATTTGGGCACCCTTGTCATTCTGTTGATTTGAATACCTGTAACTACTTAGCACTGATTAATTGGAACACACAATTGGTTTGGTGAGCTCATTAAGCCTTGAACTTCATAGACAAGTGCATCTAATCATGAGAAAAGGTATTTAAGGTGGCCAATTGCAAGTTGTTGTTCTCTTTGACTCTCCTCTGAAGAGTGGCAACATGGGGGCCTCAAAACAACTCTCAAATGACCTGAAAACAAAGATTGTTCAACATTATGGTTTAGGGGAAGGCTACAAAAAGCTATCGCAGATATGTAAGCTGTCAGTGTCCACTGTGAGGAACATAGTGAGGAAATGGAAGACCACAGGCACAGTTCTTGTTAAGACCAGAAGTGGCAGGCCAAGTAAAATATCGGAGAGGCAAAGGTGAAGGATGGTGAGAACGGTCAAAAACAGCCCACAGACCACCTCCAAAGACCTACAACATCATCTTGCTGCAGATGGTGTCACTGTGCATCGTTCAACAATTCAGCGCACTTTGCACAAGGAGAAGCTGTACGGGAGAGTGATGCGGAAGAAGCCTTTTCTGCACACACGCCACAAACGCATATTTGGACAAGCCAGCTTCATTTTGGAATAAGGTGCTGTGTACTGATGAAACAAAGATTGAGCTATTTGGTCATAACAAGGGGCGTTATGCATGGCGGCAAAAGAACACAGCGTTCCAAGAAAAACACTTGCTACCCACAGTAAAATTTGGTGGGGGTTCCATCATGCTGTGGGGCTGTGTGGCCAGTGCCGGTACTGGGAATCTTGTTAAAGTTGATGGTTGCATGGATTCCACTCAATATTAGCAGATTCTTGGGAATAATGTTCAAGAATCAGTCACGTGTTGTCTCCTCTCCAAATGGCAGGTCTGACTGCTGTGGGTGGTCTGGTCCTAATGGGGGGAGGTCTCCACCCCTCCTCTTTCCCAGAGAGCTTGGCTCTGGCTGCAGCCTTCGTCTCCTCCATCAACATCGCAGGTCTGGCACACACACAACACACACATGCGCACACGCACACACACACAAGCGCTCACTCTCTCATCCATTGTCTCTCTGTCCTCCCAGGTGGTTTCATGATCACCCAAAGGATGCTGGACATGTTTAAGCGTCCTACAGACCCTCCAGAGTACAACTATCTGTACGCTCTGCCAATAGGAGTCTTCATAGGAGGCTACGGGGCCTCTGTGGCTGCTGGCTTCCACATCGAGCAGGTGACACTGATGTGCTGTTATTGTTGTTGAAGTGCTGTTCTACAGATCTAACTACCTGGGGTCAGAATGTGCCAACTGTGTTGTTTTATATTGTACTGTGTTGTGTAAGTGTGTTTGTTATGTGCTGGGGTCTTATGTGCTGTGTAGGGGTTGTTGTGTTATGTGTAATAATGTGTTGTTTATTTTTTGTGTATTCTAGATGATGTACCTGGGGTCTGGTATGTGCTGTGTGGGAGCGTTGGCAGGGCTGTCTTCACAGAGCACCAGTCGTCTGGGTAATGCTCTGGGCATGATGGGGGTAGCAGGGGGCATCGCTGCCACCCTCGGCTCCCTGAAGCCCTCTCCTGAGCTGCTGGCACAGATGAGTGCCGCCATGGCCACCGGAGGAACCCTGGGTACGTAGACCTGCCACACCACACAGCCATCTACAGATACACATACATACCATATCAAATCTAATCAAAATGTATTGAAAGTTCATTTAAATACTTTATGATTCAAATGGAAACTAGGCCCTTCCTCCAAGACCATGGGCTTGTCCGGGAAACAGGCCCATATAAAGTCAACTTTTCCAGCTAGATGATGCCATGTTTCTACCTCTGAGCTTTTTGTTCTGCCATTGGGGATGAGGATTTTGGTCTGGACAACACAGGTGGAAGTCTAGAAATATCTGATCTCAAACACCATTCCACTTTTTTTTTTTTTTAAGCGTATAAAACAATGATGAATGTTTTTACATGTTATCGACTTTGCATCTTATTTCTGAAGTCTTTGAAAAATGAGTGTGAATTATTGAAACTATGATGGACCATCCATCATGCTGTCTAGGTTTAGAGATATAACATGTTCTGATATCTTCATGGTGTCAGAGTGTACTTTAGGTGTGTGTGTACTTTAGTAGTGGTGTGTTATACTGATATGATCAATGATGTTATTATTCTGTTAGGTCCTGGCAGCTGTCAGACACACACACACACACACACACACACACACGAAAACAGGGCATGTGTGTTTACGCAGTCTGAGATTAGTAATATTATCCTTTAGAGAAAACTAGTTCTTATTCTATTAGGGGTTTTGACAACACTGTAGAGCGTGCCTCCAGACTATTATGTTACTTTTTAGGTTAATGCCCAATATGAACACAAAAGTAATTCAGTACAGATGGTTGCCTTTCCACCAAATACAGTATATTGTAGCACTAGGAGTTAGTCCAACTCTGTGTGAAGCACTGTGAGACCAGGAGAAAAGACTTCCATAGAGAGGGTCTTATACATTTGGCCACCTTCAGAGATTCAGGGCTGTTTTAAAAAAAATGTTTATACTGAATTTGAAATCAACCGCTAGGACCTACAGCCTCTGTACTTATATAGAACTAAAGGTCTCTAATGTGATGGCGTGTCTGTGTTTTCCCCCTGTGCTCTACCGCGTGTTGGACTCTGCTTCCCCAGGTCTGACCATTGCTAAGCGTATTGAGATCACCGACCTCCCCCAGCTGGTAGCTGCCTTCCACAGCCTGGTGGGTCTCGCTGCAGTGCTGACCTGTGTGGCAGAGTACATGATCGAGTACCCCCACCTGGACGTGCACCCTGCAGCCAACATGGTGAAGACTGTGGCCTACCTCGGCACATACATCGGAGGGGTCACCTTCAGCGGGTCACTGGTGGCCTATGGCAAGCTGCAAGGTATTGTAGACAGCCATTTACACACATGTGGACGCAGGAACGCAGACACACAGACAGACACACACACTCTCTCTCTCTGAGCTCTCTGTCCCGTGGTACTGATTGCCTCCTTTGATCTAGCCAAAGCTCAAGATCCCATGGGAAATCCAGGCCAGGATGGTGTGTGTGTGTGTGTGTGTGTGTGTGTGTGTGTGTGTGTGTGTGTGTGTGTATTGCTGATTATTGCATGCCTGACAGAGTGGAAGGACTGGCTTTGTAGGAATTCTATGTGGGAAACCTAACAGTTGTTAAAGGATCGCAACGAAACCATGCAATGCACCTGGACTGAAGAGGATGACAAATCAAAGAAATGTGCTAGACCCTCTGTTGAATTATACATTTCTCGATGTAGGGCTATCGCAAAAAATATGATCAATGGCTCATTCAAGAGAAGACCACCTTCCAAGTTATGACATCGGGCAGTATTGAAATCTGACATGTATGATAAACGTTTTCGCGATCTAAAAGTCATTCCTATTAACTTCCAGGGTAGTGAGAGTGGCTTTATCACAGTGCTACGTTATACCGGCTGAATTTCTGCTTGCTTGAATGCCAATAACTCAGATAAACATGAAATGACCATGGGAATCGATAGAACATCACTCAGAGATGCACAAAAACAATATAACATTCAAAATGGGTGAATAAGTGGAAGGGGGGAGGGGAGTCCTTCTTCTGGCCCACATGTGAGAAACAGTTGTCTGTCTATCTATTGCCTTTTAGAAACCATCCGTTTTCTGTTTCCTGTGTGATCACTGGTAATGAGAGACAGACTGAAGGCAGGAGTCCCTGCCAGATCTGTGGTCTGTTATCAGTATAATACAACCCTCCACCCCTCACTCTAATAAATGTGATATATCAATACAACCCTACACCATAGCCTTCACCCCTCTCTAATCAATGTGATATATCAATACAGCCCTACACCATAGCCTTCACCCCTCTCTAATCAATGTGATATATCAATACAACCCTACACCATAGCCTTCACCCCTCTCTAATCAATGTGATATATCAATACAACCCTACACCATACCCTTCACCCCCCCATCAATGACATCTCTCCTTCCAGGATTCCCTGCCCCATTCTGCTCCTCTCTGTTCCCAATTTCCAGTTCAGAATGATACATTCTGAATTTTGAATTCCGAGTTCCGGGTGCAGTATTGTGAATATTGTTCTGTATTCCCTCCTGTCAGGTGTTCTGAACTCAGCCCCGCTGATGTTGCCGGGGCGTCACATGATGAACGCGGGTCTGATGACGGCATCTGTCGGCGGTATGATTCCTTTCATGCTCAGTGCTGACTACGCTACTGGCATGGGCTGTCTGGTTGGGGTGTCTGGACTCTCCACCATCATGGTGAGAACTTTGCTAAAGCTGCATTGTTTTATACAGAGATGGTAAAGAAAGACTAATTGTGTTATTTTTGCCCCCTCAGATGTTTTTAGTAAAGATTTCCAAAATACTCATTCATCAAAAAATCTGTTTTAATTTAGAAAATTGATTATTTTCAAATACAATCTCTTTTTGGGCTTAGTTAAGGTACATTTACAGTGTACAAATGATCATAATTGTTTTTCGTCCCATTCGCTCCCCAGATCTACAGGAAATAACACTGTGAGGGATTTATCTAGTAACTACCCAGTTAACTGAAATTGGCTCTGTAAAAGTTCCAAAAATATTTGTTAGGTTGCGACAAACGTTCTCATAATACAAAACCTGTCCAGTTGTGCAGATGATTTCTACTATGTTTATATAAAAATGTGCCTGATGTTGCAAGAACATTCCCAGAACATTGCTCTCATATTTCGTTGTGGTAGTATGTTCTAAAAACATTACTGATGCATTGATATTACCTTACCTGGAAACCTAATGGGAATGTTCTGTGGTGGTTGTTACAGGTGTTGTGCACAACATTTTAGTGAATGTTAGGAATACATTCCGGGAATATTTCATTTAAAACATTTTCGAATAAATAAATAAAAATAAAAGCATTCTTTGCATGTTTTGGGGATGCAGCAAATCCATGAATCCTCCAACTGAGATTTCTGGAAAACCTGGGAATTTTGCAACCCTGCAAGTGATTGTTTAGTGTGTCCTGACCGTGATTGTGTTCTTGTAGGGTGTAACCCTGACGATGGCCATAGGGGGCGCTGACATGCCCGTGGTCATCACTGTGCTCAACTCCTACTCTGGTTGGGCGCTGTGTGCCGAGGGATTCCTATTGGACAACAACCTCATGACCATCGTAGGAGCTCTTATTGGCTCCTCTGGTGCTATCCTCTCCTACATCATGTGTGTGGTGAGTACTGCTAAACACACACTCTCTCTCACTCACACACTCACTCACTCACTCACTCACTCACCTGCCAGTCAGGCACCCTTGTCTTCTTAATTTTGCTCTTGCAGTTTGAGATTTTTTACATGAATGATGGTTTTGGAATTCGTCAAAAGATTTGGGGCTCTCCCTATAGAGATACAATGTAATATACAGTAAGTGTTGTATTTAATCCTGGGTAAACCCCTCTCTTTCCAGGCAATGAACCGTTCCCTGCCCAACGTGATCCTTGGAGGGTTCGGTACAAGCTCCACGGCGGGGGGGAAACCCATGGAGATCACGGGCACCCACACAGAGGTCAACGTGGACCAGTCCATCGAACTCATCAAAGAGGCCAACAGCATCATCATCACCCCAGGTACATACAAACACACACACACAGCACAACACGCAAGTTCTGAGTAGGGTTCAGAGGTAGTCTGATGTAACACACCTGTGTGTCAGTGTTCATCACTGTAGGAGGGTTGTGTACAGAGTCATGTATCTCTATACGTCTATGTGTGTGTGGGTTCTGCTCTCCTACCAGGACTGAACTCTACTCCCAGATAAGATTATTTAGTATATGTAGGATCTAGCATAAAGGGGTTGTAATGAACCCTGGCAAAACATCTGTAATGAACCCTGGCAAAACATCTGTAATGAACCCTGGCAAAACATCTGTAATGGACCCTGGCAAAACATCTGTAATGGAGCCTGGCAAAACATCTGTAATGGAGCCTGGCAAAACATCTGTAATGGAGCCTGGCAAAACATCTGTAATGGAGCCTGGCATAACATCTGTATTGGAGCCTGGCATAACATCTGTATTGGAGCCTGGCATAACATCTGTAATGTAGCCTGGCATAACATCTGTATTGGAGCCTGGCATAACATCTGTAATCATTCATTCAGTCATTAAGTTACCTCTATAGTTTATCTGGTCATTAAGTTACCTCTATAGTTTATCTGGTCATTAAGTTACCTCTATAGTTTATCTGGTCGACATGATATTTTTCTACTATGTCTCGGAAAAGGTCACATCAACCTGAAACATCAAACACATTAAATGTGGACTCAGCGTTATGACGTTGCCACGAGCAGCACCGCAGCTATTAAGATGACCATGAGGCAAGACCTTGCTCTCACACAGTCACACAAAGTGTATGCGCATGTGCACGGGTGCGCTCCATGCAGCTGCAACATGATAGCTACGGGACCAAAACAGCAGAGGTTTAGCATCGCACTTCAACAATCTTAGTTGTGGAAATCGGCCCGATATTCTATTTACTTAGTGCATCGCTGAGTCAACATTTAACAGTAAACTTTACCTAATGTGATTGTGCAGGTTGGGGTCTTCTTATAACGTGTGTGTGTGTGTGTGTGTAGGTTGGGGTCTGTGTGCGGCTAAGGCCCAGTACCCCATCGCTGACATGGTGAAGATGCTGGTAGAGCAGGGCAAGACTGTCAGGTAGGTCCTCACAATACCACACTCTCTGTCTTTCTCTCTCTCCACCTCTCTCTCTGTCTTTCTCTCTCTCTCTACCTCTCTCTCTGTCTTTCTCTCTCTCTCCACCTCTCTCTCTGTCTTTCTCTCTCTCTCTACCTCTCTCTCTGTCTTTCTCTCTCTCTCTACCTCTCTCTCTGTCTTTCTCTCTCTCTCCACCTCTCTCTCTGTCTTTCTCTCTCTCCACCTCTCTCTCTGTCTTTCTCTCTCTCCACTCTGTCTTTTATTTTAGTTGGGCGCCATCAGTCCTCCTGTCACAGAGTGAGATAACGATATCTTCCTCTATTAGTCTGAGTTCTAAAATAAAAATGTTTCCAGTTAGTTTTACAATCCCACCGACCGTCTGAGTTTCCTGGTCAGGAACACTGGCAGGTCACCTCTTATGTTCACGGAAAAAGCTTTAGAGTGGAAAACATCTTTATTCTCCAAATACAGAGCAAAGCTGTTAAGCCCTGACTGACTGAGGGATTGCATATAGACCGTATTAATGCGTGTGTGTGTGTGTGTGTCTCTAGGTTTGGTATCCACCCTGTGGCAGGTCGAATGCCCGGCCAGCTGAACGTGCTCCTGGCTGAGGCTGGTGTTCCATATGACGTGGTTCTGGAGATGGATGAGATCAATGAGGACTTCAAAGGTCAGAACACACTCACACTGATAAATATACAGAAATATAAACACAACATGTAAAGTGTTGGTCCCATTTTTCATGAGCTGAAACAAAATATCCCAGAAATGTTTCATGCACACAAAAATCTAATGTCTAAAATGTCGTACACAAATTTGTTTACATCCCTGTTAGTGAGCATTTCTTCTTTGCCAAGATAATCCATCCACCTGACAGGTGTGGCATATCAAGAAGCTGATTAAACAGCATGATCATTACAGAGATGCCCCTTGTGCTTGAGACAAAAGGCCACTCTAAAATGTGCAGTTTTGTCACACAACGCCATAGATGTCTCAAGTTTTGAGGGAGCGTGCAATTGGCATGCTGACCGCAGGAATGTCCAACCGAGCTGTTGCAAGAGAATTGTATGTTTATTTCTCTACCATAAGCCACCTCCAACATTATTTTAGAGAATTTGGCAGTACATCCAAACGGCCTCACAACCGCAGACTATGTGTAACCACGCCAGCCAAGGACCTCAACATCCAGCTTCTTCACCTGCGGGATCGACTGAGGAGGGGGGGGTGCTGAGGAGTATTTATGTCTGTAATAAAGCCTTTTGTGGGGAAAAACTCATTCTGATTGGCTGGGCTTGGCTCCCCAGAGGGTGGACCTGGCTCCCAAG
The DNA here is from genome assembly GCA_023634145.1 of Thymallus thymallus. NCBI lineage: Eukaryota > Metazoa > Chordata > Actinopteri > Salmoniformes > Salmonidae > Thymallus > Thymallus thymallus. Next base: position 10,515,992 of record CM042380.1, on the reverse strand, counting down.
TGGGTGGGCCTATGCCCTCCCAGGCCCACCCATGGCTGTGCCCCTGTCGATTTTCATGTGAAGTCCATAGATTAGGGCCTAATTAATTTATTTAAATTGACTGATTTCCTTCTATGAACTGTAACTCAGTAAATCTTTGAGATTGTTGCTTTTTTATATTTTTGTTCAGTATAGATTGATCGATTCATTGATTTGATCATAACGACCAGCAGGCATTCCTCACACTTGGTTGTGTTTGTAACGCTTTCTGTCTGGGTCCATCCATAGTTCAGCCAGGGTCTCTGTACTGGTTTTACTGAATGTGTGTGCGTGTGTGTGTGTCCCACAGAGACGGACCTGACGCTGGTGGTAGGTGCTAATGACACAGTGAACTCAGCAGCCCAGGAGGACCCCAACTCCATCATCGCTGGCATGCCAGTCCTGGAGGTCTGGAAGTCCAAACAGGTAGGGAAGGAGGAAGGTAGTATAAGAGTATGAGTACAGGGCCCTTTCACTGGTTTATGAAAGGAAGGATGCATAATATTGCCTTGTTCTGTTCTCCAGTGTTGGGGTCTGAGGACTAAGCACTACTACTCTTTGGGTGACAAGGGCTCTCACAGATAGAGCATAAAATGAGTTTGTGAAGTGCGCTATCATACTTCTATTTCCTCTGTAGTGGATTTTGATGAGGACTGGGTCTAGTTCTTTTAAACATATTTTGGACACTTTATTTAGACCAGCCATACTCAACAGGCGGACCGCGGTCCAGATCTGGTCCCAGAACGGGGTCAAAACAGGCCATGGATTCAGAAAAAAATATATAATCCGCTAAAGTCAGTCGTGCCTTGAACCCTGGTATCATATGAGATAGATAGATACTTTATTGATCCCCGGGGGGGAAATTTCATTGTCAAGCAGCTACAACAAAACACAGGGCAGGTGCAAAATGCCACAACGAAAGTACACAAAAGACAGATACACGGTACATGATACATAGAGCGGCAGTATGAAAAAGTATAGAAATACAAGATATCTGGAGTGCAAAAAAAATAAAAGCTATAAAAAGACATTGCATAGTATGGGTGGTTGGCTGAATATGTACACTATACATTGGTGGATGTTGGATGGTTAACTATACTATACAGGTCGATGGCAGAGAAATACTTCAGTAGCTAAAAATGCGTATGATGTGAGTGAGGGTAATAATAGTTTACTTAATAGACAGACTGGTTAAATGAACAGGTAAGTGAAAATTTTGCATGGTTAAATTAGCTGTACAGGTAAGTATACAGTTATATTTACAGATAAGTGAATACTTGCATGGTTACACAAACTGTACAGGTAAATGACAGGAAGAGATACTTTAATAGCTAAATGAGTGTATGATATAATAGTAATTCCCTTAAAATACAGTCCTTAGTGCGCAGGGTTTAATAACAGACAACTGCACGTATTGCACATTCGATATACTAAAAGCAATGAGAAAAGGTGCAACTGACAGGATACTAATATGCATTCCTGAGTGAATGCCTACGTAAGTTAGGTCCAAGAATTACTAGCAATATTGCACGTGATATGATATAACAACTGTACATGAGTATGTATATACAGACCTGCATGAATAAGTAGGTCCTGAGTGAATGAGTGCTGACGGACCAGAGTTACTCACGGATGGATGCATAATTGTTAAACTAGGCAAACATAAGGTAGATCAATTAGTGAGTTACCCATGTGTCTCACCCCCGTACTGTAGGTGATTAGTGAGTTACCCATGTGTCTCACCCCCGTCCCCTTCCCTGTACTGTAGGTGATTAGTGAGTTACCCATGTGTCTCACCCCTGTCCCCCTCCCTGTACTGTAGGTGATTAGTGAGTTACCCATGTGTCTCACCCCTGTCCCCCTCCCTGTACTGTAGGTGATTAGTGAGTTACCCATGCGTCTCACCCCTGTCCCCCTCCCTGTACTGTAGGTGATTGTGATGAAGAGGACCATGGGTGTGGGCTATGCTGCAGTAGACAACCCTATCTTCTACAAGCCCAACACATCCATGCTGCTGGGAGATGCCAAGAAGACCTGCGACACCCTACAGGCCAAGATCAGAGAGGCCTACTACTAGAACACAGAGATGGACAGTACACACACACTCCCCATCGGCTTTACAGATGGATTTATTTGTTGTTAATCCAAATGCAGGTTTATGGTTCTGTTAAGATTAGTGAACAACAACAACCGCAACTAGAATATTTTTACACTTTGAGGCTTGATGATGATTGAGGTCCTCAATACATGGAATGATTATTGGATGTTGGACAGTGATGATGTTGAACCAAAGGCGTGGAAGCGACTATGAGATTACTTATTTAAATTGGAGAAATTTAATTATTTAAATGAACCCATGCTACATGCACTGCCTGCCCTGATTTGTAAATAAAAATCTGTTTAAATGTGATCTCTATCGGCTAGAGTTCCCTATTCAATTGTATCTGTAAGAGCCTGTCAGGTATAATTTCACACCTGCCATTGAAAATCACCATTTGGAGATAAAGCCACATACTGTTAGTTGTTAACAGTAGATTGCCTCTCAACCAGTAAACACCAGCAGATCAAAACCCTGCAGCGTGTTGAACTAGGCTGTCAAAAGGTAATGGAGCCTAATGCCGCATTGTCAGCTGTCCGGCGCTATGAATTCAATCCCAGCCTTTGTTAAAATCTTTAAACTTGTCTTTAATCTAATACTGTATATTTTCTTTATTCGTTTTATACAGAACACATGAACACAGAACAGGTGACATACTGTTCATAATTCAACACGACATGTTGCGCAGTAACAACCACAACCATTCTATAGAACATCTGTGTGAACCTGAATCACTGACAAAGACAGCACCAAGAGTTTCATCAATCTCTTAACAGTTTTGATCGAACTAGATCTGTACTTTGTAGTCCTCTCTACATAAATCTCACAGTTCTCCTGGCTCAGAGTTTGAGCCAGTAGCTAGATGTGAGTTTCATTCAAAGATTCAAAAATCTGCATAAAAACAATATGCGCATTTTCCCACCAAGTATTTTAATCAAATCGACTTGTGGATATGATATGGATGTGATTACGTAGTGCACATAAAAATAACTTTACAAAATTAAATGGGTTTCCATTAAATTGTAAAGTCTACTGATGGTTTTGTCCCTAAAAATGTTGCGTTATATTGCAAATGGTTCCACTCTGGTCTTGGCATGTGCGTTCTAGCCAACAGTTTGCACCGCAGATACAGTGTGGGTATCGCCTACATGATGAGATTATTATGGAAGAAAGAGCAAGATTATTTTTGTGTGTCAAACGGCAGCAAAGCATCGATCATCATGTCACCAGGATAAGACCCCCAATATTTATTGAAAATGTGCATCGAGCTCGTCACCTTGCACTTTCACCACCCTGTTTAGTTAATTTTAACATATTTAATCTGTAGCCAAATAAAATGCATGCTTTCCCTAGTTGTAGTGGGAGGACCACACAACATATCGCATGACTTCAATGTGATGGTTATTAAATAAAAATGTGCGCATAAGCGTTTCCACCACCATTTCTCACATAATACATTTTACCGGCACAAAAAAAATCCCACCTTGTCTAGCGTATTTTGTTTTATCGACATTTGGAAAGTTTCCATCAGCCCTGTCTTGACATGTTTTATCTCTCATACTTCACTCACATAAAAAGTTTGGATGTTGAACTGGTTAGTAAAACAGAGTATGTCAGCGATTATATTTTTTGGGGCCTTGGTGGTGATGCGTAGGTAGGTTATCCTATCCAGTCTCAGCGTCTCCCTGCGGTAGTTTTAGCCTTGTTGATCAGTGTGTGTAGGTAACAGTAAAAGTACATCAGGTTGTCATACTGTCCTGTGTACTCCTGTCTCAGACACAGCTCCTGGTAGTCCTTGAGGAAGTAGTAGACAGCCTCTATGGTTGCCAGGTAGGAGTCTGGAAAACCCTTCTGATGGCGCCAGAAACACCTCTTCCTGGTCTTTAGCTCCACACAGAGCAACGCTGCAGGGACAGAGAGAGGAACAGTCCATCAGTCATTAGTAAGGCTTTAGCTGCACACACACGGCCAGGTGTTTTTTCTGTTCAGGTTGTGACCCGACCAGGGCTCTAATTGTAGGCTATAACTAGGTAATAACAAAGTTGTTCCCCCCCAAATAACATACAGCACTTTAAGGTAGATCAATGCTTTGTCTATCATAATTACCCTGTAGTCTCACATCTGTGACGATTCTGTTGGTCTGGTTCCATGTGCTGTCGATGAACACCACTCTCTAGAGGGGACAGGCCCCTGGTGTCTGTCTGGCCCTCTATCCCTGCTTCCCCTCCCCTCTCTTCTGTGTGTTTGGCCTCTGATGTCTGTCCCTCGGCCTGCTGTGTGGCCCCTGATGTCTGTCCCTCAGCCTGCTGTGTGGCCCCTGAAGTCTGTCCCTCAGCCTGCTGTGTGGCCCCTGGTGTTTCCTCGGCTCTGGGCCTCTGGGCAAGGTTCCTCCTCTGGGGAGGCAGCTGACTTCATGTCAGCCAGGTTCTGTAATCTCTGTGTCATCTCCTCCACCAAGACTGATCCAGGACCAGGGAACACCAGCACTACCTAAACATGCATGCACACACGCACATAATACTTGTCACAGTCATTTCAACTAAACCATAATACAAATAGTATAAATATCATCTTTATATTCAGGTGTAGGTGTAGATGGTGTAGATGGTGACATCATCAGAAGCGAGGATCTTGGCGTGTATGGCTGTGCTCTTCCCATCAACCTCACTGAGATACTTGATGATGTCAATCTTTATAGGGAGCTGCAAACACAACAGAAGACCAACCATGTTCATCAATTACAGTTCAGGTATTATCAATACAGTATGCATTTTTAAAACATACTTAATTGTTTGAAACCTGAATGTTTTACTTCATATTATGAGGCAAGTCTTACCTTGCTTGACAATCCAACCATAGACATATTATTATTTTATAAATACTTCATAGGCGGCACATGAGTTTCAAGTTTGGGGAAGCTTACAATTTATTCTACCGATCTGCCAGTTATGATTTTCATGTGCACATTTTCATGGAATAGTTTAATTTCAACAATAATATTTTTGTTTCTCAAAATCATTGTCACGTGGTTAATCATAACATTATTTATGTTAATCAGCACCAGCCTCTGACATATGGACACATTTAAACGCTGTGATTATTGGCAGTTAAATATCTTAAATGGTCGCATGGAACTCAGAGATGGCCAAAGCATCAGCCCTGCCTTGACATGTTTTATCTCTCATACTTCATCAAAAGGTTGGATGGAAAACTGTTTAGTAATACAGAGTATGTCAGAGATTATATTTTTTTGGGCCTTGGTGGTGATGGTGTGTGTAGGTAGGTTATCCTATCCATTATCAACTAAGTCAAAATACATAAGCCGACAAATAAAACAGTATAAAATACACTGATAAATTCCAGTTCTTTCACATTCATCGCTCTACTCAGCCTGTCTGCCTCCCTTTCTACCTGTGTTGGCTTGAGCTATCGCTAGTGAAGTGCAACAGTGTGTTAAATCAATCAACTGGATCCGTCCCGAAGCTGTCTCTAGTGAACTTGAAACGATCATCTAGTCTATTCCGGGCCCTCAGAGTTTCCTGTGTTTTTGAGCAAGGGAAAGGTATTTTCTGACTTTTCCACTGGATATATGGGATCATCGGATTGTGATATTTTGCTCTTTCACACCAAGGCTTGGTGATTATCGAGGGGAAGATTGTTGAAAATAGTTTTCAAATAGGCATACTGTGAGGAACTATTAGGCTATCATTCGCAATGGATGTAAAAAATAAAAAATAATATAAAATACAACTTTGCTGACTTACTTTGCTCAGCTTTTTAGTAGTGGACGAGGTGATTTAAGACAGGGGCCGCAGGTAGCCTAGTGGTTAGAGCGTTGGGCCAGTAACCGAAAGGTCGCTGGTTCGAATACCCGAGCCGTCAAGGTGAAAAACTTGTCGGTGTGTCCTTGAGCAAGGCACTTAACCCTAATTTGCTCCAGGGGCTGACCATGTAGGTAGGCCGTCATTGTAAATAATAATTTATTCTTAACTGACTTGCCTAGTTAAATAAAGGTTAAATAAATAAAAAATATATAATTTAAATCCACAAATGTCTTACATTTGCACGCAGCAGGCCAAGTAGGCTCCTTCTTCTGGGTTTTAATAGTGCCATATTAGCACTATTAAAATTGGTCTTCTGTTGTGTTTGCAGCTCCCTATAAATATTGACATCATCAATTATCCCATATAGCCATCTGCAGCGCAGGCAACCCAACCCCCAAAAGCTATGGACAGGTACAAAAAAAGTTATCTCTACAAGCCAATAAGAATCCCACATACTGTGTATTGCGGTGCAGTGAAAGGAGTGGTTGGAGTAAGGAGTCACCAGTACTCTGTATTAAACCCGTTGCCCAGAACAAGAGAGCTATTTAAGTTTTGCAGAATCTATTGAGTAATTTCAATATTATTATTTGTATATTATTAAAAGTGTATTTATTCAAATATATATCCTTAACATACCAGTATCTGTGTAAAATTTTAAAATAAATGCTGATATGAATAATACAATTTTTTAATTGTTAAATGATCCATACATTTTTTCAGCGGTTGCAATTTTGTGAAAAACAGTTGTACCACAGATAGAACAATTAGATATTTCACCGGATGTATAAATGTGAAGCATCCGCTTGGGAGTTTCCACTCACTACCAAATATGGTATTGAGAGAAAGCCCAGTGGCTGGCAGTGGGAGAAGCTGGAAGAAGATGGATTTTGGCCGACATTCTGCAAATTATCTCATTGATGAAAACTCAGTACAGTTTTCTGTTCCCAAAACTACAATCTGTTATGAACAGAGTGGACGGCGTTTAACTTTAACCTTGGCCAAAGTTGTAAAAAAAAATCACTTGTTTAGGAGTGCAAAGGCGAATTGAGTTAGTGCACACACAAGCATCACAGAGTAGGCGTTCCCTAACGGAAATATGCAGACGGGCTAATAGGATCAAGCTAGCTCGTGCATGGCTCTGCCCACCTCCTTGCTTGTTCTGCCCACTATGACTACAGGCTGTGGTCTATCTTGGTTTTAGTTATTTGGTTGTACTGCACTAGAGTGCAAAAAAAAGTATATTAACAAAGTTTAGCATGTCTTTGCAGGGGGACTGTCAGCATAATATCCTGTTACTAGGAGAACGGTAATGTCAGCACTGCAGTGTGCAAGCAAATAGTTTTATACCTGTTGTGCTATCTGTGGTGCAAGCTTACAATCTAACTAGCTAGAATCTTGTTGCAAAAAAAATGATAGCTAGCTAAATTAGCTTGTAACTTGAGGTTATAAACGCGGTCATATAGCGATACAATGAATTATTTGATCTAACATTGGAAGACAGAAAGCCCATTTAACAAGTTTTGTCGGAGCGAACAAGTACTCATTCTACGCCGGAAGTGTTAACCGGAAGAAGTTAGCTGCGCGCATTTTGATGACAATTGTTACCTAGCAACGGAACACATGGGTAATATTTTGACAGTCAGGATCAGAGGGCTTAGCATCTTTGGAGGGTCAGAGAGACAAAACATGGCTAAACAACATGACCCAGAGGACGATGAAGAAGTCCTGAGCACGTTTGAAAAGTTTATTCGGAGTCAGGGACTTGTAAGAAAATCCTTATAAACAATGGTTATTTATTTGATACTGCTGGAATTGTCTTAATTTGATGTTAGCAAACGTTAACAAGTAGATCCTTCCTAGCACAGTCCAGGCAATATTGCATTTTAGTGTAGGCAATGTTGTTTTCTACCCTGTGTTAAGCTATAAGAATGCATCAACTTGCAAAATGTATAGGTATTTGAGATGGATGTCAACATGATAATAATCAACATAAATACTCACATATAACAAATAGGCCTACGTCATGATACTGAAACGGTATCTAAAAATGTTCTGTAGGTTGACTGGCCCGTGGCGTTTGAGGAGAATATAGAGATATCATCCCACTTCAAACATTACGCTCATCCCAGACAGATATATGACTACTTTAAAGTAAACGTGCCATTTCCAGTGGACGTCACCATGTCCTTCTCCAAGAGCATAGAGGAGCTCTATTCCAAGATAAAACTACATGCATCCATAATGTCACAAGAACAGAGCAAAAACAATAATGCGGAGTCAGTGTTTGATGACATTAATAAATGTAAGTAGCTACACTTCCCACAGCTCTCAAATTCACCATCAGGCCAAATTGTGCATTTCTAACCCAGTCCCATCGAAACATAGGGCTGCTGTGAAGTGGTGATATAGTTGCCATTATCTCAATGTTTCTTTCTCAGATAAAATGTATGTGGAAAGAGCACATCGAATCATGAAAGAGCAGGTAATGTTTTTTTCAGACAATGAAATTGCAGAGTTGCAGTTATTATTATTTGTATTATGTTTTATAATTTATATAGGATGGTTCTGATTTACAACAACATTGACTGTTTATTTCCAGAGTGTGGCACTGTCCCGGAGCTTAGACATCAAGGTGAGTCTGTTGTCTTGTCTGTTTATGGCTCTTTACACCATGAGGGCATTATCTCTCTGGTATTTACTTAGTTAGACTAATGAGTTGTGTTTATCCAGGATTATGACTACCCAGGGTTTGATGCAGTCGAGGACACTGACATCCCAGGACATCCTGATGCCTTACAACATTTGGACAGCGTCTCAGAGGCCCAAGGCTTCAATGTACGTACCTGCAATCTCATATCTACACTGTGTGTGGGTGTGTCAGTGTGTGTGTAGTGTGATCAGTGTTCTGCTCTCCCTCATCACAGGGGAATACTGTGGCAGCTCTGCAACCAATCATGTTAATCTAAGGAGCAGCCAGGCTCCTATTAAAATCCTGCAGTATTAACAGTCCCAGGCTGGATCCCAAATGGTACACTATTTGGTACCCTATATAGTGAACTACTTTTAAACAGGGCCCATAGAGTTTCCCATAGTGCTCTGGTCAAAAGTAGTGCACCATACAGTATACAGAAACAGAGAGACAAATGAAAGGCAGAGTAAACCAGCTCTGGCCTAGGTCTTATTTATGACCAGAAACTAATATTCATCCTTGGCGCTGAAAGCCAGATGTGGCCGGTCCGGGTGATGGAGAGCAGACTTGTCAAGCACATGTGTATAGAATGTGTCCCTCTCCCGCTCTCGGTGCATGCAATCGGATTCAACTGCATTCCAAACACACATGATTAATCTCTCACATACAGTGGGGAGAACAAGTATTTGATACACTGCCGATTTTGCAGGTTTTCCTACTTACAAAGCATGTAGAGGTCTGTAATTTTTTATCATAGGTACTCTTCAACTGTGAGTGACGGAATCTAAAACAAAAATCCAGAAAATCACATTGTATGATTTTTTAATAATTAATTTGCATTTTATTGCATGACATAAGTATTTGATCACCTACCAACCAGTAAGAATTCCGGCTCTCACAGACCTGTTAGTTTTTCTTTAAGAAGCCCTCCTGTTCTCCACTCATTACCTGTATTAACTGCACCTGTTTGAACTCGTTACCTGTATAAAAGACACCTGTCCACACACTCAATCAAACGGACTCCACACACTCAATCAAACAGCTGTGTAAGGACATCAGGGATAAAATTGTAGACCTGCACAAGGCTGGGATGGGCTACAGGACAATAGGCAAGCAGCTTGGTGAGAAGGCAACAACTGTTGGCGCAATTATTAGAAAATGGAAGAAGTTCAAGATGACGGTCAATCTCCCTTGGTCTGGGCCACCATGCAAGATCTCACCTCGTGGGGCATCAATGACCATGAGGAAGGTGAGGGATCAGCCCAGAACTACACGGCAGGACCTGGTCAATGACCTGAAGAGAGCTGGGACCACAGTCTCAAAGAAAACCATTAGTAACACACTGCGCCGTCATGGATTAAAATCCTGCAGCGCACGCAAGGTCCCCCTGCTCAAGCCAGCGCATGTCCAGGCCCGTCTGAAGTTTGCCAATGACCATCTGGATGATCCAGAGGAGGAATGGGAGAAGGTCATGTGGTCTGATGAGACAAAAATAGAGCTTTTTGGTCTAAACTCCACTCGCCGTGTTTGGAGGAAGAAGAAGGATGAGTACAGCCCCAAGAACACCATCCCAACTGTGAAGCATGGAGGTGGAAACATCATTCTTTGGGGATGCTTTTCTGCATAGGGGACAGGACGACTGCACCGTATTGAGGGGAGGATGGATGGGGCCATGTATCGCGAGATCTTGGCCAACAACCTACTTCCCTCAGTAAGAGCATTGAAGATGGGTCGTGGCTGGGTCTTCCAGCATGACAACGACCCGAAACACACAGCCACGGCAACTAAGGAGTGGCTCCGTAAGAAGCATCTCAAGGTCCTGGAGTGGCCTAGCCAGTCTCCAGACCTGAACCCAATAGAAAATCGTTGGAGGGAGCCGAAAGTCCGTATTGCCCAGCGACAGCCCCGAAACCTGAAGGATCTGGATGGAGGAGTGGGCCAAAATCCCTGCTGCAGTGTGTGCAAACCTGGTCAAGAACTACAGGAAACGTATGATCTCTGTAATTGCAAACTAAGGTTTCTCTACCAAATATTAAGTTCTGCTTTTCTGATGTATCAAATACTTATGTCATGCAATAAAATGCAAATTAATTACTTAAAAATCATACAATGTGATTTTGTGGATTTTTGTTTTAGATTCCGTCACTCACAGTTGAAGAGTACCTATGATAAAAATGACAGACTTCTACATGCTTTGTAAGTGGGAAAACCTGCAAAATCAGCAGTGTATCAAATACTTGTTCTCCCCACTGTATGTACTGTAGCTATGCTGTTGTGTGCCAGTGTTTAACGGCAGGGTGGATTGGTATTCAATGAAAGTAGATTAGAGATTAACTAGTTATCTGTAATGCTTTATTTAACACTCCTGTGTCAGCTGGTATTTACCAACACAATTGGTAACTACCTACCAACAGGTAAGGTCATGGTGCCTGTTTCAATGAATTATCAAAATACAAAATTATAATTATTATGTAATTACCACTTTGCAACACCATTTAATTGCTGTGTACATAACAGGAAAATTCTGTCTCATTGGGGTTAGACTAATCATCATTAATCCTGTTTGTGTGTGTGATTCTTTACTGCAGCCGGGTTTCCTGAAGATCTGGAGGCCATTCTTTCTGTGTGATCTGTCCGTGGCTGTTCTCAAAGACACATTCTGGTGGTTTTTCCTCCACAGATTTAAGGTGACTTAAAAAAAAAAAAAAAATTACATTATTATTTTTCGTAATTTAGCAGACGCTCTTATCCAGAGCAACTTACACTTAGTTAGTGCATACGTGTTCCTACTTTTTTCCCCCGTACTGGTCCCCCATGGGAATCGAACCCACAACCCTGGTGTTGCAAGCGCCATGCTCTACCATCTGAGCTACACGGGACCAACTTCACTCCAACCTTTGTGATGCACTGTATCAACGCACAATGCTACCAAGACATGTAACTTTGATACATATCATATTAATATGAGGCAGATGATGGGGGGAGACTAGTCTTTTACTCCAGCCTGTACAGTAGAGTACATCCATCACTGGTAATACAGTATTTTTAAATGAATGGGATTTAGAGTATATGCATGCAGTGAAAATAATCTTAGCTGAAGGTCTCTGCCAGATTCCACAACTAAGTTGTTATATACTCAGTATTAAGTAGAGGCAGTCTTACACACGTGTGCACAATAGAAAACGCATGCGCAATAGAACTATTCAAATATCAAAATATTGTACGTAATTGGTCCTGATAGAGTAGAGTAAAGGAAGAAATGTAGGGCTCTGTGCGTACATTTATTTTAGAATATGTTGTGACTTGAGACTTGATGTTGTGATGTTGTGACTTGAGAGTAGTTGTTGGATGCTGTTAGGTTAGGTAGCCTGCAGTACCTTACAGTGTGGAACTGTGTGTCAATACCCTCCCAGCCTATCGTGGAGGAGGAGAGCCAGTTGTTTGATCGTGTTTCTGGAGCCTTTGTCTCGCTGCTGATGACCGTTCAGATGGACCTGAAGGACAAGCTCTTTAAGGTACTTATATTTAACAAACTCTGTTATCCAGAGAGACTTACATTCAGAAAATTCAGTTATCACAGTCATTGCAAGTAGAACCTTCTTCAAAAACAGCTGCTAACTGTAAAATCATTGCTAGTAACTTACTTGAAGAAAAGACAAGTACACCAGTACACAGTAAAGCCTTTGTGTGTTCCAGGTATATGCAGACTGCCTGGCCCAGGCGGTCTATGCAGCGTTCTACGGGGCATTCCCTGAGTCCAGGGAACGTCTAGGCGATGACTTCAAGACAGACCTGACTGACCTCATCTCCGTCTGGGCATCAGGTTAGTGTAAGTGTTTGGGTCTGGTGATCATCGCATGCAACCACATCACGCTGTGTTTGGAGTGCAGTTAAACATCTCAATGCATTACAGACTTTCTAAACAACAAAATGACATACTGTAAATGACAAAGAACAACAAAGGTCAAATCCAAATATATTTGTCACATGCTTGGTGAACAACAGGTATAGACTAACAGTGAAATGCTTTCTTATGGGCCCTTCTCAACAATCCAGAGAGAACAATAGAAACACTTGAAAAAATACTAGAAAAAACACTAGAAAAAATTCTAACACAAGGAAAAAATGCACAATTAGTAACGCTAACCTGGCTATGTACACGGGATACCAGTACAGAGTCGATGTAATTTAGAGAGATATGTACATATAGGTAGAGGTAAAGTGACTAGGCAACAGGATAGATAATAAACAGTAGCAGCAGCGTATGTGATGAGTCAAAATAGTTAGTGCAAAAAGGGTCAATGCAGATAGTCTGGGTAGCTATTTAGTTAACTATTGAGCAGTCTTATGCCTTGGAGGTAGAAGCTTTCAAGGTGTTGTTGGTTCCAGACTTGGTGCCTCGGTATCGCTTGCCATTCGGTAGCAGAGAGACCAGTCTATGACTTGGGTGACTGGAGTCTGACAGCTTTTAGTGCCTTCCTTTGATAAGAACAACATACAGTTAGTGTTTAAAAAATGTTTGTCTGTCTCCTGTGTCTCTCTGTTAGGTGTGAAGCCCACCCTGTTGTCGTGGCAGAGCTGGAACCTGGGCTGGCTGGATCCTGTAGACACGTCCGGGGAGAGCCATGGAGAGTCAGTATGTGGTAAGACCTGATCTACTGACCTGTTGTTTCAGATTCACAGAGGGTTTACATCTAGCTACTGACCTGTTGTTTCAGATTCACTGAGGGTTTACATCTAGCTACTGACCTGTTGTTTCAGATTCACTGAGGGTTTACATCTACAGTGGGGAGAACAAGTATTTGATACACTGCCGATTTTGCAGGTTTTCCCACTTTCAAAGCATGTAGAAGTCTGTAATTTTTATCATAGGTACTCTTCAACTGTGAGTGACAGAATCTAAAACAAAAATCCAGAAAATCACATTGTATGATTTTTAAGTAATTAATTTGCATTTTATTGCATGACATAAGTATTTGATACATCAGAAAAGCAGAACTTAATATTTGGTACAGAAACCTTTGTTTGCAATTACAGAGATCATACATTTCCTGTAGTTCTTGACCAGGTTTTCACACACTGCAGCAGGGATTTTGGCCCACTCCTCCATCCAGATCCTTCAGGTTTCGGGGCTGTCGCTGGGCAATACGGACTTTCAGCTCCCTCCAAAGATTTTCTATTGGGTTCAGGTCTGGAGACTGGCTAGGCCACTCCAGGACCTTGAGATGCTTCTTACGGAGCCACTCCTTAGTTGCCCTGGCTGTGTGTTTTGGGTCGTTGTCATGCTGGAAGACCCAGCCACGACCCATCTTCAATGCTCTTACTGAGGGAAGGAGGTTGTTGGCCAAGATCTCGCGATACATGGCCCCATCCATCCCCATACGGTGCAGTCGTCCTGTCCCCTTTGCAGAAAAGCATCCCCAAAGAATTATGTTTCCACCTCCATGCTTCACGTTTGGGATGGTGTTCTTGAGGTTGTACTCATCCTTCTTCTTCCTCCAAACACGACGAGTGGAGTTTAGACCAAAAAGCTCTATTTTTGTCTCATCAGACCACATGACCTTCTCCCATTCCTCCTCTGGATCATCCAGATGGTCATTGGCAAACTTCAGAGGGGCCTGGACATGCGCTGGCTTGAGCAGGGGGACCTTGCGTGCGCTGCAGGATTTTAATCCATGACGGCGTAGTGTGTTACTAATGGTTTTCTTTGAGACTGTGGTCCCAGCTCTCTTCAGGTCATTGACCAGGTCCTGCCGTGTAGTTCTGGGCTGATCCCTCACCTTCCTCATGATCATTGATGCCCCACGAGGTGAGATCTTGCATGGTGCCCCAGACCGAGGGAGATTGACCGTCATCTTGAACTTCTTCCATTTTCTAATAATTGCGCCAACAGTTGTTGCCTTCTCACCAAGATGCTTGCCTATTGTCCTGTAGCCCATCCCAGCCTTGTGCAGGTCTACAATTTTATCCCTGATGTCCTTACACAGCTCTCTGGTCTTGGCCATTGTGGAGAGGTTGGAGTCTGTTTGATTGAGTGTGTGGACAAGTGTCTTTTATACAGGTAACGAGTTCAAACAGGTGCAGTTAATACAGGTAATGAGTGGAGAACAGGAGGGCTTCTTAAAGAAAAACTAACAGGTCTGTGAGAGTCGGAATTCTTACTGGTTGGTAGGTGATCAAATACTTATGTCATGCAATAAAATGCAAATTAATTATTAAAAAATCATACAATGTGATTTTCTGGATTTTTGTTTTAGATTCCGTCTCTCACAGTTGAAGTGTACCTATGATAAAAATTACAGACTTCTACATGCTTTGTAAGTGGGAAAACTTGCAAAATCGGCAGTGTATCAAATACTTGTTCTCCCCACTGTAGCTACTGACCTGTTGTTTCAGATTCACTGAGGGTTTACATCTAGCTACTGACCTGTTGTTTCAGATTCACGGAGGGTTTACATCTAGCTACTGACCTGTTGTTTCAGATTCACAGAGGGTTTACATCTAGTTTACATCGAGATAAAACTTTTTATGGACAGCTTTAGAGGAGGGAAATCATTTAATACAAAAAGTAGGATATGAAATTCATTCACTTATTTTCTCACAATATTCTTTTGAATATTCTGTTGTAGCTTGCGCTCGTAACTCTCAGCCATGGATTTATATGGTGTGTGTGTGGTGTGTGTGTGTGTGTTTGGTCTGTGTGTGTGTATGTATGTAACTGATTATCTCTCTCTGTGGTTTAGATTTGTCACTAAAGAGGAGAGTGTGTAATGTTAGTGCTGTTTGAAAGTGTGGTGGTGTTCTAGGGGTTCCGTGCTAAGGTTCCAAACACTCCAGACTCTAAGGGGGGAAACAAGGTTCAAATGTATCAAGTTTAGCTGCTGCCAGGGCCTCCCTGTGTCTCCCCCTGGAACCCTCTACACCCTCCTGCCTCTCCCTCATCTCCCCCGTCTCCCCTTGCTTCACCTCTCAACATCTCACCCCTTCCATTCCCTCCACACATGCTGTTGGCATTAAGCACACATGTTGTCTCGTGTCTTCCTTCTTCGCCACAAATCCAAGCAGGGCCTACTGCTTAAAGTGTGTCTCTGGATCGTAGTAAATCGTTCCTCACATTACTTTAACAGGTGGAGAGTTTGCTGCTGTGCCACACTGATTTTACTGATGTTATTGTAGCTGATTCCACGAATCACCAGCGTTCATGCCACTCTGACGTGGTCTGCATCCCAAATAGCATCCTATTCTCCCTGGTCAAAAGTAGTGCACTATATATGGAACTGGGTCCCATTTGGGACGTAGACTGGGTCTGTTCCAGAACTGAGTAAAAATACTATTTCAAATACTCAATCTGGGCTTGATTGAACTTGCCTGGCTTAATGGACCAATAGAATAGTCCTAAAACTATAAACCCTGCCCATCTCGCACTTGATAGATTTTAAATAGTATTTGAACCCAGGTCTGGTCTGTTTTGCTGCTTTTATGTGTCTCTCAGTTCACAACCAGCTACTGTTCCTTTTCATTATCCACATTCACAGTATTGTTGAATAATAGAGGACCATAAATATAGTATTGAGACCAATCAGGCTACCGTTCTGCCTGTCTCAGGTTCCATCTTTTTTTGGTGATGTTGTTCTTTAGGCCTTTTGGTTGCAGACCACACAACAAATGTAATATACAACAGACTGGAATAAAAGAGACTGGACTACACCAAATATTTGTATGGTTTCTATTTATATAGCCAACAAAAGGGCAGGAGAGGTGATCGTATTGGTGTGTTTGGGATATGACTCCCTACAGATGTAGGATCTTAATTTGATCACCCTGTTGAAGGAGAACTTTCCTGCAATGCAGGACATTTCAAACTTGCAGTGTAATTTAGGTTTGAAAAGGCTTCTGAAGTTTGTAATTTCCACTTTGAAAGTGTATCAACCCCTACAAAAATGTCCATTAATTATAATCAACATAATAATTACTATTATTTTCCTGCTGTAGTAAATTGGCTCAAATTAAGCTCCTACAGCTGTACAAGTTAAATGTCTTCCCTATATTAATACTGTACTCCTAGCTAGCTCTCTTCTCTCCTCTATGTCCCAGGCAATATTTTCTATGTCCTAGCAGGTTCAGGGCCGGCTCCAGGCATAAGCGACATAAGCGATCGCTTAGGTATCCCGGTCAATAGGGAGCCCCACGACCCCACCACAAAATACAAAATAATAATAATAAAAAAAAAATGATATACACCCCCAGGAATATTTCTCATTCATTATTTATTTATTATTTGCACTATTTTTTACATTGTAGAATAAAAGTGAAGACATCAAAATTATGACATAACACAAGCTGGTTGAGAGAATGCCAAGAGTGTGCAAAGCTGTCATCAAGGCAAATGGTGGCTATTTGAAGAATCTCAAATATAAAATATATTTTGATTTGTTTAACACTTCTTTGCTTACTACATGATTCCATATGTGTTATGTCATATATATATATATATATATATATATATATATATATATATATATATATATATATATATATATATATATATATATATATATATATATTAGTTTGGATTTGTTATACTCAGTCAGGGTCTCAAATTACTATTGAGAGCCATCTATCTAAACGTAGTAATCATGGCAGAATACTGACCTTTCACACAGGGCACGTGCCTGACCTCCAGTTGGCCCCAACTGATTTTGTTAGTCATTCTCACTCAGATATAGTGCTTTTTGAAGTCTGTTTTGGTTTGATTATTACAAAATAATAATAATTTCGTTTTTTTATTATTGTTTTAAACATTAAATGCACTTGTGCATTATGTGGGTTTAATGCTGTAACATCACAGAATACAAATATTAAGTCCCATGATGGTAGTTACTGCCCATTACTGCTTATCACTTATTAACCATCATTTATACTTTACTTTAATAAAATATTTCAGTTGTTTTGTAAATTACATTTGTTTTGAGTTCATTGAGTTCACAGAAAAAAAACGAACAAAATGGAATTCAAATAATTGTACTGACGTCAGTCGTCAATTAGTTGTTTAAAAAAACGAAAAATAAGCACTACTCAGATAGTGGGTCTAGGGAGTTAATGTGAGCCATGACCAGCCTTTCAAAGCACTTCATGGCTACAGACGTGAGTGCTACGGGTCTGTAGTCATTTAGGCAGGTTACCTTAGTGTTCTTGGGCACAGGGACTATGGTGGTCTGCTTGAAACATGTTGGTATTACAGACTCAATCAGGGACATGTTGAAAATGTCGGTGAAGACACTTGCCAGTTGGTCAGCGCATGCTCGGAGTACACGTCCTGGTAGTCCGTCTGGCCCAGCGGCCTTGTGAATGTTGACCTGTTTAAAGCTCTTACTCACGTCGGCTATGGAGAGCGTGATCACACAGTCGCCCAGAACAGCTGATGCCTCGAAGCGAGCATAGACGTGATTTAGCTCGTCTGGTAGGCTCGTGTCTCTGGGCAGCTCGTGGCTGTGCTTCCCTTTGTAGTCTGTAATAGTTTGCAGGCCCTCCACATCCAACGAGCGTCAGAGCCGGTGTAGTACGATTCAATCTTAGTCCTGTATTGGCGCTTTGCCTGTTTGATGGTTTGTCTGAGGGCATAGCAGGATTTCTTATAAGCGTCCGGGTTAGAGTCCTGCTCCTTGAAGGCGGCAGCTCTACCCTTTAGCTAAGTGCGGATGTTGCCTGTAATCCATGGTTTCTGGTTGGGGTATGTACGTACAGTCACTGTGGGGATGACGTCATCGATGCACTTATTGATGAAGCCAATGACTGATGTGGTGTACTCCTCAATGCCATCGGAAGAATCCCGGAACATATTCCAATCTGTGCTAGCAAAACAGTCCTGTAGCTTAGCATCTGCGTCATCTGACCACTTCTTTATTGACGAGTCACTGGTACTTCCTGCTTTAGTTTTTGCTTGTAAGCAGGAATCAGGAGGATGTAATTATGGTCAGATTTGCCAAATGGAGGGCGAGGGAGAGCTTTGTATGCGTCTCTGTATGTAGTGTAAAGGGGGCCTAGAATTTTCCCTCTGGTTGCACATTTAACATGCTGATAATAATTTGGCAAGACTGATTTAAGTTTCCCTGCATTAAAGTCCCCGGCCACTAGGAGCACTGCCTCTGGATGGGTGTTTTCCTGTTTGCTTATTTCCTTATACAGCTGACTGAGTGTGGTCTTAGTGCCAGCATCCGTCTGCAGTGGTAAATAAACAGCCACAAAAAATATAGTTGAAAACTCTCTCGGCAAATAGTGTGTTCTACAGCTTATAATGAGATACTCTACTTCAGGCGAGCAGAATCTAGAGACTTCCATAGATTCTGTGCACCAGCTGTTGTTTACTAATATACTTGTCTTTCTGGAGTCTGCTGTTCTATGTAGCCGGTGCAACCACTAATACAACCACTAACACACGTTTAAAAGCAATGATGCAACAGATCAGAACGTTTAGCTTAAAATGTTGATAAACTATTAGGCTATTTCTTCACATTATAAGCTCAGTAATGCGCACACGGTAGTAGGCTATACGGGCAAATGTTCCAAAATGCAATCAATTAGGGGGAAAACACCATTCTCAAAAGTGACCGCAAATGCGATTGTGTCACACCAGCCTTCACTTTGGCTCCCCCTCCTGTCTAGCTCAGGCGTTTGGAAAACGCCCTTCACTAATCAACCCCGGACTTGTCTCGTCATCATTACACACACCTGGTTCCAATCCCCACTCTATCACTGTATATATACTCCCTCTGCCATTTGTCTTTGTTGGTCATTGTAAATGTTACTTGTTTTCCTGAGAGGAATCTCTCCTACTATTTCCTGGAACTTTATACTTTGCACTTTAGGTTTCGTCCCGCTTTGAACTATGGTGCTTAAATAAATTCAGTAGTTCTAAACATGTGACTGCTCCTGCCTACTCCTCTTTACATGTGTGACATTATGCATGTAATGCTTTATTATAAAGGTGCATTTTAGTGGTGAAAATGATGTTCCCCAAACTTGAAACTCACTCACTGCCTATTTATACCAGTTAGGCTATAAATCCGGTTGTAAAGCGGATTAATGTGCTTAATTGTAAGAAGTTATTTGGCCACTTTAATTGTGATACAAACGTTATCAAAACATATAGGCCTATGGGCTAGGCTACATGAGGTGTGCGACTATGATTTGAAAAAGTCACAAAAAAAGGCATGCACTGTTTCTTGCCTTACCACTCACAAGCTGGGCATCATTTACAATTGATAATATATCATTCACAAGTCACCCATTAGACTATTCTTGATTTAATCGTTTCTTTACATTATCATCCCATTTGCATTGATGTCAGAGTGATTAGAGGGAAAATAGAGTGCTGAGTACCAAACAGTAAGCAAGTTTGGTTGGCTACTAATGACCATCAGCAGCATCAGAGCTTGGAGAAGCCTACTTACTGTGACTAAATGGTCACATGCAATTTGACCGTGGTCATGACCGCTGGTGTGGCGGTAATATGGTCACCTTAACAGATCTACACCCAACCAAATCTCGCTTAGGGCCACCAAAAGGCTAGAGCCGGCCCTGTGTACACTCTCATAGCTCTCTCTCCTCTATGCTTTCAGCAGGCCTCTGACAGGACTAGCTCTCCTCTCTCCTTTATTTTTCTAACCCTCAAGCCTAACCTCCAGTTATCTCTGTACTCTATGTTTATTGCAGGCCTTGCTAACTCTCTGTCCTCTATGTTCATAGCAGACCTAGCCTCCATAGCTACCTACAGCTGTTCTCTCTGTCCCAGGCAGTCTCTTCTATGTTCCTAGCAGGCCTAACCAGCTCTCTCCTCTCTCTTCTATGTTCCTAGCAGGCCTAACCAGCTCTCTCCTCTCTCCTCTATGTTCCTAGCAGGCCTAACCAGCTCTCTCCTCTCTCTTCTATGTTCCTAGCAGGCCTAACCAGCTCTCTCCTCTCTCTTCTATGTTCCTAGCAGGCCTAACCAGCTCTCTCCTCTCTCTTCTATGTTCCTAGCAGGCCTAACCAGCTCTCTCCTCTCTCTTCTATGTTCCTAGCAGGCCTAACCAGCTCTCTCCTCTCTCTTCTATGTTCCTAGCAGGCCTAACCAGCTCTCTCCTCTATGTTCCTAGCAGGCCTAGCCAGCTCTCCTTTCTATCCTCTATGTTCCTAGCAGGCCTAACCAGCTCTCCTTTCTATCCTCTATGTTCCTAGCAGGCCTAACCAGCTCTCTCCTCTATGTTCCTAGCAGGCCTAGCCAGCTCTCCTTTCTATCCTCTATGTTCCTAGCAGGCCTAACCAGCTCTCTCCTCTATGTTCCTAGCAGGCCTAACCAGCTCTCTCCTCTCTCCTCTATGTTCCTAGCAGGCCTAGCCAGCTCTCTCCTCTTTCCTCTATGTTCTAAGCAGACCCAGCTCTCTTCTCTACAACCCAGTTAGCTCCTGTTGGCTGCAGTCTCCTCCACAGTCTGTTGGGAATCCACAGCCTTGAGTTAGAAATGTGTTTACATTTTGAACATGTTACAAATGATCTGCTAAGACTAACTTTGCGTGACTTGGCAGAGGCCTTCACCTTGCTCAGACTTTGTTTGGGTCAACCTTATTCTGGGGTTTGCTCTCTCAACTTGACTTTCTTTATCTGTCAGAGCTGCTCAGAACCAGATGTGAACCCCAACAGAAGGTAAAGCTCCCATGAAATTTCCCCCCCGGGGGATCAATAAAGTACCTATCTCTATCTATCTATCTATCTGCCTATATGTGAGCGTGTGTGTGTGTGGGGGTATGGTGTGTGTGTGTGTGTGTGTGTGTGTGTGGCCGCCTGCCAATACGCTCTCCCCTCAATCTAACAGCTCTCAGATTTCACTCAATACAATATACAGTTATGAGGGAATTATTACAATATTCAGTCCGTATGTTGACATTTTTATCCGCCCCTGCATCAAATAAAGAGATTCATCCAGGACTTGTGTTATTGTGATGTACCTTATCAGACAGGGATTCATGTTATTCATCTGTCTCATGCATCTCACTGCTGGACCCTTATCTAAATTAAACTTGTATTTAATCTTGTTGGTACAAAGTACAGCAGATTTGATTATCTAGTCATTTAGTCATATAAGATGGGAACTAATCTGGTTAACATCTCTGGAGAGAACTCCAACGCAGTGAGACAGAACGTTTTATTAACGCCAGCAGTCTGAAGGACCCAGACCTGCAGCAGACCTTTAAACCGTGATAAACTGCAGGATTTTTTTTTAGGCCATCAGTATTAAGAGACTAATAGAAGGTGTTGGAAGAATTATATATGGCTCTGTAGGGGTCTTTACTCACAATCTCTGAATATGTTTTTGAGATCCTAGCCAAGCACACATCCTGAAAAGATCTTTAGAGATCCTAGAAGATGCTGTAAGATCCTACAAGATCTTAGAGGATCACCAGGCAGGGATACTTGTCTCTTGTCGTGGTTTAACCGGTAAACCCACAATCCAATAATACTTTATTCTGTTGTTATATTATATATTATATAACATATAACGTATAAAACATTGTTATGGTAAATGAGGCATTGATTAATGCTCAATTTTAAAATAAAATCTTTGTACCATCACATCTAAGGCAATATGACACCAACTTGGATGGAGGTACATTACACACTCCCCATCTCTCGTCATGATCTGTTCCATCTTTACCGAGAACCATAATCCGGATTTTTAACAGGGTCATTAGCATCTTGGTTATAGTACATAGTATGATGGTTCTTATAGTATGATGGTGGAACCCTATGACATTCTGTATATCAGTATCTGTGTTTAAAATAAAAAACACTTAAGATGTCAGATATAGGCTGGTTTATTATCCATATCCTTTTGAAATTCCTGCCGTTCAGTTTTTCTCTGAATGTCTTGAATTTTGCCATTCAGATATTCTCTGAATGTCTTGAATTTTGCTGTTGAGTTATGCTCTGAATGTCTTGTATTTTGCTGTTCAGTTATTTGCCGTTCAGTTATTCTCTGAATGTCTTGTATTTTGCTGTTCCGTTATTCTCTAAATGTCTTGTATTATAGCTGTTCCTTGAATGTGTTGTTGGCAGCTGAAAGGTTGTAGTTTCTCTGGTTCCAACCCAACCCTCTGCTCACACTCCTGGCCAGCGAGGCTTATGGGTAGTGGCAGGCATGGTTTAAGTCCCCAAAGATGACGAAGGAAAACACATCTTAAAAAATATATATGTACACTCCAAACACCCCATAATAACTCAGCTTTGGTTTTTATATAAATAACACAAATAATAACTTACAACAATAGATAATAACACCAACATTATAGGCCAGTATGGAGATTTAGCAGTTTAGTTGAAAATGTACAGACAGAGTGAACGTCTTTAAAAGGTTATTTATAAGGTTTTCCTTTAGGTAATGAGATGACTAGTACAGTATGTGTGATGTGCTTCACGAACATCCAAAAACAGAAAATATGAAATGAATGGAGTGATTAAATGAAGCCTCTGGTATGCTGCTGCAGTTAAGTTAAATGTGTTAGTGAGACCAATAATACCTTAGTAAAGCATTATGGTATCTGGCAGGACATGGAATGTCTCAACAGAAGAAAAAAAAAGCCCTCATCTCAAAGCTCAAATAAATACCATTTAACACGTCAGGGGCATAACAGAGATCAACGCTAACAATTTATATAATCATTAATTATAGTGGAGGAAGATCAAGGCATACAGTATAACATACACATGTAACACGCTGTGTGTTCTGGTCTCTCATTCCTAACTTCATCAGCAGCAGCATCAGCGTTGCATTCTTACATTGTTAAATCTGCGTTCCAAATGGCACCTTATTCTCTATATACTGCACTACTTTTGACCAAGGAGAAAACATTTTATTAAATAAAAAATACTTGATTTATCCCACAAAGTGCATTATTTTACATAATTTGGGACACAGTTATTATCAAACCTTAGTAAATTAATAGGGAGTCAAGGAGCAGCTGTCTCCATGTAATTACATATGTATTTTACTTCGTACACATCTATATATATTTATCAATATATATGTTTTGTGTGTATATATATATGGTGTGCTGTGAACACTTGTACAGTGAAAAGGCAAGTCCAGCTTGCTGTCTGTCTTTACATTGATCCAGCGTCAAGCTAATTGAGTTTTTGCTTTGGACCTTCTCTGCTGACAATTCATGCCTGTTAATATGTATATGGCACTGTTTGATTATAATACTACGTTTAGTTACACTTTATTTTACAGTCTGCTTTCTACCTGGTATTTACTTAAACATAACATGAAAACAAATTATTATTACTCAGTAACTAGCTCTTAGAATATTTGGGATTAAGTGAAACAACTAGCACTAAAATAGGTACCATTTGATATCACATCGTTTTACATTTTATTGATTGATTAAGTAGGCTATAATTAAGCAGTAAGGCCCTAGGGGGTGTGGTATGTGACCAATATACCACAGGTAAGAGCTGTTCTTATGCATGACGCAAAAGGGCGCCGTATGGGGGGGAAAAGTTAGGATGATTCTAAGGGCCTGTGACTGACAGGGGCCCTAAAAATATTATTCCAGCATTAGGTAAAAACATTTTGGAGCCCAATGTTATATATTTTCATGGGGCCCAAAATCCCTGGAGGCTCCCCTGATGACGCAACACAGAGTGCCTGGTGCCTTATTGCTCTTATAAACTGGTTACCAATGGAATTAGAGCAGAAAAAAATCAATGTTTAGTCCTGCACTTATAATACAAATTACTGTATAACCAGCTGTTTATTTGAGTAAATTCCAGGTAAATACCAACTGTAATACTACGCCTATATTCATTACACTATTACCCTATATAATAAGGGAACTAAAACTAGTATAACAGTAAAACTATTATCAATAATAATACCTTTCTTGAGTAAAGTAAGTGACTGATCAGCTTACTTTGGCGTTACAGTTTGACATTGCCTGGAGAATTCATTCAGTAGGAAATGTTTTATTTAAAAATGTTCTCAAACATCCCTTTTCTAATTCCTTTCCCTGTATTGCGTTTACCCCTAAACAACCGTTAGCCATGCTGAAACAGTGCTTGACTTCATCCATATCAAGGTTATTGTTAGTGTTATTGACCACTATCCATTCTGTAAAGAAATATGAGATAAACAGGTAGTTGTAGTGCCATCATAACGGTGTAGAAAACCTTGTTACAAAAAGGTACTAACGTAATTGCAAACTGAAAAAAATATTGTAAATGCTTAAAGGTCCAGTGCAGTCAAAACGTGATTTCCCGGTTTTTATATATATATTTCCACACAATGAGGTTGGAATAATACTGGGAAATTGCCCTTTTAGTGTAAGAGCTGTTTGAGAAGACTGCATGAAATGTCAGCCTGTTTTGGTAGGATGGAGTTTTGGCCTGCCTGGTGACATCACCATTAAGAAAGAGTTCCTAATCTCCCTGCCAATAACAGCTAGTTTTCAGTTTTCCCCTCCCCACTCAGACCACTCCCAGACAGTCCTAGCTATATTGCTCTTTGCTAAGTAGCTATTTTTGTTTCTTTTTGCCTATTTTAATTTAAATCAATCACAGTAAGGTACTTAATTGTTACTCAGAACAGCTGCATTGGACCTTTAACATTCACACTACTGAGGAGGACCGTGCATCAGTTTTACACTAAAAACCTTGACACGTGAATGGAAAGGTAGCTACAGAACATATTTACATTGTACCAGCCAGGAGAGTGGTGTTGTTGATAATGATGAGTAGATTTATTTTCTCTGTGTTTCACAGCTAATATGACGTGACTGAAGTGGTATACTGTACTGACTGGAGTTAGATTCAGGAAATTATACAACAAAGATCTGCAGCTAAGCCGTCACTACGTCCAAGAATCCCAACATGTGTCTCTTCATCTGGACGTAACAGCTTCAGTCCTTTCTGTTCTCAGGCTTTTCTGCTCTCTCAGTCCTCTCTCCTATCCTTCTTTCCTCATCTTCCAGTCCTCCAGTCCTCTTTGAGTCCTATCCTCCTCTCCTCTTTCAGTCCTCTCCTCCTCTCCTCTTCCAGTCCTCTCCTCGTCTTTCAGTACTCTCGTCCTCTTTCAGTCTCCTCCCTCTCTTTCAGTCCTCTCCTCACATCCTCTTTCAGTCCTCTCCTCACATCCTCTTTCAGTCCTGTCCTTGTCTTTCAGTACTCTCGTCTTTTTTCAGTTCTCTCCTCCTATTCTCTTTCAGTCACCTCTTCCTTTTTCAGCCTCCTCCTCTCCTTCTCTCAGACGCCAGTCCTCTCCTCCTCTCCTTCTCTCAGACACCAGTCCTCTCCTCCTCTCTACATTTCATGGGGATGAAGTGGGAGGCAATGTGTTCCCTCCTGGTCTTCTTCCCTCTCAGTGGTCTGCCCTTTTGAGACAGAGCAATGAACATCTCCTTGCCGTTTCTAGTCCACTTAGCAGACGAGTACGCGTTGAAGTAGTTTTCTAGGAAAATCTCCTTGAAGTTGCAGTTCTCATTGTAGATTTTCTGTAAAAAATAAATAAATGGTCATTTAGTCGACACTTTTGCCACTCTTAAGGAAAACCTTGTTAAAAAGTGTTGGAGGCGCTAGAATAAAATATAAAATCGTATTGTGCAAAAAATAAAATAATTATATAACCTTGCCTTTTGTGAACTAACAATGACTTTGATGATAGATCGCTCGTCCATATATATACAGCGGGTGAAATAAGTATTGAACACGTCACCATTTTTCTCAGTAAATATATTTCCAAAGGTGCTATTGACATGACATTTTCACCAGATGTTGGTAACAACCCAAGTAATCCATACATACAAAGAAACCAAAACAAATAAGTTCAGAAATTTTAAAATCGTCATTTTAAAACAGTTACAGAGTTTAATGGCCAGGATTGGAGAAAACTGAGGATTTATCAACATTGTAGTTACTCCACAATAATAACCTAATTGACAGGGTGAAAAGAAGGAAACCTGTACAGAATTAAACATATTCCAAAACATGCATCCTGTTTGCAACAAGGCACTAAAGTAATACTGCAAAAAATGTGGCAAAGCAAATAACTTTTTGTCCTGAATATAAATTGTTATGTTTGGGGCAAATCCAATACAACACATTACTGAGTACCACTCTCCATATTTTCAACCATAGTGGTGGCTGCATCATATTATGGGTATGCTTGTAATTGTTAAGGACTGGGGAGTTTTTCAGGATAAAAATAAACTGAATAGAGCTAAGCACAGGCAAAATCCTAGAGGAAAACCTGGTTTAGTCTGATTTCCACCAGACACTGGGAGATTCATCTTTCAGCAATACAATAACCTAAAACACAAGGCACTGTACAGTACAGTGCATTCCAACCCTGTCTAGCAGAGAAACTGTAGTTTAGTTAATTACCTTGCCTTGCAGTAGGCCAGTCCTGTTCATGGAGATATAGTACTGGCTCTTCACTCCTTTGATAGCTAACACTCCTCCCTCGGACACCGTACGGAACTCCAGGATACCTACAGAGACAGGGGGCAGATATATAATATAACTCCTTGCACTGTTTTCATTTTGCTACCTTAAAATTAAATCTAAAAAGGGATTTTTTGTGTAGACTTTCACTAGGGACTCTACATACCCTTTGAGCTACAATCACAGAGGACATACTGCACATATAAACTTAACAATCACATGACAAATATCTAAATACTAAAGAAGACTGTCAAATATATCAATACCCACAATATATACCTAACAATCACAGTACTGATATAAGAGACTACCACTGTATCTAAATATATAAAATGTAATAATCACATGACGAGGACCATCACAGTAGACCTATCAGAGAGTCCTAGTCAGGACAGATAGTAGGTATGAGACCATAGAGACCTAATAGCCAATCCCAGTCAAGCGTTCCTCTCCTCTTATCAGTATTCATCTTCATTAATCTAACAGGAATGAGGTCTTAGTGGTTAATCAGTCTGCGGTTAGGTTGATCTCTGGCTGTACTGGATGTATCCAGGCAGGCCCTCCTCTCTCTTCCCTGGGTGGCCATTACTAAACCACAGCTTCATGCCCTGCCACATATGGGAGGCAGACTAGGCATGCTCCACCGGGACTGAGAAAACTACCTACTGTCCTGCGCTTTGCACGCTACACCCCAGCCCCAACTCCTGCTCCAGCCCCAACCCCAGCCTCAGTCTTCAGACCTACACCTCAACTCTCTCTCTCACTCTCTGTGGGAGAGGACTTGTTGGTTTGCTTTACGGCCATGGAGCACCGCTGAGATTAACAACATCGTTTAGATATCTCACGGGATACTCAGATATAAACTTGATGTGATTTATTTACAACTACTCAAATAACAAGGTGTTCAACTCTTATTCAATTGTTAAAATCAACTTTACATATCACAATCATTTATATGCTTTTAAATATATTATAGACAGTATATGATAAACAAAACACTCTCTTTCTCTGTGAAACCAAACAACTGACTAGGATCGTAGACTAGAATAATCAATCTGTCAAATCTCATAAAATCACCCATTCTCCTAAATCTATACAAAGATCTCGTCTGGACGCTACAGCAATCAGCTCGTTTCCCTGATATACTAGATAGATGCCTGCTCTCTGAACTGGTGCTAAACACCAGTTTAGCACCAGTTCAGAGAGCAGCTCATGTCAATCATGTTCGGCAGGAATATTTTATGAAAACAACTGCAGTAAAGTGCGTTACTAAGTACATCCTCAATGCTAAAGGCATTTTAGATTATTTTATGTAGCACTCACAGACAGACGGATGGACAGAGCGACAGACAGACAGAGCGACAGGCAGGCAGACAGACATACAGACAGTGGTCATGCTTTGATGTGTGTGTAGCAGCTTCATGGACACTCAGATTAAATGCTGAGCAATTTGTCAGGTCAAACAATTGATGCCAATATCTCAATGAATGAATGAATGAATGAGAGAGAGAGAGAGAGAGAATTTTTTTTTTGAATTTGACAATCCTTTTTATTACAAAAATTTCAAACTTCATTCCAATATCTTGGCAATAAAAACATTCACAAAACAGGTCACGCTTTTCAATCTATTCTTATAAATAATAATTCACATCAACACTTCCGAAATAACCAGTTCATTATCAACTAATGAACACAGCACATTATCACAGCACCACTCAATTTCAAAAATATTCAATGTACTCATTAGTTTATAAAAATTAAACTCAATTGCAAGTCGTGATTTTACAATTTTTTTAAAAGCTGGTATAAGTTCTTGTTCACCTTTCTGTTCAATTTTATCTCTCCTAGTTATATAAATTGCTAATTTTGCAATACCAACAATAAAATTAAGCAATTGACATTTGTATTTTTTCTTAATAGTATACATACAACCAAGAATAAAATCCTGCTTTGTAAAACATACCTCAAAAGATCCAAAAATAATCTCTAAAAGGCTAAACAAAACAGAAAGTCTGTTACAAAACATAAAACAATGGAACACAGTCTCCCTTTCTATACAAAAAGGACAATTTTCACTTACATTTGGGTTCAACATTGCCACAAAAGAGTTAAAGGCTATGGCCCCATGGAGTATCCTCCATTGGAGATCACCAACTCTTTTAGGTAAGGGAGGTTTGTACAGAATCCTCCACACTGGTTTTGTTGTTTCAGTAATCTCCAATGTGTCTCTCCATACAGTATCACTTCTGTTCTTTAACCATTTCATATTTATCACTTTCACAATACTTCTGTACAATGATTTCCCTTTAACTTCAAAAAAGTCAATTTGCTCATCAAGTTCCTTCTTCAACAAGGGATTAATATCATTAAATGAACTAAGATCAGGTACAATACTTATATCTGGAAAGAAATCTTCACAATCTGGAAATATACATTTCTTATTGTACTCATCAAGTAAAAGTATTTCTTGTACATTCAAAGCCCCCTGCAGTTTATCTAAAAAACATTTAATGTATCGTGCAGACTTTACCTTTAAAAAGGCTGAAACTGCTTCTACATCTTTAAAATCAGGACCTGCATTATTTATGATGTGTTTCAATTGTAGAGATCCACTTCTATACAACACATCTTTAAGACCTGGTATTTCGTCACCAGATACATCGAGACGTGCTCCACACACAATGGGCTCTTCCAGTAACCAGTACAGAGACATTAATGTTTCCATCCATTGAGGCTTAAACAGACTCCATATTTTAAAAAGACTTCGATAGAAAGCAGGAACTCCTCTAAAATCAAATTTTTTAGAGTCCATTAAAAACAAAACAGTGTCCAGACCAAGTCCACTTATTCGGCGTAAAATGCATTGAGCCACTGGTCTCCATACCAGTCTTTCAGATCCCAGCATAAATTTCTGCAGAAACTGAAGACGATAAGCAGCACATCTACTTGACAAATGCACTAGACCTTGGCCTCCATCCTCTTTAGCCAGGAACAAAACACTTTGAGGGATCCAATGCAAATTGTCCCAAAAAAAATTCACAATTTCTGCTTGGATTTTTGGTAAGAGACCAACAGGAGGGTCAACGCATGCAAGTCTATGCCACAGGGAAGAAGCTGCAAGATTGTTAATAATGAGTGTGCGTCCTTTGAATGATAACTGAGGAAGCAGCCATTTCCATTTTTTCAAACGTCCTGTTACTTTATCTGCCATTCCTTCCCAATTCTTCTGCATGAAAGTTTCAGAACCTAAGAAAACGCCAAGATATTTTAACCCATCTTTTTGCCATAATAATCCTCCAGGTAGAATAGGATTCCCTCCTTCCCATTTCCCAATCAATAAGGCATCACTTTTCCCCCAATTAACAATTGCTGATGAAATATCTTTAAAATCATTAACAATCTGTTGTACAATTTGAACATCATCACTATCATTTATAAAAACAATAACATCATCAGCATATGCAGATAAATAAAAAGCATTATTACACTGTGGCAATGTTAGACCCTTTAACTTGTTTCGAAACATAAAAAGCAGTGGTTCTATAGCCAGCACATATAACAGCCCAGACATGGCACAACCTTGTCTAACGCCTCTCTGCACTTTAAAGGGTGCGCACAAACTACCATTCAATTTAATCACACTCTCAATATCACAATACATTGTTCTGATCATATCAATAAAACTAGAATTAAAACCAAAAGCTTGTAAAGTATGCCACAAGTAAAGGTGTTCGACCCGATCGAATGCCTTCTCTTGGTCTAGAGAAATAAGGCCAGTATTTATACCAAACAGCTTTGAAACTTCCAAAACATCTCTGATTAGAGTTACATTATCAAAAATCGATCTATTTGGTACACAGTATGTTTGATCGTAGTGTATCACCTTCCCTATTATTTTACTTAATCTTGTAGCCAAAGTTTTGGACAGGATTTTATACTCTGAGCACAAGAGAGAAACAGGCCTCCAATTCTTTATATTTTGAAGATCACCTTTTTTTGGCAATAGAGTGATAACTGCCCTTCTACAACTGAGTGGAAGAAAACCATTAATTAGGCTTTCATCAAACACTGATACGAGATCTTCTCTTAAGATGGGCCAGAAAGTTTTATAAAATTCAATGGGTAACCCATCAATCCCAGGGGATTTCCCATTCTCCATACTCATCATTGCAATGTAAAGCTCTTGTTCTGTGAGAGGTTGTTGCAAACTTTCATTGCTCTCTTCGTCAAGTTTTGGCAGACCTTCAAAAAAACTATTAGTGGTCATCTTTTCATTTATTAAATCAGCTGTATATAATTTTTTATAAAACTGTACAGCAACTTCTCTTATCTCCGAAGTTTTATTTACTTCTTGTCCTGTATCAGAGACCAAGGAATGAATGATTCTACTTTGACTATTTTTTTTCTCCATACTGAAGAAAAATTTGGAAGGCGCATCCATTTGTGTAACTTTCTGGAAACGTGAGCGAACCAGCGCTCCCTGTGCCTTAATGTCCATCAGGTTACCCAATAAAGTTCTTTGATGTCAAAGCTTCAATATGTTATTTTTTACCCGTAGATGCAGACAAACTGTACAAATCGATTATATCAGTCTCTAAAATATTCAGTGATCGAGTTAGTTCTCTTGTAACATTAAGAGTATATTGCTGGCAAAAGCTTTTGATTTGTATTTTCCCGCAATCCCACCACTGCTGTAAAGAGCTATATAAATACTTTTGTTTTTTAAAAACATCCCAGAAAAAGTTGAAAGAGTCTTTAAAATGTTTATCATCAAGCAAGGATGTATTAAGATGCCAATAGGCACTGCTTGACTTCACATTACTAACTAATACAGAACAAAGAACTGCACTGTGGTCTGAGAAACCTACAGGATTAATTTGAGAAGATTTAAAAATATTGAACTGGTGCTTAAAACTGTAAAACCGATCAAGACGTGCCAAAGACAATGAATTATCTTTACAATGAACCCATGTATATTGTCTTAATTGTTTATGCATATTTCTCCAAATATCACAGAGATCAAAAGTTTGAACGAGTTGCTTAATAACTCTTTGGGATGCAACATGTGGTTCTAAATGATTTCGGTCTACTTTATCGTTCTCAGTACAATTAAAATCTCCACCTAAAACTAGAAAATCATCTGTATTTAGGCTTTTCAGAGTAGTGTTATTTAAGTTTAAACTCTTTCCACCCCACTATTAGGAGCATAAATATTTAAAAACACCATAACAATTTTTTCAAATTTAACAATAACTTTTAAAAAACGACCTTTTTCAATTTCAACAAAATCATAAGATACTGGAGTCACATTTTTAGAAAATAAAATTGCAACACCTCCACTAATAGAGGATTTATGACTAAAAAAAAGTTGACCTCCCCACTCTCTTTTCCAGTCTACCTCATTTATTTGATCACTATGTGTTTCTTGTATTAACATGACATCAACAGACTTCTGATGTATAAACTCATACAACATCATCCTTTTACGAACTTCTCTAGCTCCATTTAAATTTAAAGTTCCAATTTTTAGTTGACTCATAGTTTTATTTAAATTCAACAAGAAACTAAGATGGAAAAAAACGGAGATTGTGCATATGGTAAAAAAAAACAAAAATAAGGATTTAAACCATGGCATTCTTCTCATCTCTAGGAATTTGTTTTTTTTAACTTGTTTACATATTTGCGTAAACGGTACACCTCGAGATCTGAGAAAGCTCCTTCTTTCATCAAATATCTGGTGTCTTTCACGAACTGTGCACGATTAGGAAAATAATCCTCAATCTGCACACCTTTTAGCCCTTTAGTTTCCTGCAGAAAACCACGAATGTCTTCGGCTTTATACAAAACATTTACGATTTCATTTTGAGAACAAGCAGAATACTCTGAACACACAGAAACGCTAGAATCAGAATCATCGTCATCCGAAGCTATGATTTCCTCTTCAGCGTCACCTTTTTTGACTTGTTTACTGGTTTTATCGTTTCGATTCTTTTTTCTTTTAATTGGACTTTTGAAAGTTGATTCAATTTCCATTTCCAATTCACAGTCATTCAATCTCAAGTCTTCCTTTACAGTGTCTCGATCTTGTTCTGCAAAAGCAGAAAATACTGTCTTGCTCAACCCAACCGCGTTCTCTACCGCCACAGACTCCTTCACAACCCCTCCATCATCCACAGGAGAACCAGACCCCGGTGTCCCCGCGCTGTTCACCCCCGCGAGCGGCTCGTCTAGCAGCGCGTTACTCGCAGCTACACTGCTTTCAGCCTCCAGCGACGCGGCCGCGGGTGAGCTAGTTTCAGCCTCCGCAGGTGCGCTAGTTTCAGCCACAGCGCTCGCGCTCCCCGCTTGATCTGCTTTAATCTGTTCTGTGTTCTTATTCACTTTATCAGGGCAATTACGACTAAGATGCCCAATTTTCCCACAACCAAAACATTTGATCGTAGTATCAGATGATGCGAAGACAACATAATCAAAGGAATCTATTTTAAATTTAAATACCAAGTCAAGTTCATCCTCGCCATCCTTCAGAATCATAAACACCTGCCTCCTAAAAGACACGAGATGTTTAACTAAAGGCGATTTACATCCAAGCGGAATTTTTTTGATGGGGGAAACTTTCTTGCACGATTATCTCGTCTTTCACAAAAGGAGGGACGTTTGAAATCATTATTTTCTTGGCGGGAGTACTAAGAGGAAACACCGGCGCGAGTGACCCTTTAATTACAACACCATTTTGCACCATTTCATTCGCTTTCTCAATCGTTTTAAAAAAAACCACTAACGCATTGTTCATTCGCGAGGCGGACACGATGTTCATGACCCACAACATCTCCTACAGCCAAACAAACATCTTCCACGTTAGCATTTGAATCAATTTTTACTCCATGACGCCGAGTTAAATTTTCAAAAGCCATCGTGTTTGGAGTCGCCACTATCCTCACAAAAATACAACGAAAAAAAACAAACAAAATCTAAATACCTCAAAAAAAGAAAAACACAAACGTAACACTTACAAGAAAAAAAGTTTGAAAAAAAAAGCACTCTTACCAGCCACAGGCTACAACTCGCACGCACACTCACCACGCTCCGCCCACTCACTCCCAGCATGCACGAGAGAGAGAGAGAGAGACCAATTAGGATCTGGCTAAAAATACTTGAATCAGTTATTCTACAACCACCTAAAAGGAAGTGATTCCCAAACCTTCCATAACAAAGCCATCACCTACATAGAGATGAACCTGGAGAAGAGTCCCCTAAGCAAGCTGGTCCTGGGGCTCTGTTCACAAACACAAAACAGAACCCCAGGACAACAACACAATTAGACCCAACCAAATCAGGAGAAAACAAAAAGAGAATTACTTGCAGTCCAAGAAGGCTCAACCAATCACCCAACATAACTCATGAATATTAATGACTGCCTCCAGCTAAAATTTAGGTTTTGGTACTACGGTTTAGGTTTTGGTACTACTGTTTAGGTTTTGGTACTACGAAAGACGATTCTCTTCTTTCTACTAGGTGAAAAGCGGAAATGAGTATGGCATCCTGGCATTTAAAGCATACATATTCTATTTTACGAAATTTCACATAATGATGAAACATACCCAAAATGCCTACAATTTAGATCGCAAGTACGGGTATACGGGCACCGACGTTTATCTCATCCTGTGTTATATAATAATAAATAAAGGTAAAATAAAAAATAAAAATAAAATATACTGTACTATAGCCTGTTAGCTCATACAGTACAGTATATCACCTGTGTTTGTTTGGTTGTCAGGTTGGACTAACACAGTGAATAGGACATTGAGCAGAATACCCTGAGAAACTGACCTCAAACCTGTTCCTATAACAGCCTCTTAACACTGTCCACCCTGGGAAACAGATCCTATGCCTGTTCCTGTAATGGTATCTCATTGTTGGTGTACTCTCTTGTTTTAGCATAAAGGGTTAGAAAGACTGACTCGAAAACAAGAGAAACTGTACGATTTAATCAATGCAAGTCTGCACAAATAGCACATAATGTATGTATCTAAATTCCTTCCTCTCAGCCATTGTCTGCCTGCCTGCCTGCCTGCCTGCCTGCCTGTCTGTCTGTCTGTCTGTCTGTCTGTCTGTCTGTCTGTCTGTCTGTGGGTCGAGAGTTTCAAGTTCCATGGTGTCCACATCACCAACAAACTATCATGGTCCAAAATCACCAAGACAGACAGACAGACAGACAGACAGACAGGCAGGGAGGCAGGCAGGCAGGCAGGCAGGCAGGCTACCTTGGTCACGCCAGCATTCCACTGACACACAGACAGACAGACAGACAGGCAGGCAGGCAGGCAGACGGACGGACGGACGGACGGACAGGTGTTTTACGTGACTCAGTATGCAGGCACACTCACACATACACACTAACCCCGTATCTATGTGGATAGACTAGGTCAGTTTGGGCTACTCCACTGTGGTGTTTTAATATGTGGGTGAGTGCATGTTTCATGCCAGTTCATTTGTCCTGACCGTCTGCATCCCCAGCCCCACCTCCCAGCACCTTGGTTTACTTCATTAGTGGCTGTGTTTACATGGTGTTATGGTTGGCTCTGCCAGAGGCCACACCTGCTTCACTTTACCTCTGTCACTTTGGCTGCCCTAACAGAGATACATGACCCATTACCAATGTGATTACACTGCCGAGGGAACATTGGACAATAACATCAGAATGTTCCAGGGAGTCCCAGAGGGGAGAGAGCTAGCTGCTATATGACCGTGTTCCAACAGCCTAATTACTCCCTCAACAGACTGGGAGATAACAGACTGTCTCTCCGTTTCTCGGTTTCTATCCCTCTGTTGTTGTTTTCTCTCTCTCTCTCTCTCTCTCTCTCTCTCTCTCTCTCTCTCTCTCTCTCTCTCTCTCTCTCTCTCTCTCTCTCTCTCTCTCTCTCTCTCTCTCTCTCTCTCTTTCTCTCTCCCCCCCTTTCTCTCCCCCTCTCTCTCTCTCTCTCTCTCTCCCTAGACATGAGTGACTAAGATTTCAGAAAAGTGGACTTGCTCAACCTTATTGTTATTAACAGTAACACATCAGCCGTAAAAATGTTTAGACATCTCTGAGAGTCTAAAGTAGCCCATAAATATACAGGGAGTAGAATCTATAATTCATCCTCTCTACATCTACTGTTGCTGAGAGTCTACTCAGAACCAACTGTTAGTAAGAGATGAATCCTACAACACAGACTGGAATTCAATCAAACCTGCCACACCAGTTTACACGGTGTCTATCTTTGTTTACAAACTACTACTTGCGCAATATGGGTTTATTTATACAGTTGGTGAGTTAAGGGTTAATTAGGGCTAAGTGCCTTGCTCAAGTGTACATTGGCAGAATTTCAGTTCTGGGATTGGATCTAGCGATCTTTCGGTTACTGGCTCAATGCTCTAACCCCGGCAGCCCCTATTCGGTCTTCAGTGGGCGCGGGGGGGGGGGGTTGCGGGGGGGGGTCTTCCTGGGGAATACATCTATACATCAACCTTTAGCAGCGGCGGCCACGATTTAGCTGCTAAATGTATATAGGGGAAACAGTGGTCTTACTGTAACAGTTGGTGGGGTCTTGTGTCCCGTTGATGTGGCCGTAGTCGTCGACGGTAAGGAACCACTGCGTCCGGCTGAACAGCTGTCGTATGCGTACGTCTCCCCCCTCCATGTAGTCGTAGTTCCGTGCGTGGTGCTTGGAGCAGTTCATGATGGCGGCCAGCTGCTCGGGTGTGCAGTCGCTGCAGGCCACACACACGCTGCCCAGCAGGAAGATGATGTGAAGGTACAGTCCAGACACCAAGTTAGGCAGGTTGCATGGCAGTGTCATCCATCTGGGCATTATAATGCACTGCTGTGGGGCGCCACGGACAACATGCTGAAATACAGCTGTCTGCTCCAGCAGACAGAACAGAACAGAGAGCCAGACAGAGCCCTCTTAGCGCTATTCACTAGGAGCCTGGCCGGGTTGGACCCCCTGACCTGTGACCTGTAACCCCTGGCTGGGGCGCTGAGGCCAGCTGGTGGGAGGTGGAGTGGGCGGAGGGCAGGAGGGTTAGAGAGTGACCAGGCACTAGTGTGATGTCTCTCTCTGTCTCTGTTGAAAGGACACAAGGTTGTAGGTTGATGTCCGTCTGTCTCACTGTCCCTCTGTATGAATGAGACCAGTCTTAGTGTAACCCTTACTGTGTGTGTCGGCTGTGTGATCCCAACATTGTCCTGTCTGTTTCAGTCTCTTTTGACTGTTTCTGTCTGTTTCCGTCTGTTTCCGGATGTTTCAGGGGTTCTGTGGAGGCCAGAGCTGTGGAAGAGAAGGATGTTTTGTTTTGTGTGTTAGATGTCTGGTATTACTACAGCAGTCCAGTGGATGTGGATCTACAGTATACTACTACTCACACATGGATAAAGTATCATTCCCAGACAGTGTTTAGTGTTAAAGTGAGGAGTTGAGCTGCAATGCTGAATGTAACACTGGACATCTGCTTTAGGTTTGTAACCTCGCTCTAGTAGCCAGTGCGTCTTCATCCCAGTGTATAGTGGTTTACCAAACTGTCCCCAGCCCAGTCTACTGCCTACTGTACTGTACCTTACTGACCTGTGCACTCAAAACCTTGTGCCATGCATCTTTAGCATGTATTCAATTAGCAACAACACTGATTGTGATTTGTCCAATTTCGTAGATTGTGTTGTCACTGGCTCTATCGGTCTCTGCGATCTTGTTGTTGTTATTTATCTCAGACAGAGTTGGAAATTGAAATGTAAGCTGTGCATGCTCAAGATGTGATTTTCAAAAGATGCCAGCTCAAGATTAGAGTTCAAATTCCTG